>CAWUFW010014146.1:0-429637 GCA_963921515.1 Calotriton arnoldi
CACCCCCTACAATGCCCAAACACCACTGTACTGCCCTAAACCCTGAAACACCACCCCCTGCACCGCTCCCTACACTGCCCAAACACCACTGCACTGCCCTAAACCCTGAAACACCACCCCCTGCACGACCCCCTACACTGCCCGAACACCACTGCACTGCCCTAAACCCTGAAACACCACCCCCTGCACCACCCCCTACACTGCCCGAACACCACTGCACTGCCCTAAACCCTGAAACACCACCCCCTGCACCGCCCCCTACACTGCCCGAACACCACTGCACTGCCCTAAACCCTGAAACACCACCCCCAGCATGACCCCCTTTACTGCTCGAACACCACTGCACTGCCCCAAACCCTGAAACACCACCCCCAGCATGACCCCCTACACTGCCCGAACACCACTGCCCTAAACCCTGAAACACCACCCCTGCACGACCCCCTACACTGCCTGAACACCACTGCACTGCCCTAAACCCTGAAACACCACCCCCTGCATGAACCCCTACACTGCCCGAACATCACTGCACTGCCCTAAACCCTGAAACACCACCCCCAGCACGACCCCCTACACTGCCCGAACACCACTGCACTGCCCTAAACCCTAGAACACTACCCCCAGCATGACCCCCTACACTACCCAAACACCACTGCACTACCCTAAACCCTAAAATACTCCCCCAGCACGACCCCTACACTACCCGAACACAACTGCACTGCCCTAAACCCTAAAACACTCCCCCAGCACGACCCCCTACACTACCCGAACACCACTGCACTGCCCTAAACCCTAAAACACTCCCCCAGCACGACCCCCTACACTACCTAAACACCACTGCACTGCCCTAAACCCTAAAACACTACCCCCGCATGACCCCCTACACTACCCAAATACCAATGCACTACCCTAATCCCTAAAACACTACCCCCGCACAACCCCCTACACTACCCAAAGACCACTGCACTACCCTAAACTCTAAAACAATACCCCCCACACGACTCCCTACACTACCCAAAGACCACTGCACTACCCTAAACCCTAAAACACGACCTCCTACACTACACAAACACCACTGCACTACCCTAAACCCTAAAAAACTACCCCCAGCACGAACCCCTACACTACCCAAACACCACTGCACTACCCTAAACCATAAAACACTACCCCCAGCAGTACCCCTACGCTACCCAAACACCACTGCACTACCCTAAACCCTAAAACACTACCCCCAGCAGTACCCCCTACACTACCCAAACACCATTGCACTACCCTAAACCCTAAAACACTACCCCCAGCAGTATCCCCTACGCTACCCAAACACCACTGCACTACCCTAAACCCTAAAACACTACCCCCAGCAGTACCCCCTACACTACCCAAACACCACTGCACTACCCTAAACCTAAAACCCTAAAACACTAACCCCAGCACGACTCCCTACACTACCCAAACACCACTGTACTACCCTAAACCCTAAAACACTCCCCCAGCATGACCCCCTACACTACACAAACACCACTGCACTACCCTAAACCCTAAAACACTACCCCCAGCACGACCCTCTTCACTACCTAAACACAACTGCACAATTTGTTACAGGCATTGCAACGCAGGCCTGTGGTGCTTACTGGAAGTACCTGGTGGGCTGGTTGGGCCCCAGGGACTCTCAGGATTCAAGGTGACCTAATCCCCCAACTTAAAACGCGCCACGGGGCGCGTTTGCACAGTGGTGAAGGGAGGGCGGGGCCTCAGGTGACATTTGCGCAAACACGCCCTGTGGTGCGTTTTAAGTTGGGGAGTTAATTCCCTTTGAATCCTGGGGGCCAACTAGCCCACCAGGTACCTTCAGTAAGCACAACAGAGGTGCATTGCAGAGAGGTGAAAAAGGTGCGTGGCCTCGGAACGCCTCTCTGCAACTCAGCTCTGTGGTCCTAACTGTAGGTACCTGGGGGAGCTAGTTGGGCCCCAGGGACCCTCAGGATTCAAGGGGACTTAATCCCGCAACTTAAAACGTGCCACGGAGCGCGTTTCACACATGTCACCTCAGGCCCCCCTCCCTTCACCACTGTGCAAACGCGCACTGGCTCTGGTTAGTCAGAGTCAGTTACCACCAGTACCCGTCTGAAAAAGTTGTGGGCACAGGATGATTTTGCAACAAGGCCTCTTTCTGCTCCTCTGTTGGTTCTTTCTGCACATCTTTTGCTTCTTTCTGTGCGTTTTTTCTTCTTTCTTCACATGTCCTACCTCTGTTGGCATAGTTAGAAACTAGCATTTAAAAAACCTTTGAAATTCACTTAAAAAATCATAGTTTTCAGGCACGTTATAGTTAGAAATTAGCATTTAAAAAACCTTTGAAATTCACTGAAAAAACCATAGGTTTCAGGCACGTTATAGTTAGAAATTAGCATTTAAAAAACCTTTGAAATTCACTGAAAAAACCATAGGTTTCAGGCACATTATAGTTAGAAATTAGCATTTAAAAAACCTTTGAAATTCACTGAAAAAACCATAGGTTTCAGACACGTTATAGTCAGAAATTAGCATTTAAAAAACCTTTGAAATTCACTGAAAAAACCATAGGTTTTAGGGACAGTTATAGTTAGTTGGACATTGCACTCGTACAAAACCCGTGAAATTCCCTGTTATAGTTAGTTCAGCTAACTATAACTCGCGCCCCGCAATGCACTGCTGATGACGTCACATATTACATCACTCATGACATGGTCAGTGACATCACTGATGACATCACTGATGACATCTCAAATGACATCACTGATGACATCATCCATGTGATAATTTCATGCATCTTCTCACACCCTAATATAACTTTTGATACACCCACTCTAAATTACAGACTGCCATTCTCAAAACCATAGACACTCCAACACCAATAACTACATACCCACTCACTGATTCTTAGGTCTACACACACATCCACTCACTCACCTGTACAGTCACTCATACTTACAGTCACTCAGTACAGGACTATCATATGCACTCATACACCTATATAAACACTCACACACCGCCACTCATCCATAGAGGTACTCACACACCTAGTCAGTCATGCAAAAAATTAATCACACACCCATTTACTCACCTATACAGTTATACACACACCAGCTCACTTACTCATACAAATACTAGCACATTCTTACGCTCTTATACAATAACTGATACAAGCACACACGCATCCATACAGCCACTCTCACAATAACACACTCTCACTTATAGCCATTTAAATACTCTAACACACATATATACTGCCTTTTACATATGTAGTTACTCGCACATGTACCACTGAGATATACATTCACTCACTAACACACCCATACACACACTCACCCACCCAAGCAGTCCATCACAGATGCACTCTTGAAATCATGCACCCAGTGAATCACCCACTCACACATCTATGTATAGAGTCACACACACCCCACCCACACAAACACTCAGGCAGCCATACAGATACTCAGAGAACCAATCAATAACCCATATAGACACTCATGTAGCTATTCGCAAATCCATGCATCCACTTACACACCAACAAACAGATGGATACAGACATTCACACAGTTTAGTCACTAACCCATGCATTCAGTAAGATACGTTTAATCACTCACTTGTAGAGTCAGTCACTCACGTACTAAATCATCCATTCAGACACTTATACACCCACTCATTCTTCAATACGCCTTTCCCTATATATATTAAACATATTTAAACTTTACAGAAACACACAGTCACTGGATGATGTCATCAGTGATGTCATCAGTGATGTCATTTGAGATGTCATCAGTGATGTCATCAGTGATGTCACTGACCATGTCATGAGTGATGTAATATGTGACGTCATCAGCAGTGCATTGCGGGGCGCGAGTTATAGTTAGCTGAACTAACTATAACAGGGGAATTTCACGGGTTTTGTACGAGTGCAATGTCCAACTAACTATAACTGTCCCTAAAACCTATGGTTTTTCAGTGAATAAATATATATATATATTTTTTTTTTGCACTGATAAAAACAAAGGTTACCGGGACGTTATAGCTAGGATCAGATTTCACTCATACAAAACCTGTGAAATTCAGCATTTATAGTTACCTAAGCTACAGCTATAACTTACACCCTGCAATGCACTACTTATGACCTCACATATTACATCATTCATCACATGGTAAGTGACATCACTGATGACATCACTGATGACATCATCAAGTGAGTGTTTTTAAGAGTTTATGGGTATTAAACATATATGCTAACCTACTACAAACATTAAATTAGCGCACTACTACTGAGTGATACTACTTCTAACATATATTAAGTAAGTAGCTCTGTGACTGCATGTATCCTTGTGTGTATGGGTATGTAAGTGGCTGTATGGGTATATAAGTGGGTGTGCGAGTATCTGTGTGGGTAATTGAGATGCTGTATGAGTGGCGGTATTGGTGAATGAGTGTGTATGTCAGTGGCTGTAGGGAGAGTGGCAGTGTGAGTGGCTCTGGGTGGGTAAGTGGGTGTTTAAGGATTGTATGGGTGAGTGAGTGGGTATCTGAATAGCTGTATGAGTGAGTAATTCTGTGTGTAAGGGGCTGTATGAGTGAGTGAGTGGCTGTTTGAGTGGGTGTTTGGTTAAGTGAGTTGGTATGTGAGTGACTGTTTTGGAGAGTAAGTGTCTGTGTGAATGGCTGTATGGATGAGTGAGTGGATGCATCAGTGCTTGTATGGATGTGTGAATGGATATGTGAATGGATATGTAAGTGGCTGTGTGGGTGTGTGAGTGAGTGTGTGAGTGAGTGCTTGTATGGGTGAGTGAGTGGCTGTGTTGAGAGGCTGTATGGGTGAGTGAGTATGTGAGTGTCTGTGTGAGTAAATAAGTGGGTGTATGAGTAGCTGTATGGATGAGTGTGTAGTTATGTGAGTGGCTGTACCAGTGAGTGACTGGTTGTATGAGTGGTTGTATGAGTGAGTGAATGGTTGTGTGAGTGGCTGGCTGTACAAGTAAATGAGTGGGTGTGTGGAGTGCCTCTATGGAGGAGTTAGTGGGTGTGTGAGTACTGTATGGGTCTGTGAATGGGTATGTGAGTGGTTGTGTGAGAGTGGGAATGGGTGTATGAGAGGTTGTATGGGTGTGTGAATGGGTGTGGGAGTGGTTCTGTTGATGTAATCACTGATGCCATTAGTGATATCACTGACCATGTCATGAGTGATTTAATATGTGCAGTCATAAGCAGTGCATTCCGGGGGCGTAAGTTATAGTTATAGCTCAAGTAACTATAATGGCTGAATTTCCCTGGTTTTGTACAAGTGAAATTTGAACTTAACTATAACGTCCCAGTAACCTTTTTTTTCCAGTGAATTTCTAAGGTTTTTTTAATTCTATTTGGTTACTATAACGACCCTGTAACCTTTGGTTTTGTAAGTGAATATATATATATATATACATTTGCAACTCCCGCTCCACTTTAAAAGACAGGCACCCACACTGCGAAGGATCGCTCTCAATTCTCCAACTTTATTGCAGCATAATACGGCATGAATGGCATGACGCGTTTCGGCAGTCTCAGCTGCCTTGTTCACAATGTTAGGACGGTCACATGATTACTGTTTAAAATACCCATCATACAGTATTTTCACGCCCTCATCATAGAGATGGAAAACATACTTAACATAGTTGTTATCTCAATAAAGTTTCTACATTTACTGTGACAAAGTGCAAGTGCTTTAAATAATTTTTGTTAATAAATTCTCATGCCTAAATAAATTCATGTGGCTTACAAAACTGATACAAATTAATAATCAATGTATAAAAAATATTTTTGAAGAATTACATATTAATGAATAAAAATTAAAAATACAGATATAATAATAATAAAATATATACAGACTTCCTTCAGTTCTTATATAAAATATACTTTTTTTTAACTGAAAAAAACAAAGGTTACAGGGACGTTATAGTTACCTGAGCTAACTATAACTTATGCCCCCACAATGCACTGATTATGACCTCAAATATTACATCACTCATGACATCACTTTGGCATCTCAAATTACATCACTGATGACATCATCCACAGAACCACTCATACATCTACTTACACACACACAACCACTCATACACCCACTCAATGATCCATTGAGCCACTCACACACCCACTCACTCACTCACTCACCCATACAGCCACTCACTTCCCATACACCTACTCACACAGCCACTCACTCACCCATTTAGTCATTCACAGAGCCACTCACTCACCCATACAGCTACTCACACACCCACTTATTCACCAATACAACCACTCACACATCCAGTCACTCACCCCTACAGCCTCTCAACAGAACTACTCACTCACCCATACAACCACTCAGGCACCCACTCACATACCCATACAAGCAGTCACACGTGTAGTTACTCACCAATACAGCCACTCACATAGACACTCACTCTCCAGTACAGCTACTCACACAACCAGTTAGCCAAAAACCCACACAGTCACCCATACAGCTACTTACACACACACACAGTCAGTCACCCATACAGCCACTCACACAGCCACTTAGTCACCGATACAGCCACTCACATAACCACTCACAGACCCATACAGCCACTCATATAGCCACTCACTCACCCATACAGCCTCTCATACACCCACTCACTCACCAATGCAGACACTCACACACACACTCACTCATCCATAGAGCCACTCACACACCCACTCGTTCAGCCATACAGCCACTGACACAGTCGCTCATTTACCCATACAGTCACTCACACACCCACTCACTCACCAATACACCCAGCGACACAGCCACTCCCACACCCATACAGTTACTCACACACCCACTTATTCACCAATACAGGTACTCACACACCCACTTATTCACCAATACAGGTACTTACACACCCACTTATTCACCCATACAGCAATCCAAACACCTATACAGTCACTCAGACATCCACTTACACATGGATACACACAGTCACACAGCCACTTGCATAATATAAGTTAGAAATAGTATCACTCATTAGTAGTACACAAAGTATAGTAATTTAACTTTTGTAGTACTTTAGTATTTATGTTTAACACTCATAAACTTTTAGAAACAATCACAGGATGATGTAATCAGTGATGTCATTTGAGATGCCATGAGTGATGTCACTGACCATGTCATGAGGGATGTAATATGTGAGGTCATAAGCAGTGCATTGCAGGGACGTAATTATAGTTAGCTCAGGTAACTATAACTGCTGAACTTCGCTGGTTTTGTATGAGTGAATTCTGAGCCTAACTATGACGTCCCTGTAACCTTTGGTTCTTTCAGTGAATGTCTGAGGGGTTTTTTAATTCTATTTCCTAACTATAACGTCCCTGTAACCTTTTTTTGGGGGGAGGGAGTTTTATATAGTGCGAACCCGACTGGAAGGTACCAGTTGCATTACAGATGGACACATTCATTTTTATTAGGCACAGGGAGATTAAGTGATTTGCCCAGAATCACAGGATGTTGAATCCTTGCCGAGACTCGAACCCTGTTCCCCAGCTTTGAGGTCGGCCGCTCTAGTCATTAGGCTGAATTTCTAGTTTTTTTTAATGTTAAGTAGGATGTCCATCGCAATGCATGGTGAGGGGGAAGGGGTTGGACACAGGGCCAGGACTGGCTTTGTGCTGTCCCCACCCAAGCTTGCTGCTCCTGCCCCTCTCCTCGTTGCCATCCATTGTCCATGTCCATGCCCCTGCACCCTCATTACTGCCCTGTGTGGCCATTATTCTGCCACTGCCCTTCCCACCTGCCCCAAACAGTTAGCTTGCTGCCCCATCCACCTCCTCCCTATCCTATGTTGTCCGAGTCCATGCACCAGCCCCCTCCCTCCTGCACTCCATGGTCCGATGTGCTGCCCCTGCCCTGCATTTAGCTTGATGTCCCTGTCCACTCCTCCTGCCCTCCGTTGCCCAATTCCATGCCCCATCATTGCCCTCCTGCTCAGCCTCTGTGCTTAGTTTGCTGCCCCTACTCTCCATCCCCTGCCCTCCAATGTCTGTGTGTATGCCCCTACACCCTCCTTTTTGCCCATCATGTTCCATGGACCTGCCACTGCCCCTCCTATCTACTTTGAGTGTTCTGTTGAGCTACCACTGTCCTGCCTAGCATGGTAAGATGGCTGCCGCCTGTCCCTGCCACCTCCACCCTGCCTGTCTGATTTCCATGCCCTTATCACCCCCTATTGTCCTCCATGGTCCATTTTGCTGCCTCTCCCTTCTGTCCTCCATGTTCTGTTGTGCTGCAACTGCTCCTCCTGCCTGCCCTGTGTGGTCTTTTGTGAAGCTCCTTCCCCTGCCCTCTCTTGTCAGTGTCCAGCCCCTACCCCTCCCTTCTGAACTCCATAGTCCGTTGTGCATGCCCCTGCCCTCCCCCTCTTGCCCACCATGGCCACTGCGCTGCCACTAACTCTCCTGCTTGCTATTCATGGTCCGCTGTGCTGCCACAGCCCCTCTCACCTGCCCTGTGTGGCCAGCTTGCTGCCCCTGACCCCATTCCACCTTTCCACCATTGTCTGTGTGCATACCATTATAGTCTCACTGTTGCCCTCCATGGTGTATTGTGCTTACAGTGCCAATACCGCCTGCCCTCCATGGTCAGCTTGCTGCTCCTGCTCTGCCTCCTTGCCCTCTGCCCTCTGTTTTACATGTGCAGACCGAGATCCCCTCCCTCCTGCCTTGCCTGGTTTGTTGTCGTGACCCTGCCCCCTCCCTCCTGCCCTTGATAGTCTGTTATAATGCAACTGACCCTCCTGTCTGTCTGGTATTGTCAGCTTGCTGCCCTTGCCCCTTTCCCCTCTGCTCTCTTTGTCCGTGTGGATGGCCGCGCCCCCTCCCTATTGCTTTCTATGGTCTGCTGTGCTGCACTGCCATCCCACTTGCCCTGTGTGGTTGTTAGACCTGGCACCATTGGCGTGGGTCTCCCTTCCATTTTTTGCTGTTGCCTCCTGTGTTTTTGCTATGTTTTTGCTGGTCTAGATGCTTTGGGCACTTTGCCACTGCTATTCAGTGCCAAAGTGCAAGTGCTCCCTATTGTAAATTATTGTAATTTATTAGTGACTCCATGATTGGCTTATTTGATTTACTTGTCAGACCCTAGTACAGTGCACCATGTGTGCCCAGGGCCTGTAAATCAAATGCTACTGGTGGGCGTGCAGCACTGATTGTGCCACCCACAGAAGCAGCTTGTAAAGTATGGCTCAGGCCTGCCATTGCAGAGCCTGTGTGCAGTCTGGGACTGCCATGTCGACTTGGCAAGTGCACCCACTTGCCAGTCCCTAAACCTTCCCTTTTCTACATATTAGTCACCCCTAAGGTAGGCCCAAGGGCAGGGTGCATTGTATGTGAAAGGTAGGACATGCCCTGATGTGTGTGGCATGTCCTGATAGTGAATTACAGCCAATTTCGTTTTTCACTATTGCAAGGCTATCTGTTCCCATAGGCCTGAATGGGCAGTTTGTTTATAACATCTTATAATCCTAACTGACCATAGGAACAAGATAGGAAAATAAAGTTTAGTATGCCTGAACTCAGAATGTTAAAATACATCTTGTAGTGTGGGTGATTTTTACATTCTGTGTTTGAAAATACCACTTTTAGAAAGTAGGTGTTTTCTTGCCTAACCATACAGCATGCCTCTGCTAGGTTTGTGTATTCCTTGTCTGGTTTGTGAGTGACAGGGGGCTGGAGAGGGCCTTGGCTCCAGCAGTCTGATGGCTCAGGGCTGGGCTGAATAGGACCTGCATTGAATAGAGAGTAGGGGGAGGAGATTTCCTTTCACCAACCTGGGCCTCATAGAATAGAGAGTAGGGGGCAGAGATTTTCTTTCACTGACCTGATCCCTCATAGAATAGAGACTAGGGGGAGGAGATTTCCTTTCAGCCACCTGGGCCAGGTCTGCTTTCAACAATGCTGTCTCCACCTCCTGCCAGGAAGCTGCACCAGGGAGGACAGAACTGGTTTTGGCTGGGCACAGACACTCTCTGCCTTCAGAGAACAACAGATTTACTAGTATAAATATTGGGGCCCAGATCCCAGAACTTTAGATCACTTCTGGGAATCAAGACGGACCTTTGTCAAGGAGAGAAACCAAGGAAGCTGAAGGAGGAGACTGCCCAAGTGCTGGTTGCTGTCTGGGGTTGGCCTGCAGTGGTTACTCATTTCCAAGGAAAGGGAAAAAGGAATTTTGTGTACTTTATCATCTTGAGGAAGATCTCCAAGGGCTTGAAGCTGAGCTTGCCTCCTGTCTGAAGTCACAGGGACACCAAGACTTCACCACCAGCTCCCCCTGAATTTCCTTGCTGGGAATTCTACCTGCAGAGAGGTGCCTGCTGTTGTTCTGGGTACCTCTAGTGTCTGCGTGTCGCTGGGAGCTGGAAGCGCGACGCAACAAGGAAGAAACGTGACGCCGCCCCAGCAGTTGCCATCGCATCGCCGAAGAAGCGTGTCGCATCACTGGAGAAGCGTGCCGCCGCCGCAGAGGTTGCTGTCGCATCACCAGAGAAGCGTGTCGCAGGGCCTGTCGCGGCTCCAAAGTTCATCGATTTCGCCGCACGGCCGTCGGGCATGCACGCATCGCATCTACGTTGTCGCATCGCATCAAAGACGCCATCATGTCGCATCGCACCGGATCGTCACATCGCATCGAGGCGCCATCTTGTCGCATCGTCACTGGGCCGCAGTAAGAAACGACGCATCAACTCCCCACACAGTACGGAAGCGACGCATCACCTCCCCTGCGCTGCAGTAAGGAACCGACGCATCTACTCCCCTGAGTGTAAGGAACTGCGCATCAACTTCCCTGCGACCCTTTTGTTTGCATTGCGTGACGCATCCCAGGTACTTTGAGAACCAAGTGACGCATTTACCATCTAATTTGAACTAAGCTATTTCTACCATCTGAAAGTCATATTTTTGAGTATTGTATTGTGGATTTTTGTCGTTTGGTCTTGTGTTAAATTTAGATAAAGATTACTTATTTTTCTAAACTGGTGTGGTGTCCATTTGTAGTGTTTTCATTGTATTACTGTATGTGTTCACAAATGCTTTACACACTGCCTCTGAGATAAGCCTGCCTGCTCGTGCCAAGCTACCAAGGTGGTGAGCAGGGGTTATTTAGGAGTGTAGCCCCCTTACCCTGACTAGAAGGAAGGGTCCCTACTTGGTCAAAGGTATTTACCTCTGCCAACTAGAGACCCCCATTTCTAACATTGGTGGTCAGCGGTGAGGATTCTGGACTTGCATTTGTGATTCATATACAGTGATTGGTGTACACTACTAGTGAGTGCAGACCAATACGCGACCACATACATTTTTGGTAGAACTTTTTTTTCTTGGGACTTCTATTTTTGTTGAGAACTGCCAATTTCTTTTCACCATGAGTAAAGCAGCATCCATTGCACCTGAAGATTTTGATTTTGAGGAAGAAAAGGTTGATGTTTACACTGTGCCACAGCTGAAGACCATCTGTAAAAAGTTTAATATCTCTATGAAAGGCCTCTCCAGGAAGGAGGAATTCCAAAAGGCGCTGAGGGCCTGGTTGGAAGCTAGAAAAGCCACTGAGCATACTGAAGAGCCTGGAGAAGAGGCAGAGAATACAGATGGGCAGCTGGTTGGGCCATTGGGCCTGACCGGGGAGAAAGTACCTTCCAGGCCACGTAGCAGTGTTTCTTCCAAGGGCCTGTACCCAATAGAGCTAGAGGACAGGGAAAGAGATAGGGTGCATCAGCTGGAGCTAGCCAAGCTCAAACTGGGTGGGCAAATGGAGTTAGAAAATAAGAAGTTAGCCCTGGAGGAAAAAAGGATGCATTTAGAGCATGAGAGAATGTTGAGGGAATTGGAGCTCAAGGCTAAGAGCTTAGAAATTACTCCCTCTGGTGGCAGCGCACCATCCGTGCCTGTAGAAACAAGAGTGTTTATTCCCAAGGATGTGATTAAGGAGTTCCATAGGCATGAAGATATTGGGCAATGGTTTAAGGACTATGAAGTGGCCATGACCTCCCACCGGGTCCCTGAGAAGGATTGGGGAGCGGGGTTGTGGGGGCGGTTCCTCAGTGATGGGCGGGATACTTTGTTAGACTTGCCCTCTGAGGACCAGAATTCCTATGCCCACATGAAGGAAGCCTTAATGTCCAGGTATGGGTTGACCCCAGAGCTTTATAGACAAAGGTTTAGGAATTGTAAGAAACTGGAGTCGAGCACATGGGTAGAATATGTTTCTTTCTTTGGCAGAGCATTGGATGGTTGGGTGAAGGGTAGCAAAGTGAATGATTTTGAAGCACTCTATAATTTGATTGCATGGTATCACTTGTCCAATAACTGTTTTCCAGAGCTACGCCAGCACCTTATTGATAGCAAGCTGACTATTCCTAGGAAGCTAGCTGAGGAGGCGGACCGCTGGGTTAGTACCCGGGTCCACAAGGGTCCTGTGGGAGACTTTGCAAAAGGTGGGCAGGGTCCCCAGCAGAAGAGTGGGGGGGACAAGGGTAAACAGAGGGAGTTCCAGAAAGGGCCCCAAAGTAATCCCCAAGGGAACCAAGGGAAGGGTTCCCAGCCTCCCCCTGAGAAGAAGTCAGGGGCCCCAACAGATAAGCCTGTTCACAAGGGACCCCCGAAATGTTTTAAGTGTGGTCAGGTGGGCCACTGCTTTTATGATCCTAAGTGTCCCCTGCAAGCAAATGCAGCACCCACGAGTGCACCGCCCCGGCAGATGGCTAGTGTAGCCCTGGGGGAGGAGTTGGGTGCCCAAGGTGGGTGGGGTCCCGCAGAGATGTCCCTAGTCTCTTTAGGAGACAGTGAGATGGTCCCTAGGACCCAGCTGCCTGATAACACTAAGAAGTACAGGCAGTGGATGACCATCAATGGCCATAGGGTAGAGGCTCTGAGAAACACTGGAGCCAGTGTGACAGCTGTCAGTTGTCGGCTAGTGTCTGAAGAGCAGGTGATCCCCATGCATTTTACCCTGTAGTTCCCGCTGACAACTCGGAGAGCCACTGTAAGGAGGCTCAGGTTCCCTTTGAGTGGGGGGGGTCTCAGGTACCTTTCAAGTAGCTGTAAGGCCAGCTATGCCTGTTGATTGTCTGTTAGGCAATGATCTAGAAAGCTCCCCTTGGGCTAAGGTGGACGAAGAGCTCATTTGGAGATGTTGGATCTGCCTGAGTGGGCGTGTGTGACCACCCGGTCCATGGCAGCCAGTAAGGGTGTTCAAGAGGACCTGGAGCCTGAAAAAGTGGCCCAGGTACCTGCCTTAAAGAGAAGAGGCAGGGGGCATGGGAAACCGGGCCCCGAAGTTCCCATGGTCCAGGAGGAGGCAGACCTTGAGGGGAATGCCCTGGAACCTACAGGGGAACAAGTAGCTGCACTGGGGGACCTGCCTGAGCTGACCCATTGGCAGCAGGAAGGAGGCCCCTCCAGGGAAGAGTTCTGTGAGGAGCAGAAAAAGTGCCCTTCTCTTGTGGGTTTGTGGCAACAGGCCACAAACCAGGCAGCAGGTGATCAGTCTGGATCACATTGGATCTACTGGGAGAATGGTCTCCTGTATAGTGAGCCTAAGGTTGCTGAGCCTGGGTCAGCCCGTGTGCTGGTGGTACCCCAGCGCTTCAGAGCCTTCCTACTGGGTCTGGCTCATGATGTGCCTTTAGCAGGACATTTGGGGCAAGACAAGACCTTTGAACGGCTTGTCACCCACTTTTATTGGCCCCAAATGCGCAAGAGTTCAGATACTCATTGCAGGACCTGTCAGACTTGCCAGGCAAGTGGTAAGAGTGGGAAGAAGCAAAAGGCTCCTCTCCAGCCGTTCCCTGTGATCAGCACCCCCTTTGAAAGGGTGGGCATTGACATTTTGGGGCCTCTGGATCCCAAGACAGCCATGGGCAACAGGTTCATCCTGGTCTTGGTGGACCATGCCACCCGGTACCCGGAAACCATCCCTCTCCGGACTGTGATGGCCCCCGTGGTGGGACGTGCATTGATGGGGATTTTCTCCCGTGTGGGGTTCCCCCGAAATGTGGTGTCAGACCGTGGTACAAACTTCATATCCAAGTATATGAGGTCCCTGTGGCAGGAGTGTGGTGTAACCTACAAGTTCACCACTCCTTACCACCCCCAAGGTAATGCGCTGGTTGAGAGATTCAACCGGACCCTGAATGGCATGATTATGGGTCTTGAAGAACCCATGAGGCGTAGGTGGGACGTCCTCTTGCCATGCCTTCTGTTTGCTTACAGAGAGGTGCCACAGAAGTCCTTAGGGTTCAGTCCCTTTTAACTGCTGTATGGTCACCCTGTAAGAGGACTTCTGAGTTTGGTAAAGAAGGCTGGGAGAAAGCTCCCAGTAAACCTCCCCAGGATGTATATAGCTACATGCTGGCCTTCAGAAACCAAGCCCGGCGTTTCAGACAACTCGATCAGGCGAATCTGGAAGCCAGCCAGGAAGAGATGAAACGGTGGTATGATCAGAATGCCACTCTGATCGAGTTTCAGCCTGGACAGAAAGTGTGGGTCATGGCCCCCGTGGAGCCTTGTGCACTCCAGGATAAGTGGACCGGACCATTTGAGGTGGTGGAGCGCAAGAGTAATGTCACCTACTTGGTGGACTTGCGGTCTCCTAGGAACCCTTTGAGGGTCCTGCATGTCAACCGCCTGAAGCCCCACTTGGAGAGGTCCGAAGTGGGCATGCTCCTAGCAACAGATGATGGGATGGTGGAGGAGACTGAGCCTCTTCCTGACCTCCTGTCTGCGACAGAGCAAGATGGGTCAGTGGATGGTGTGAACCTCTCTTCCACCCTGACCCCTGAGCAGCAGGATGACTGTCGCCAACTGTTGGGACAGTTTCCTGATCTGTTCTCCCTGACTCCCGGTGTCACTGAGTGGTGCGTCCATGATGTGGACACTGGGGACAGTCCTCCTGTTAAGCACAAAACTTACAGAGTGACTGACAGGGTGAGAGCTTGCATCAAGGAGGAGGTCTCCAAGATGTTTGCATTAGGGGTGATTGAGTCCTCTAAGAGCCCTTGGGCCAGCCCAGTGGTTTTGGTCCCAAAGGCTGCCGCGCCTGGTGCCACACCCGAACTCCGGTTCTGTGTGGACTACCGAGGACTCAATTCAGTCACTAGGACTGACGCGCACCCCATCCCCAGAGCGGATGAGCTCATTGATCGGTTGGGGGCTGCCCGGTACCTCAGTACGTTTGATTTAACGTCTGGGTACTGGCAGATCACCTTAACTGATGGGGCAAAAGAGAGGTCAGCATTCTCCACACCAGATGGGCACTACCAATTCCGGGTTATGCCCTTTGGGATGAAGAATGCCCCTGCCACCTTTCAGAGGTTGGTCAACCAGGTGTTGGCTGGACTGGAGGATTTCAGTGCCGTCTACCTGGATGACATTGCAGTGTTCAGCGCCAGTTGGGAAGAACATCTGCGCCACCTCTGGGAAGTGTTGATGGCGCTGCGGAAGGCAGGCCTCACGATCAAGGTGAGTAAGTGCCAGATCGGGCAGGGTTCTGTGGTGTACTTGGGACACCAGGTTGGGAGCGGCCAGGTGGCGCCCCCACAGCCCAAGATTGAAACAATCCTGGCTTGGGAACCCCCCAAAACCCAGACAGAGGTGAGAGCCTTTTTAGGACTCACAGGGTACTACAGGAGGTTTGTCAAGGGGTATGGCATCATTGTTGCACCCTTGACTGAGCTGACTTCCAAGAAGCAGCCCAAGAAACTGAACTGGACTGACACCTGTCAGAAAGCTTTTGATGCCCTGAAGACTGCCATGTGCACAGCACCCGTGCTCCGGGCGCCCAACTTCTCTAAAGAATTCATTGTACAGACAGATGCTTCAGAGCATGGTGTACGGGCTGTTCTTTCACACATAAATGAGGAGGGCCTAGACCAACCCGTAGCCTTTATTAGTAGGAGGTTACTTCCACGGGAACAGAGGTGGAGTGCAATTGAGCGTGAGGCATTTGCTGTGGTCTGGGCACTGAAGAAGTTGAGACCATACTTGTTTGGGACTCACTTCCGGGTTCAGACAGACCACAGGCCCCTCAGATGGTTGATGCAGATGAGGGGTGAGAACCCAAAGCTGTTGAGGTGGTCCATTTCCCTACAGGGGATGGACTTTACGGTGGAACACCGCCCTGGTACAGAACACGCCAATGCTGATGGTCTGTCCAGATTTTTCCGCCTTAGTGAAGAGAACTCCCAAGAGGTAGGGTAGTTCTCCCCACATTTCAGCTGGAGGGGACACGTGTTAGACCTGGCACCATTGCCGTGGGTCTCCCTTCCATTTTTTGCTGTTGCCTCCTGTGTTTTTGCTATGTTTTTGGTGGTCTAGATGCTTTGGGCACTTTGCCACTGCTATTCAGTGCCAAAATGCAAGTGCTCCCTATTGTAAATTATTGTAATGGATTAGTGACTCCAAGATTGGCTTATTTGATTTACTTGTCAGACCCTAGTACAGTGCACCATGTGTGCCCAGGGCCTGTAAATCGAATGCTGCTGGTGGGCGTGCAGCACTGATTGTGCCACCCACAGAAGCAGCTTGTAAAGTATGGCTCAGGCCTGCCATTGCAGAGCCTGTGTGCAGTCTGGGACTGCCATGTCGACTTGGCAAGTGCACCCACTTGCCAGTCCCTAAACCTTCCCTTTTCTACATATTAGTCACCCCTAAGGTAGGCCCAAGGGCAGGGTGCATTGTATGCGAAAGGTAGGACATGCCCTGATGTGTGTGGCATGTCCTGATAGTGAATTACAGCCAATTTCGTTTTTCACTATTGCAAGGCTATCTGTTCCCATAGGACAGAATGGGCAGTTTTATTATAACATCTTATAATCCTAACTGACCCTAGGAACAAGATAGGAAAATAAATGTTAGTATGCCTGAACTCAGAATGTTAAAATACATCTTTTAGTGTGGGTGATTTTTACATTCTGTGTTTGAAAATACCACTTTTAGAAAGTAGGTGTTTTCTTGCCTAACCATCCAGCATGCCTCTGCTAGGTTTGTGTATTCCATGTCTGGTTTGTGAGTGACAGGGGGATGGAGAGGGCCTTGGCTCCAGAAGTCTGATGGGTCAGGGCTGGGCTGAATAGGACCTGCATTGAATAGAGAGTAGGGGGAGGAGATTTCCTTTCACCAACCTGGGCCCTCATAGAATAGAGAGTAGGGGGCGGAGATTTCCTTTCACTGACCTGAGCCCTCATAGAATAGAGAGTAGGGGGAGGAGATTTCCTTTCATCTACCTGGGCCAGGTCTGCTTTCAACAATGCTGTCTCCACCTCCTGCCAGGAAGCTGCACCAGGGAGGACAGAACTGGTTTTGGCTGGGCACAGACACTCTCTGCCTTCAGAGAACAACGGATTTACTAGTATAAATATTGGGGCCCAGACCCCAGAACTTTAGATCACTTCTGGGAATCAAGACGGACCTTTGTCAAGGAGAGAAACCAAGGAAGCTGAAGGAGGAGACTGCCCCAGTGCTGGTTGCTGTCTGGGGTTGGCCTGCAGTGGTTACTCATTTCCAAGGAAAGGGAAAAAGGAACTTTGTGTACTTTATCATCTTGAGGAAGATCTCGAAGGGCTTGAAGCTGAGCTTGCCTCCTGTCTGAAGTCACAGGGACACCAAGACTTCACCACCAGCTCCCTCTGAATTTCCTTTCTGGGAATTCTACCTGCAGAGAGGTGCCTGCTGTTGTTCTGGGTACCTCTAGTGTCTGCGTGTCGCTGGGAGCTGGAAGCGCGACGCAACAAGGAAGAAGCGTGATGCCGCTGCAGCAGTTGCCGTCGCATTGCCAAAGAAGAGTGTCGCCGCCGCAGCTGTTCGCCGTCGCATCGCCGAAGAAGCGTGTCGCATCACCGGAGAAGCGTGCCCCCGCCGCAGAGGTTGCCGTCGCATCACCGGAGAAGCGTGTCGCAGGGCCTGTCGCGGCTCCAAAGTTCATCGATTTCGCCGCACAGCCGTCGGGCGTGCATGCATCGCATCTATGTTGTCGCATCGCATCAAAGACGCCATCTTGTTGCATCGCACCGGATCGTCACATCGCATCGAGGCGCCATCTTGTCGCATCGTCACCGGGCCGCAGTAAGAAATGACGCATCAACTCCCCACACAGTAAGGAAGCGACGCATCACCTCCCCTGCGCTGCAGTAAGCAACCGACGCATCCACTCCCCTGAGTGTGAGGAACGGTGCATCAACTTCCCTGCGACCCTTTTGTTTGCATTGCGTGATGCATCCCAGGTACTTTGAGAACCAAGTGACGCATTTACCATCTAATTTGAACTAAGCTATTTCTACCATCTGAAAGTCATATTTTTGAGTATTGTATTGTGGATTTTTGTCGTTTGGTCTTGTGTTAAATCTAGATAAAGATTACTTATTTTTCTAAACTGGTGTGGTGTCCATTTGTAGTGTTTTCACTGTATTACTGTATGTGTTCACAAATGCTTTACACACTGCCTCTGAGATAAGCCTGCCTGCTCGTGCCAAGCTACCAAGGGGTGAGCAGGGGTTATTTAGGAGTGTAGCCCCCTTACCCTGACTAGAAGCAAGGGTCCCTACTTGGTCAAAGGTACCTACCTCTGCCAACTAGAGACCCCCATTTCTAACAGTGGTATATTGTGGTGCTGCAACCCCTGACGCCTGCCCTGTAAGGTCGGTTTGGTCTTCCTGCCCATCTCCCTCCTGCCCTCTGTTATCCGAGTCCATACCCTTACTCCATTCCTCCTTCCCTCCGTGATCAAATGTACCATACTTTCCAACATTTTGAACTTTGTAAGAGGAAGATTTTGAAAAGCAATCTGGGGAATTGATTTTCCCCAGTGACTTACACTGAAAAAGAGGAGATTTTAGGTAGGAGACAAATAAAATAGAGCCCTTTTGGGCTTAAAAACATCTGGAGTCTCCTGCCTAAGTCGGGTCTGTTGGCATATATGGTTGTAGTGCCCCTGCCTCTTCCTTCTACCTGCATGGTCTGTTATATTGCCACAGCCTCTCTTGCCTGTCCTGTATTTCTTTTAGAAATTATTAAAATAAGAGAGTCTTATTCCCATAGAAATTATGGTTAGTGCTCTAAAAAACTAAAATGAGGACATGTTTTCTGAGTTCTCAAATAGCAACAAAACACTTAAATTATTTGTTATCTTTATGTTTTTTTTATCCAGTTGATCAGTTGATTATATGCTACAGTTAGGTGAGAGGATGTGGTGTTACGGCTGTAATATCGTCATGCCTGTCTCCGGCACGCGGCGCTAGGACCAGGCAGGACAGGATGCTGGAGGGAGGCGGAAAGGGCGGAGCGCCGACGGAGGCACGGGCACTTCATTGTATGGGCTCAATAAAGGATAGTTTGCACTGCCACTAGTGTCCACTTTTCTTACCTGCGGCGACACGACAAATGGCGACGTGGGTGGGATCCTGAACCCGACACTGCCCGTAACGCTCACACTGCAGAGGTGAATCAGCGGCGTGCGAGCGATCGTCCTCCTGAACTGCTCCCAAGCTGTAAATGTCGGCTGCACGCAGAATTGCACCCGCGATGACTGTTAATCAGCCCAGAGCCTGATACTGCCCAATACCGCTGCAGCATTGTGCCCAGGGTAAGTCCCTGCTCATTGCCTGCCTGCAATCTTACTGCTTGCTCTGCTCAACAGCCTCATGCACGTGTGTCCTCATCGGCGGCCATTTTGAAGTCAGGCCATACAACCACAGACTCTGCAAATACCACAGCGGCCATCTTGAAACCAGGCAAAAAAAAAGAAGTTTTTTCTCATGCAGCCTGGTCACCCACAGATCATGACACTGTGAAGGCACTCTACACCCTTGCACCTCTGGACGCACACCCCAGAGTACCTGCTGACCCTCAGAGCGAGGCAACAAGCCACGTCTACACGTCAGAATGTTAGTGTCCCCGGATACCTCCCAGAATGCACAACCAAGCTCATCGCAAAATGCACAGCCAGGTCCAGCAATGCTAGGAGTGTCCTTCCTACGTCCCCCAGAACCTCTGGCTCTCACGACCGGCAGCGGCATGGGTCCAAGATGGCAAAGCTGGCTAGAGGACTTTGAAGACTTCATGAAGGGGTCGCGAGTTACCGACCCTAACCAGCAACTCATCGCCCTGCGCAACTTGATCGGCAAAGACGTTGGACAAGTCATCAAAGAACTGCCGCCCGCCACTGCCACCTCATATCAAGATGTGAGAGAAGCACTAAACAGGAAATTCCTCCACAAACGAAACCTAGACTATGAACGATACACCTTCAATTTGGCGTCACAGGAAAAGGATGAGCCGATGGGTGACTTCATCACACGCCTCAAACGGCTAGCCCGTTACTGCGAATTTGACAACTTCAATACAGAAGATGCCCTTCGCTTACGAATTATAGAGGGGTGCCAGTCAGAGTCATTACGTCGTCGCTTGCTAAAGAAACACTACTCACTCGACGACATCGAAGAGCTGACGCAAATAAATGACCAAGCTGAAGAACAGGCAAAAAGGATGGAGGCTGGAAAAACAGAGAAACGTGAACAAGCCTTCCGACTCCACTCCCAAGCAGACTCACGGCGCCAGCCAGACTACAAAAAGTCCCCGAAGTCTACAAACCAAACCCGCAGCGGGAACAAGAGCAGCGGCAACAAGAAATAACAACTACACTGCTACTGCTGCGGTCAAGAATATCCTCCCCCGGGGCCATATCCTGCCATGGGACAACAGTGCCACCGTTGCGGGAAAGAAAATCACTTCAAACTGGTGTGCCAAGAGTCCCGCAGGGAATCTGCGCCAACAAGACGCACCCCTGGACCTCGCCACCACGCAAGAGCAGTACGTGAGAGGCGAGATAGGTCGACCAGCTCATCAAGATCCAGTATACGGTCGTACCACACACACCGGTCCCGACGCTCGTCGTCGAGAGAATCCTCCGTCCTCACTCCCATATCTCAAGGCAGCGACGAATACGTATGCATGGTATCGGACCCCGACAGGCTATGGAAATACCCGAGGCTACACATCCAAATGGGAAATCACCCAGCAAAATTCGTCCTTGATACCGGAGCGTCGCTCAACTACATATGCGCAACTGAATATAAGAAAATGAACCCAAAACCTGAATTACAGAAAGCTGCGGTACGCGTCTTCACATGGATGTCCAAAGAGTCCCTACCATGTTTGGGACAGTTTCGCACATCTCTAACATACGAAGATAGAACAGTCCATGCACAGATCCACGTCATAGAAGGACCCGAAGCAGCCGACTGCCTCCTCAGTCTGCCCACAGCGGAACGCCTAAAATTAGTGGAAATCCTATGCAAAGTAGATGACACGCCAGACCTCATCAGTAAATTCCCGAAGCTGTTCACTGGACTTGGCAAACTAGCACATTTCAAAGTCCGACTACACATAAACGAACAAGTAACTCCCGTAGCTCAGCATCACCGGAAAGTGCCTTTTCACCTCCAACATGCAGTGGATGAGGAGCTACAAGACTTACTGAGGGCCGACATTATCGAAAGATCGACTGGACCCCCACCGTGGGTATCCCCAGTAGTAATCGTACCCAAACGAGGATCAGAGAACAAGGTACGCCTATGCGTGGACATGAGGGCCCCAAACACTGCCATAGAACGCGAAAGACACCCAGGACCCCACATCAGTGACATGATCACTCGCCTAAATGGGGCAAAAGGCTTTTCAAAATTGGATCTAAACAAAGGATATCACCAGCTTGAGCTTCATGAGAAATCACGCTACATCACCACCTTCTCAACACACCAAGGACTCTTCAGGTACAAACGCCTCAATTTCGGAATTTCCTCAGCTGAGGAAATATTTCAAGAGGCAGTAAGGCGAGTTATCCACCACATTCCCAACTCATTTAACTACAGCGACAACATCCTGGTGTTCGGTGACAGCCTCAAGGAACACGACAAAGCGTTAGATCGAGTGTGTCACGCTCTCCTAGATGCCAACCTTACACTCAATCGGGACAAGTGTGAATTCCACAAATCGACACTAAAATTCTATGGTCACATCTTTTCCATTGAGGGAATGCGACCGGACCCTGAAAAAGTAATTGCATTGGCTGACACTGCCTGCCCCCGAGATGTCAGTGACGTACGGTCCTTCCTGGGCATTGCCAGCTACTGCAACCGTTATATCAAAGACTACACCACCATTAGCCACCCCCTGCGGGAACTCACAAAACAAGGACAACCATTCCGCTGGACAGCCAAATGTGAACAAGCATTCAACAGAATCAAGGCTGCAGTAAGCTCCGCCATCAACCTGGCATACTTCAACCCCCGCAAGAAAACAGAAATCACGGTTGACGCGAGCCCAGTGGGACTCAGAGCCATCTTAGCCCAGTATGAGAACGAAGGAGACCAGCGACACATTGTAGCATACGCCAGCCGCAGTCTCACGGACACTGAGAAAGCATACTCCCAGGCGGAGAACGAGAGCCTGGCAGCTGTGTGGGCATGCGAGCACTTCCTCATCTTCGTCTATGGGAAGCACTTCACACTGATCACCGACCACCAAGCTCTCATAACCATATTCGGAAACCCCCGAGCGAAGATGCCACCAAGGATTGAGCGCTGGGGCATTTGCCTCCAAGAATACACTTACACGATCATCCACAAGCCAGGAAAAGCGGAGAACCCAGCGGATTACATATCGAGACATCCCAGGGCATTAACACGGTCAAGGCACTCACTGGCGGAAGAATATATCCACTTCATCATCGATCAGGCGAGACCACCAGCCGTCCCATTGGAAGCAATCACAGAAGCCACCGCAAAAGACGCCACCCTTCAAAATATCATGCACAGCATTCATATGAATTCATGGAGACACCTGGAAGAAACGCCAACTAACCAAAGTGTCAACACGCAGGAACTAATGTCCTTCCGGCATGTCAAAGATGACCTCACAATCAGTGACAACGGACTACTTCTAAGAGATAGACGAATCGTCATCCCACAGCAGTTACGACAAGGAGTTGTCAACTTGGCACATGAGGGACACAGAGGTGTAGTGGCAACAAAGAAAGCGCTACGGGAGTGTGTCTGGTTCCCATCTCTTGATCACATGATAGAAACCACGCTTCAAGACTGCCCTCAATGCCAACTGGTAGGGAGAGAAGAACCACGCCCCCCCGCTCCAGATGCCTGAACTTCCAGACGATGTATGGCAACAGGTGGCCATTGACTTCTTCGGGCTGTTAAAGTCCGGGAAATACATCATTGTTATCATGGATGAGTATTCCAGATTTCCTACCGCGCAACAAGTATCGTCAACAAGAGCAACCACCATCATACCGGTCCTGGACGAAGCATTTGCTGCATGGGGAATCCCCACGGTAGTAAAAACAGACAATGGCCCGCCATTCAATGGACACGACTTCACAGAATTTGCCAGACACCTTAACTTCAAACATCGGAAAATCACTCCCATGTGGCCTCAAGCCAATGTGATGGTAGAAAGATTTATGGCTACAATAAAGAAAACCATACAACAAGCTGAACTGGACCAGCGAGACACCCAACTTGCACTCAACGAGGTGTTGAGAGCATACCGAACCACACCACACAGCACCACAAACAAATGCCCTGCCACCCTGATGTTGGGAAGAACACAGCGCACCAGAATACTTGTCGCAGACACTGTTGTGCGCTCTAACTCCCAAACCCGTGACCACATGACGTTGGCGGAAGTTGATATGACCAAGAAAGCGAAGATGAAAGAATATGCGGATGAACGCCGCAACGCTAGGACATCCGACATCCAAGAAGGGGACTGGGTGCTGGCCAGGCAAACAACCACTCAAACAGAGGGGGCCCCTAATAGTTTAAATGGAGGTAGAGGAACATAGGGGAAAGGCAAAAACAATCAAACAACAAATTCCCTACCTGTAATAATCTAAATATGCAATACGTCAAATATGATTAAAACATATCCAGTGCTAATGAATGAATAAACATGAAAAAGAGGACAATTATCAAAATTAGATTTATTTAAACAATAAATAGGAAAAACATGATGATAAGATCAAAATAGAGAGATCCCACCGCATCACTCATACCAAAGCAAACAATCCTTCACACAAGACCACAAGCATACTATACAAAACATCATACACTCACTCAAATGATCTAACAGTACACATATTTAGATGTACCCCCACATAATGTCCTAAGGGATACATAGGACAAACTCATACTAATACAATAATGATAAGTCGATATAAATCAGATAACAGAGTACAAAATAGATTACTAACCATGGTGATCAAAACAGCATAAGAGATATTGAAAACAAAAGGTCAAATGGTTCTTTTGGGGGAGAGAAATATAATTAACACATTGGCCACAATAGATCGAACAGCGCCGACGCGCGTTTCGGTGTACAGCCCAATGCGGGCAAACACCTTCTTCAGGGCGCAAATTGCTGTGGACTCAGGCGGTGGGATAGTTCTAAGCACAAATGGTTAAAAATGTATGATCGTGTTAAACGGGTAAGTGAGCCCAAAAGTTGGCCGTGCCAAGTCCATAGGTTTGGGGGCAAGGGAGTCAAAACAAAGAAGCTCCTTCCGAAATAGCAGGTGGCTGGATGAGTATGTCCTAGTTCACCACGGAGTAATCAAACGATGAAAATAAGGAATCACTTAGGAGCTCGAGTGCTTTCGTATCGATACAGACAATAAATAAGGCGTCACATATGGGAACAGTATAGTTCCAACAGAAGGGAGATCCTGGCTAACCGAAATCCTGGCAGGGGTGCGGAGGGCTTCTGGAGGGATGGTGGATTCAAGTCTAAAAGTACAGATACTCGGGATGACGGATCTAAGAATTTAAGGAGCAGGACATACTGGCGCCATGATAGTCCGCCGGACTATCATGGCGCCAGTATGTCCTGCTCCTTAAATCTGGCCAGGCAAGAACAGAAGGCAAAGACGGACAGTCGATACTGTGACCAGCCCCTACGAGTGACGAATCGGAAAGGAACCATGGTTACAGCCGCATCTGAGAACAAGAGAATCAACCGAAAAGTGTCACACTTCAAGAAGTGCAACCCTGCAGCCTATACCCAAGCAGAAGAATCAGAACACGACACAGACGACTCAAGTCAAGAAACTGAGACCCATGAAAGGTACGGGCTGGTACCAAGCCCAAGAGAGTCAAGAGAACGCACGTTCCGCGCTGGCCACAGTACGGGACGGCACCAAGCCCAAGAGAGTCAAAAGAACTGCACATTCCGCGCCGCCCACAGAGAATCACTCGGAGACCCACCCGACTCATCGAACAACTATAACTGAGTGAACATTGGACTTTAAGAAGGGGGGAGATGTAATATAGTCATGCCTGGCTCCGGCGCGCGGCGCTAGGACCAGGCAGGACAGGATGCTGGAGGGAGGCGGAAAGGGCGGAGCGCCAACGGAGGCGCAGGCACTTCATTGTATGGGCTCAATAAAGGATAGTTTGCACAGCCACTCGTGTCCGCTTTTCTTACCTGCGGCGACATGACAACGGCCAGAGCTACAGACTTTGTAACCAGGTTCGAGAGTCAGCTCGACATCCTGTGATTCTGGGCAAATCACTTAATCTCCCCATGCTTAAACCAAAATGAATGGGACCTTGTGTACTGTAACTGATGCTCATGTAAAGCACTCCAATACCTTCCGGTCAAGTCTGCACTATATAACACTGCAAAAAAACAAAAATATTAAGTGTTTTGTACACTGCTGTCATTGGGCTATTCTTGGGCTACATTTGGTCGATGTTTGTGCTCCATTTGGCTCTTTTTTCTCTTGTGGCCATCTTGGAAGACTTATTTATTATGAAGCTCCCTAATTTCCTCATTTCCTGCAGTGTCCTCAGTCGAAAATGCTTTTAGTTTTCCACTTCAGTTCCATCAAGATGGCATTCAGATATGCCACACCTTTGGCATAAATTCAATATGTTTGAACTCTAGTTGCTCATTAGAACACAGTAGAAAAGCTGCTGAGCACCAGGGAGTTAACTGGCAGTCTGCTGCTGGTGTTGAAAGTGTATGTTTCAGTCTGCATGCCAGAATGTTTTAATGAAATAGAAGAGGAAGCTGAGTCCCAAGAAGGGTGTCAACACGGCCTGGTTGATGATGATCCCTGTCAGAACATCAGTTACATATCAATTGTCTGGAACTCTTAGCAGGTTCCTCTGCAATCAAGACTTTGTCTCCTCGCAAAGCACAATGTTGTATACTTCTGCAGATGGACAATGTCTTACCAGTTTGGTAATCAACTAGTTGGGGAGAATGGGATCTCGCCCCCTAGCGGAGATTGCCCAGGAATTTTAGCATTATTCTCTTCAGAACAAGATTGCAGAATACATCTTGGGCAAGTCCAATGTGGTTGTGGGTTGGAACTCTCGATTCCTGAGGTATTCCAGCAATCGGAGGTTACATCCAAATGTCTTTCGCCACCTTGATCTAATATGGAGCCCTTGTGTGGCAGATCTTTTTGCACCCAGATTCCAATATTCTTCAGTTGGTGACCCAATCCTCTGGCAGGGAGTTTGGATGCTTTCTTGCATGGAATTTGCACTATGCCTTTCCTTTCTTTCCTAGGCTCATCTCTCGGATGCGGCGACAGGTGGCTTGGTGGGTTTTAGAAGACCCTGGCAAATGCCAGATCTTTTGGAATGGTCTTCTTTTTACCTTAAACAATTCTGGGCCCCTAGCACTCACAAACGGTATGCTTCAGCATGAAGGAGATGGGTTTGTTGTGCGACAAACAGTGTGTGGATCCCCTGGTCTCAGACTTACATCTGATAGTTAATTTCCAGTCTAGTTTGGTGGATCAATATTTAGCCTACAGATTGATTAACAATTTTTGGTCAGTTATTTCTGTGGGTCATCATTCTTTAGACGTAGACAGGTAGGTGAACATCCTTTAGTGTGCAAATTGTTGAGAGGTATTTGGTTGACCCAACGTCCTAAACCAAAATATTCTGAGCTATGGGATGTCGATATAGTACTCTGATTTCTTAGGGCATGGCCGGCTAACAAGCATCTCTCCAGACAGCAATTGTTGACAGAATTTACTGTTCTTCTATGCCTTATCTCATGTAGACGAGTTTCAGAAGTGCATGCAATAGACTTAACAGGCAGAGTATTTTCTCCTTCTGGTGTGTTGTTTCATATAGCTAACCATATACTAAAACACATTCTTGCTGTGTGAGCTAGCCGACTTTTCCAGACAATCATAAACTCTGTGTGGTATGTTGTCTTTAAGCCTATGAAGATTGTACCAGGGAATTTCGGCAAAGCCTTGGGGGACAGTTGCTTATATCCCTACAGAAACCTTTCGGCTGGTGAAGTCAGCCACTCTGGCTAGATGGCGCAAGTGGTTGTTGTCCAAGACAAATGTTTTACCATAAACTAATTGTTGATGTTGCCTCTGTGGTTGTGGGACAGATTTGAACAAGCATAATCGAAGCCTCCGGTTCTGACATAGAATAAAAAGATTTCTAGCTGTTGCGTCAAAGAACTTTCAGTTCTATTAAAGACATGGAGGCAAGGATTATCCCATCCGGATGTATCTTGATGCATATTTCTCTGTATAATTAAATGTGGTTACAATGAAGTATCATGTATAGGCTTGCATGAGATACGATCCACCCTTGTTGTATTTATATGGCAAATTTGGGCGATATTAAGGGGTGTTTCTTCTTTTCTCACAGGCTCTGATGACAAGCAGAGTTGAATCCTGGGTTATCATACGCAGGTCTGGTTAATGTTCTTTTTGATCTGATCGACGTCTGTTCAGGCCGGATGGATCTTCACCCTGGGGAGATACCAAGTTTTGGGCGATTATGGTTGAAAGTTCAGTTCTTTTAATCTGTTGGACTCTCGCACTGAAAGATTAATGATTATGGAGTCAGCAAATTGTATAGACTATCCTGAGACCTGATTGGTAGAAGGGGTGTGAGGTCATGAGGCTGATCATAGGAAATGTAGTTTTAAAATCTTTGATGCGACACCTAGAACTTTTTTTACCCACTCTGAGATGGTGTGTTTGTACTTTAAGTACAAATCTAAGAATTTCTTCAAAGAGATAGGTGATCATGAGTGTCCTGATAGGGTGGGATGATGTTTTTCATTCCGCAATATAGGGAAGCAAAATGCAATATAATGCAGTGGCTTTTCACTGATTCGCTCAAGCACATTATGGATACAATTAGCAAAGGCAAAGCCAATCAATCTGGCCTTCAGTGTGCAAACACATAACTGAGCTATTGTCTTTGCCATTAGTTCTGCACACAAGAGCAGCTATCTACTATTGTTCCTAGATAGCTGGAGCACTGTTTCTATACAAGTCCCCTTGTAATGGTAAACCACTAATAAAGGAAACACTTGAAAGATGGCTGCCCATGCAACATGCCAGTTTTAAATTATTTTGCCATACTTTTCCATTGCTTCACCTTTCCAAGATGCCCAGCATCTTAGAGGACTTGCAATGGCAGCTGTCCCTAGAAGTGACAAAGAATCATTTGGTGATGGTTGACCACACTAGGGTTCACTGCCGCTTTCTTAGATTTATTCTAGACGGGGTCCAAGAGTGATTGAAAGAGTGCAGCTCTCAGATGTTTCCTTTTTGCGGACTTGGAAATGGTGTAGAGTTAAAACCCTCTACATGAGTCTGTGTGGCCTCTCTGAAGAGGACCTGTAGGTGGGGTGGATAGATGTCCTGCTAATGTAGTACCTGATCTGTGAATCAGGGTTGCATTGTTCCACTTGTAGGTGGGGTGGAGAGATGTCCTGCTAATGTAGTACCTGATCTGTGAATGAAGGTTGCATTGTTGTTTTCAGTGCCATATCAGTTTTAAGTATGTGAGTTGAAGCTTGTAGCGCCACTTTTGCTGTGTCTTTTCTGTGTGACAGCAGAGCAAATCTTGCAATACAGACACCATTGTTGTAACTGTTCTGTTTATTAGTGAATCTTGTCTCTCTGTTACCAGTGCTGCACCCATTTTCTTTAATAGTTTGCTCAGCTGGCTGTGCATATTCAGTGTGTGAGCAAAGAAGAGCTTATATTGCATATGCATGTACTTTACTTGCAGTCTGTGTGTTCGAAATGGAGTTTCCGGTTGGCTAGGGTATGCACTTAAGCCAGACAGAACCCACCACTCTAGTCAGGGCAACTAAGTTACACACAGTAGATAACCTGTGCTCACCCCCTGGTAGCTTGGCAAAGAGCAGTCAGGCTAATCCCTACAGGCAATGTGTAAAGCGTTTGCGCAACCCCCATCACACCAGTAACACAATGAACACACCACAAAAGAGACTCCACACAAGATTATATAAAAATATAAAGTATACTATGCATAAAATATAGTCCAAAATGTCATCATCCATAAATACTGTGCATATAATGCACTCCTGAGGTCATACTCATTATTCTGACCATGAAAGGTAAAACAACATATACCATAACATCAGGGCATGAAATGCAGCAGTTGGGTTAGGAAAAACACCTAAATCATCAAAGATCATCAAAAGCACAGAAATCATGAAATATCAACATAATCACATCAGCAACAGTAAACCCATATAGGCAAATGAACATGTGCGCGCCTATTAGCAGGGTTATGGTAATCTGTATGCGCCCTGGTGAGAAAGATGGTTTGCTGGTATAAACGTAGGCCCAAAAAGATGCAGGCGCTCCCTCTAGGGAAGTTACAGTACTGTCATATTGGGGTCTTCGTTGCTGTCTTCTCCCGACCGATATGGAGCGAAGCCCAACATTTACTGAGCACGCAGTACCTGGGCAACCACGGCTCTCGGGACCGGCAAGAAATTGCCATAAAGCACTACTCTAGGACTGGGCTCCCTCCAGAGCCTTCATGGTAATTTTCCCTCTGTACCTAGGCAACTAGGTATCTGCGACGTCCAAAGCAACAGAAGTGCTGTGTAGAACGTTGGGACCGCCCGGGTCCATATGAAAGTACACCAGTCTGGTCCATTAAGTCAATCAGGGAAGCCGGGGAGCTCTGTTGGGTTATAACCCGCAAATAACCAAACCAGAGCCAAAGGTAAATTGTTTGGTGCTCCTTTTAAGAGAATTACGGTACTGTTGCTCGTACCACCACAGCCGCCTCTACCTCAGAGGATGGCGAAACTCCAATCGGACCCACGAAGACCGGAATGCGACAACTAATGCCCCCCCTCCCCTCCCGTCCTATTAACATTGGTGGGTGATGCCGTGCTCCTTCTGCCACGCCTGTGAGGTGGTCGCCCCCAGTTTGACGGAACACCATTAGTGGAGAGGAGAGAGATCCTTGAGCGTACCACCACAGGAGACGAATCCTGGGCGGCCTGGTGGCGAGGCGGCATTGGAGAAGCTACTTAGGGGGTCGTGGGGCGGCGAAAGGAAACCCAAAAGCCAGCTGGGGGTAATCCCATTGCCCTCTGGCAGGCGGCGGCAATTACTGGCGCCCCCCCCCCATTCCCCGGCCTTCAATAAGTCGACGCCACATGACCTGCGACCCAGGTATTTGGTTATTTTTTGGTGTGGCATTGCATCACTTCTAAAGTATTATTTAATTCTGCAGTAATCTTCCTGCTTTAATTGTGGTCAGACTGAGCATTCTTTTCGAGATAAGCACAGTTAATTTGTATTTTACGAAAAATAGGCAGCTGCGTATTTGGACATTTAAAATGTATGCATTTCGTTTCCGTGCTCCTAATGCTCATCCGTAACAGCTGACTTGTAGTTTATCTTTTTTTCTGTGGCTTAATAAATGCCACGTGTATATTTCCCTTTTTGGCCTTTCTGGTCTGTATATTAATTGCGCTCCAATCGGTTTGGGTCAAGTTCTGCTCCATAAAACTGAAAACAACATACTTTCGTCCTATTAGAGACTGCTAGTTTCTAATAGCAAGAGGGTATGTTTTTAGTCTATAATATGACATGGGTTTGTTTTTATAGTTTTATCGAGCAGAACTCGAACCGAAGGGGAGCGCTTTTACAAGGGCATCCATTATATCACACAGGGTCACATTTGTGTTTTCCTTTAGGAATGGGAAGCTTACGTTATTTGCCGAGAATCACAGATTGTTGAGCCGACGCCGGACATTGATCCTGGTTCCTCGGTTCCAAAGACAGTAGTTCTGGCCATAATGCCAGATCTTTTCGAGGTACTATCTGGTAGTTCCTGCAGATATGATGTATTTTCGTCTGTGCTACCAGTTTATTAGGTATAGGCTGTATTTTTGGCAATCCCTGTCCATATGGTTTTCACAATGGAGTCAGTCATCTGGCTTTTTCTAGGGTATCTCTATCTACCACGATTTGAGGGTTGTCTTCCAGTAGCACGTTTGTTTTTTCACCTCACATAGGCTATGCTGTTTGCAAAGCTATTCTTCAGTCACTGCTGGGTCTGTCAGCTGGGGCGAGACATTTTCAACATTAAGGAACCACCAGTATAATATTATCCATCTTTCCAACCATCCCACCTACCACTGGTACCTTAATTCTTGAAATGCTGTGATTGGCACTTTTTTGCACTAATGTTTTACTAAATAACACATTGCAACAATAACTGTGCTCCTTACTCGTGCCCTTTGCCTTGTAGACATTGATTTTCAGTCTTGCCCGTGGTAAGGGGCACAGTGGTCCCAGCTGTTTGGATCTCCCCAACTCTGCTATCAAGTATTTCAGATGCCTATGTCTGCCATCATATGCTCAGTAAAAACATACATGCAGATGTTGAAGTAGTTAAAAAGCAGTGTTAGAATATTTTGCCCTGCTACACGATTGTTTCTAAACCAAGCAGACCTCTGAGTTTCTCACATCCATGTATGAGTAGCACAGGTGAGTTATTTTTTTGCATTCTGTGCTTTGTAGTCATATTTATCAGATTATAAAACTGACACTATAGGTACAGAATACAGTGGGAAACCGGACCTGGCAAAGCAAATAGGTCTAACGTTGCCCTCCAGCGTTCTGGCTTTGTCGGTGCTAGTTTTGTATCTTCATGTCATTTGCAAAACGTTATTGTTAGCAGAAGCTGCAGGGTTCTTGTCAGTCTAACGCCGACGGACGGAGGGCAGAGCGGAGCGAGATAATCCGCGGTGGGTTTTTTGGCCGATCCACGGCTCCCGCTAGCGATTCCCGGGATAATCTGCGGTGTGTTTTTTTTTTTGGGCCGATTCACGGCTAACGGCTCCCGGCTCCTGCTAGCAGCCGTAACACAGGGGGGATCCATGAGCGTAGCCGGCAGCGAGCTCCCCTGCAATACGCCCCCCACGCGGCCCTCCTCGTCTGACGGGAGGTGGGGGGGGCGAGGCGAGCATGCACTTCACTACATCGCTCCGCACCGCACCGCTGGACCAGAGTTATTTGGTGCACCGGAGGAAATTTTAGGAAATTTTGGGATTTGAGACCCGGACCCTGACAGTCATCACAGCCACCATAACAAAGGTGAGTGGAGCAGAGAGGTGTGCAGAGCAGAGAGCGTGGCCGCCTTTTAGTGGCGGCCGCTGAGTGTTGAGCCCAGCAGACCGCGGAAGCGGCCCAACTAGGTTGGGTGCGGCTTGAGGTTTGCTTGAGTGCCCTGCTCCTGCTCGCCCTTGGAGTGTGCTTGGAGCACGCTCTCTGCGTTTTTCTCCCCAAAAACTCACCCAACTCCCCTCCCACCTTTACTTCCACCTTCACGCAGTACTTCTTTATGGAAACTTAGGGCCAGGTGTTGTTGCCCAGCCACCGGGCAATTAAAGAACATTTGCCACAAGTGCCACACTACTAATTAAGAAGTAAGTAAAAAGTAAAGGAAGCAAAGTAAAATAAAGGAAGTAAAAGAAGCAAAGGAAGTGCAAAAGGAAGTACAAAAGTGAGGGAAAAAGGAGCCTCTAGGCTAGCCCCAAGATGTGAGATCTGGGAGAATTAGAACCGAGGTCAAGCCGAAGAAAAAAGCTTGCCAAAAAAGCAGGAGAACCAGCAAAAGAGCCCCTGTTCTACCTACAGAAGCGACGCAATTGGAAATAAATCTAGAATTACCATCAATAGCGTCGCCAATATTATTACCAACAGTATTCTCAACGCCAATAAAAAAGCCAGCAGGAAGGAACTCAAAAATTACGGACTTTCTAATTTCCCCAAGTTTCCGAGTTCAGGCAAGAACAACTAGACCTCAGGATCCAACTACAAAAATGTGGTCCTTGGCTGGATCCACAACCACACCCGACATGGTGAGAGCACAGATCAACATTCCATTGGAAGATAGCTGTAGCACTTCAAAGACCTTGAAAATAACTGGCAACCAAATAATCCTGACAGCTCAGATAAACGCAAGTGAAGCACCACAAAAATCACAAATGAGTCCAATAAAAGTAGCGCTAGAGGCAACTATGACAGGCGGTCTGCAAGTCTTGGGGCACTCCCTTGTACCCTTGGGGCCAAATCTGGTGAAGGCCAGGCACGCGTTTCTTCCAAAGCCAGTGCGGACTGTATGGGCAAGAGAGACGAAAACATTTTGGGGGGACAATCAGCGGCTCTGCCCAAACTAGCTTCAGAAACTCAGGAATGTCTAATAAGTTCATTCGGGCCAAAATACGAAGTCCAGATGGCAGAAACTCCTCTTTTCACCCCAAATGAACAACCATTAACAGGGCTCCTCTATGATTATAATACCATACTCTCACCAATAATGACACGACCAGGGACTGGACTCATAGTTCACTCAAGATTAGATCAACCAATAAAGTCTCGATCGGGGTCTGGTTCCATTATTCAACCAAGCACAAGCCCAATAGGAGACCCTAAGGATAACACTATGATCAAACCAGGAGATGATACCCACTTTAGCCAGCGACTGGACGCCAATCAGACAGACTATCTTTCACTCCTACAAGCTCCGTTATGGTCCCCATTCATTAATATAATGGAAACCATTTCGTCAGCATTATTCCAACATTCAGAAAAACTAGAGTTGCAAGTAGATCTCTTGCAAGCTCTCGCGCTACATGTCTCCGGCATAGAAAGAAAAATTCAAGCATTAAATTCCATAATTGAGCGGGTGCAGAAAGACCCTCACACAACGTATCATGAGTGCCAATGTTCAAGCACCATGCATCAACTAAAGTCCATCCCGGCGATTCTGACAGACATACTGGCAGAAGTAAAAACCAACGGACATTGTTACACCTGTTGATAGCATCCCTACTAAAACAGCTGTGACCCAACAGAACCCCATATTTCCTCCGGGCACCTTGGAAAGCACGGAGGAAACGGATGGCACCCTAAGAGATTCAAACTCAGATACGCAGACAGAAACATCAAATAACACGTCAATACGAAGTAATCATCAAAACAACCACCACTGTGATGACCTAGCGCCTGATGTAGCAGCTTCCAAACCACAGCAACAAAACCCCAGTAATCCACTAACAAAACGGGAACGCAAGAGACTGAGAAAGTCAAGGCAAAACAAGCAAAAGAGATGCCAAGCTATAGCACAGATTTTCCAAAAACAGGCCCAAGAGCGATCTGCTTCAAGTGGCCACCGGACGAATCCGCACGAAACAACCCCCGGAAACGGGCTTGTGGAAGAAAGGCAAATAAGCATTATACTGAAAAGTCATCTGAATTCAGAAACCAATCCGATAATCATGGAATGAATATTCCTCCATTAGACCCAACAACAACGCAGACAACCAATCACAAAGACCTCTGACAATCATACCCTTCTATCAAAGATCAAAATAAAGATGGCAAATTACTGCAAATTCCACGGGTAGAACAACAAAGTATATCCCAATACTTCCCCAAACAATTAAAAGCCCAAATCAGCAAAACTGTGGTAGAATTGCAGCAACCGCCAAAACCCAGGCACGGTTTGGCAATTCAGATAGATCACTCCTCATCATCAGGAGACCAAGTCAGACTTCAAAAAACAAAAGCAGATACGATCAATCCTGTCGTGGTAAAAACAACTTGCCCCCAAATTTCAACCGAGGGGAATATACCGTCAGGAGAAACCATACTCAGTGGAATTTCTGCAAGTCTACATCGCCATAGAGCTGATCGTCTGCAAAGCAATGAAGGACAAACTTGCCCAGAAGGTCTAGTAACGTTAGAATTGATTCCACATTACATTTCAAGAGGAAACCACAACATTCTTAATCGTAGTGCAATATTAAAGCTTGCAAATTCCATTGAAACACTAAAACAACTAAATACAAACCACATTGTAAGCATCCAATTCAAAATACTCCCAAATGTAAAAGGGAGAGAAATGACGGTCGTAACTTGGAGTGATCCAAAAATCACAACGGAAGTTTGGAGTCACAGAGATTTCTTTGCCAAATGGGGAATTGAAATAAGAACAACAGAAATAGAACGATACCCTGGCCCTCTAAGCCTAACAGCCGAGTTAAGATCAGCAATGGACAGCGTATTACTCCGGGGGGCAGTAGGACCCACAGTAAATGCCTAGGAGGGCTGGTCAAACCTACGCATCATCCATCAAGTTGAACCAGAAGCAGCCAGTCAAGTCCGAAAAGTTCTTTTTTCGACCACTCGGGGCACGGATATAAAGGAAAACAAGGCATGAAAAAGTAACTTACAACTGTGCTCTTGGAATATTAACGGCTTTGGCAGAAAGGCAGACGAGGTAGATTTGCAAACTTTAAAAAAAAAAAATTGACATTCTCCTATTTCAGGAAACCTGGACCATGGCACCCACGCCGATTAACGGTTTTAAAGAATTTCAGCAAAATGCCACTAAAGGTAAAGCATCAGGCAGACCATCTGGTGGTCTATCACTCTACCTTAGCACAAGCATACAATGGTCCTACGAATTGATTGAGCTAGGACAAACCTGGATCCAATGCATAAAAACTTTACTATCGCAAGATCCACTAAATGGTTTGCAACATAACAATGAGGAAAAGCTTTTAATTATATGTAGGTCGATTACTTAGGTTACAGCATTACTGCGGGTGGAGTCAAACCTAAAGGGAATTTATTGAGTACCATAAAGTTGGCTACTTCGCCCACAGACAAAGATATGTTGAGGTCTTTTCTGGGCCTCATCGAGCATGATGCCAAGTTTGTGGAGAAATTTTCTGACAAGACAGTGTTTGAAATTGTTGTTAAAAAATGTGCTGTCTTTAATTTGGGGCAGGAACAACAGGAATGTTTTGAAGCAATCAAGAATGATATTTGCAATGCGGGTATTTTAGTGCCATTTGACACCAAATTGAAGTCAGTACTTACAGTAGATGCCAGTGCCACGGGAATTGGAGAGGTTTTGTCTCAAATCCACAGCAAAGGAGAGAAAACAGTGGCATTTGCATCCCGCACTTTGACCACCTCGGAAAGGAATTACTCAGTGATTGAACGCAAAGTGTTAGCAGCTGCTTGGGGATAGAATGCTTCAGTACATATATGTGGGGCACCAAATTCCTTCTGCGCACAGATCATAAACTCCTGATCAAAGTTTTGATTGCAGGTGGAGCAGGGAATGGGTGAGCCATATTGGCAAGACTTGCAGCTAGGCTCCAAGAGTACTGTTACGTTATTGAATACATTCAGAGGTGGAAAAACTTTCAAGCAGACTGTTTGTCCCGAATGTCGATGGATTGGCAGGTGGTGATGGGCCAGCAGTGTTGACCAAAGAAAAGGAAGGAGCTGTGGCTTCAGTTTAGGATACGTTGGAATTAGAAGGGATGTGTGCTGTCACTAAGCATAAATGGATCAAGGAGAAGTCCGCTCCTATGGGAGAAAAATGGTTATCGGTTTTACAGGTAAGTACATGACTTACGAGTGGAAGTTTTAGGGGTTAGGACCCAGGTTCCCCAAGGTCTAGATGGGCACTCGCGTTGCACCACCAGCGGCACTGGGGCGGCCGGGTGCAGGGTGCAAAACGTACGTCGGGGACCCTGTGCTTTCCAATGGAGACATTCGATTCTGCGAAGTTGCTGCAGGCTCGGGCAGGGAGACTTCCTGAAGGCGACCACCAACTGGAGAGGTGAGTTGGGATCTTGGGGGATGCCTGGACACCGTCGGTTGGGCCACGGTCTGGCGTCGGTGCAGGGGTGCCTTATGGCGTCAGGTTTTCTTACCGGTCAGGGGACCCTTCAGGTTGAGGCTGCAGGCATCGTCTTGAGGGAGGTCGGGTATCACCAGATCCCAGCTCAAGATTACTGGGGAGACCTTCTTGTGGAGTTGGGCCACTCGAACTCGGGCCGTGGGCATTAGGTGCAGAGTGGTGCAGAATGCGGAGACCCCGGAATCCGGATTCTGTGGTAAGTCTTTGTTTTGAGCAAGTCAGGTGCTCACGGGAGACAGAGTCTGAAAGAGGGTTGCAGGGCAGGTCCTCTGGGCTCTGGGGGTTGCTGGCTGCTGGACTCACCAGGATTCTTGCTGTAGGCAGGTCATAGACGGGGCAGGCCGGTAGGGCTGGGGCCAAGGCAGTTGGAGTCCTCCTCTTCTTCCTGGGTCAGTGCGGCTCTTCGGTCCTTCTTCTTTCTTCCTCAAATCTGAGGAGACAAGGTTCAAGGTTGCCCTAAATACTAAATTTAGGGGCGTTAAAGGGGTGTGCACGTCGGGACCAATGGGCCTCTTCCTTGGGGTGGGTACACCCCCTATTATGCCACCCTCCAGTGGGAGGGGGCATGAGCCTCTCCCTAATTAGCTGAGTCCCCTCATCTCAAGATGGAGGGGACTGAAATGTGTGCTTCACCTCGCCTCCCCAACCTGAGGGGTGGGGTTGGCAAAGGTTGGCACACCTCTCTTCCCAGCTTGGTTTTCCTTCCGATTCTCCCGCCCAAAGTGGGGGCCAGAACCAGTGGGAGCCAGTTGCTGGGGACAGCAAAAGTCAGGGACAGCTTCCAAAGGCGGCAGGCCTTTGAAGCTTTTCCTTTCGTGGACCCAGCCCATCCTGGGGGAGGAGGCATGACACCTCTGTCCAAGATGGGCTTTGGTTCTGGACCCAGAGAGGGGAGGATCTCTACCCAGGGGCCCAGAAACCTGTCTGGTGGTGGCTAATGGGGGCAGCCATTCAGGAACCACACCAGGGCTGGTCGTTGTTCAGGGGGCATCTCTAAGATGCCCTCTGAGTGCATTTTACAATAAATCCCACACTGGCATCAGTGTGGGTCTAATGTGCTGAGAGGTTTGCTACCAAACTTCCAAGTTTTTAGTAAAGCCATTATGGAGCTGGGATGTTAGTAATGACCAACTACCAGACCATATACTCTTTATGGCTTTACTACAATTACAAGGTCTAAGAATGGACTTGGACACTGTAGGGGTACAGGGCTCATGCCACTCTACCCACACCTTAGGGTTAGTGCACCCTGCTAGAGGGGTGACTTACCTAGACCTCAGGCAGTGTATTGCAGGCATGGCACACAGATGTGTGCCATGTCGACTCTTCACTTCTCTCTGCACCAAAACACACAGCCTGCAGTGGCAGTGTGTCTGTGTTAAGGTGCAGGGCCTCTAAGGGTGGCACAATAGGTGCTGCAGCCCTTAGAGGCCGGCCCTGGTCACAGTGCCCCAGGTACCCATGGTACCTTTTACAAGGGGCTTACCTGTGGCCAGGGATGTGCCAATTGTGGATACATAGGTACAGTCTGGGGAAAGAACCCAGGCCCTGGGAACCTGATCGGCAGGGACCCAGAGCACATCAAGTCAGGTTGCATCAGATGTCAAAAAGTGGGGAGTAACCATGCAAAAAGGGGCACTTTCCTACAAAACTTTATAATTTTAATATTTTAGAATGACATGAAATACTGGCCATTTATTTTGCCTGTGCTTTGGGTACTGAGATTATTAAAGTTTTCTATCAGCTTTTTAAAGTTATGAAGTGTTCAAGTAACATTGTATTCTGCCTGAGAGCACAGTGCTTGATCAGGTAGTGATTTATTCTTGTCTCCACAACTAGTAATAATAATAAAATGCACAGCACAACTGAGAGGATTGTTTGCCTAAAAAGATGAAAACATCACTAGTAAAATGTTATGATGGTACTTCATCCATTTTAATTCCAACCATAAAATGTGAGACTGACAACACTCCAAGGGTGTCAGTTGACCCTGGCTCCTTGAAGTGCATTGATGCCAGGTTGTGTTCCCGAATAAATCTCCAGTTTCCATTCAACGCTTGTCCTGTGGTTCCTGCGAAGACACTCGCAACTTTTGGCGACGCTTTATTTCTGAAAACACAACCTGGCGGTTCATTGATGTTCCTAGCGATTTTGGGAGAATCTACGCACATCCCTACCGAACTGAAGCAAGACGAAGTTTCATATTGGGATGACTGGACCCAGTCATTTGATAATTCACTGACAAGATCATATATGCATAAGGTACTGTGCAAAGTTAATTTACTATAAAGAGGACTCACTGTTGGAGTCTCGCGCTTCACAGAACGTACGTGAAGTGGGCTCGAGGCTGAGACGTTACTCTTGCCTGGAGCTGACGTCAGTGCTGCTAGCCCGCTCCTGTGAACGTCACTGAACCGCTACGCATGTCCGATGCTCCTACGTTGACGTGCTGCCATCTTGGGATGCCATCTGGCTAGTGGCAGCGTCGTACACACAGTGACTGTCACACCATATTGATTTGGTCTGACACGCCGCGTCTTCACCTTCAAGCATCTCCAGTCTTCGGTTCACACTGGGAGGGCATTCTCACACCCAGCGATGACCAGCTCACGATTTGTGTGCTGGCAGGAGCTCTGCTTAGGGCAGATAGTGCAGGTACAAGTACGGTGATTACATGTTTAACACGGGCACATGGAGTGTACTTTAAAATGGCTACATTTTCTTTTTATCCTTTTATTTTTCTAACATATGCTTGCAATATAAATACATTCTCTGTGTTTGACTCACTGTTCTTGCAGTCTCTTCTTGTAAAAGAGTAAAACACCACATCAACAGAAAAAAATGAAAGGTAAATTTATAGCCCGAGTATAACCAGTAACGCAGCATGTTGACATAATCTGCTGCTTCTGGCTTTTCCCGACAGTGGGGATTTTGTTTTCCAAAAATAGCCAAAGAGTACCAAAAAAGAACCCTCCACAACGCATCGACTGTGCTCCGCAAAGCAGTTACTGGGCCTCTCTAAGCTCCAGGAATGCAGGTAGCAGCGAAAAGGCCCCGGCCTCCAATCAAGAACAGCAGACGAATTTCGTTTCAAGGTTGGCAGGTATGCTGCCCGCCTCATGACAGATTTTCATCGCCCGGTTCGTCACTAACTCATCCCAGCAGGACCTACAGTCAAACTGGCCGCCACCAACTGTGTGAGGAGAGAGGTTACTGTTGCCAGATTTTGAAACCCGTCCCTTTAGTTTTAAGCATTTGCGAACTCCACAACCAACCAGCACTTCGGAATTTTGAGTGGCGCACTAGAATGGACCAAAGCTCTCCCAGTGATCCAATCATAGGTCCCTTTAGTATTACCTCATGTTTTAGCAGTACCCCTCTACCCCTCCGTTCACTCTTCCCATGACGACTCCCAGGAATATGTTCAGCCGTGGGATTGGTTATGTGACCCGGAAGTGCTAAATAGTGTGCAAATGAATTCCGGTTAAACGATTTCATAACGCGACGAGCGGAATCCCCCGACGGTCCGTGTAAGTAACGGACCTTAGTTGAAAATAGAGACTAGGTATATCAACTTTTACGTACTTGATAGAAACTCAAACCGTTTTGTTATTTCAACGTTTTGTTATTTTTTTGTTTTCTAAACATTACTTTGGTGTGCAAGTCAAGCGGCGCTCAATTTAAGGCCGCCTTGCCTCGTTTTCTTTAAATCCCTCTAAAGTCGACGACGTTGGTATTAACACAACTACAAAGAGTAATGTTTGAGGTAGGTCCTTTCCCGCTTGCCTGTCTCTCTCAGGTGACGTTCTGGGCCCTACCAATGAGGTTACTGACTGGTACAGTGAGTAGTGTCGATGTCTGTTAACGGCAGATTTAAAAATAATATATATCCAAATTCATAGCACTCTGCAACCCCCCACCTCCTCAAAACCGCAAAGCCATTCATTTCAAGGACTTGTTCACTCCCCCAGGAGACCCATAGAATAGGGTGACCAGATTGTTGAGAAGCAAAACCAGAACAGGCCAGACATAAAAGTAGGACTGAAGCCTTTAGCCTTACTTCAATGTCTGGCCTGTCCCGATATATATATGGTTGGATAAGGTTGTATTATGGGCTCGTTACATCGATGATCTTTTCATCGTATGGAAGGGCTCATATTCCTCGGCTGAGGAGTATCTAACATTTCTTAATTCTAATGACCTTAACCTTGTATTTAGCAGACAAATCAGCAGCACTCAGGTGTTCTATTTGGACTTGGAGGTCTATGTGAAAAACACTAATATTCTAACCCGGTTGTATAGGAAACCTACAGCTGGCAATGCTTTGCTGCATGCTAAAAGCTTCCATCCAAGGAGCATGATTAATAATATCCCCTACGGAGAACTTTTACGCATGAAGCGCAATTGCGCCACTGAGGAGGACTATATTATAGCCAAGAATGAAGCGCGTAATCGATTTAAAGCCGGGGCTATTCTAATAACATTCTCCGCACAGCAGAGGAAAAAGTTAAAAAGATATCTAGATTAGAACTCTTAGTTCCTAAATCTACCAAAAAAGATGACACCCCTAAACAAATAGAACCAGTGCGCATGATTACACGCTATAGCGCACAATCTGCTAAGATAGTCCAGATGTTCCGTAAAAACTGGCATATCCTCAAAACGGATAGCATTTTAAAGAATGAAATTCCAATCCAGCCGTTAATAACATACAGAAGATCCAAATCCATCAAGGATCTTTTGGTTTCTAGCCACTACCAATCTAGTGCAAGGATGAAGGAGCCAATAACGGGGTTCTTCCCATGTCTAAAATGCAAGGCCTGCAAATTCAGTCATAAAAAGAACACCTATGAGATACAGGGAAGAGATTCTAAATCTATCAGAAGTATTAATGGACTTCTTAATTGCAATTCTGAATTTACTATATATTGCTTGGAATGTCCCTGTAAGAAAAAGTACATTGGCAGTACTATACATCCTGCTAAGAAGCGTGTGCTAGAGCTCATGCGAGCAATTGCTAAAAGAGATAACAACTACCCTGTAGCTCGCCATTTTGAAGATGTTTTAAGAGCAACCGTGACCTGTTAACTTTTTATTGTTTGGACCAAATCCCCAAGAACGAAAGAGGGGGAGATAGAGTCAGGAGATTGCGTTCATTAGAATCTAAATATATCACTGAGCTTGGTACCATGGCTCCTCAGGGTCTGAACGACGATGAAGAGCTATGGGCCCATTTGGAATAAGGTTTTAATCTTCTGACGAAGACATCATGGGATACATACATCTCTGACCCATTTATGGTTATGTACAGGACATGACATGTAGAATTTAGTGACCTTAGAGGCCTATGTGATGATAATAACAAATAGGTACCATGTACCATGGATAAGTCTGACAATGTAGATTTATGACATGAAAAGGGTAGATAATGCTTGCAGTTATTTGTTTGTTGTTTTTTTGTATCCTTCACCTGTATGCTAGTCTTTTATGATATATCAGTATAAGGAGCCGATTCTGGGCTTGATGATAAAATCAGACTTACCGTTCCCTGTGCGTTTTTTGGTAGAACTGTATACCTATTAGGCAGTGAGGTAGATATTTAATCACGGACATGTCCGTATCTGGCCTCCGATTGCTCCTCTATGCAATTTTACACCCTCTTCTTTCCAGAAGTCAATGCCCATTCAGGGCGACATAGCTTAGTGACAATTGTTACGATTCCAACGAAAGGATTAAACCATAATGATGAAATTGACTCATGAAGCACTGCTAAGTGATGCGGGGCTTCACTTATGGGTTATACACATATTTATAAAATAAAGATGAAATCTGTAAATGCTGTTACGATTTGAAATTGACACATTATGCCTTATAGATATGAAGGTTGGATGTAACGATTATCAATTTAATGAGGGTACAATATATATTTTGTTGAGCCCTTAACCTTTTTGGTTTTAAATGGTGCCACGGAAAATGTTAAGATGGCCGACATAAAAACAGAGCATTATGCATGAACTAAGCCGTCTTTTATGTTTACCACTTTCTATTGCACTTTTTTCACTTTAAATATGGTGGTGTTTTAAGACACAAACTGACATTGACAAAGCCGGAGTGGCGAAACACGTCTGTCAGCTCTGAGGGGGGTTCTACACGAATAAAGGAAGATTTCTTCACAAACTCTTGTGCGTGCTCCTGTTTGTGTCGGCTGACACAATTCTGGTCTTCAACTGTGTTTACACGTAAACGCGGCTCACCACCGCGAAAGGAGGCACCCAGGGCGAGTGGCTGCGACGGCGGTGAACCTTTGTGTTTTATATATATATATATATATCTATATATATATGTATATATATAGATATATATATATATAATACATAACCTACTGTTATAGTTAGGACCTTGCTTCTATACAAAAAGTTTTTTCTTTTGCCAATATCTTTGGTGCCGTTTGACGAATCTTCGTGAAATTGTCAATACTAATGGGGCGCCCAGGTCACCTCCTGTCTTGAAAGTTTCGGGGTGATTCGTCAAGGGGGAGGGCGAGAAAAAAAGGGGGGGTCCCAAAATGCATTTTGTCCATGTTAATTTCCATAGGAAACTTTAGCCACTGCTACAGCCCGAACTGCTGAACAGAATTAGACCAAATTTAGCAAAAAGGTAGCTCCTGGTCCAGAAAGCACTCTTTTTGTTAAATGGTGTAAATCCGTTCAGTAGTTCCTGAGAAATTCATATATTTAGAAATATTAATATCTGGTGACCGCGGTGGATCCGTGAACCCTTCCGATCTCGAGCTTCACTCTGATTGGCTGCCAAAAGTTCCAACCAGGAAGTGTTGGCAGCCATCTTGTGACTCGGTTGAACCGAGTCACAAGAAAAAAGGTAAACAAACAAGAAAAGGGGGCAGGGTAGAAACACCTTGACCCCCTAGGCCTGCTCAGGGGGTCCCACAGGGACCCCCAGGGCCAAAAACAGCATTTAAAAAAAAAAAAATTAGGTGGGATTCCCGCTGAAATGTTTTTAAAAAACGAAGTGCGGGCTCCTGCGCTTTGTTTTCTTGAAGCCCTCGGGTGGGCCAAGTCCTGGGGGCAATGTTTACAGCCTCGGGGACCGCCATCTCCCCGGGGCAATGTTAATGATATGAGGGGGCACGCAGCCCCCTCGGGGACCGCCACCTCCCCAGGGCTTTTTATTTAAAAAAAATACATGGGGGGCCCCTGGGCTTTTATCAATTATGGTCCCGAGGACCACCACCTCCCCGGGGCTTTAATTTATTTAATAAAGTGCGGGGGGCTCCTGCACCCCAAACTGCCCCTGGGACCACCACCTCCCCGGGGCTATAAGGATTAAATGCGGGGGCCACGCAGGCCCCACGCAGCCCCAGTGACCGCCACCTCCCCGGGGCTTGTTTTAAAAATTAAGTGTGGGGGCTAGAGCACCCCCAAACTGCCCCGGGGACCACCACCTCCCCGGGGCATACTTTATTCAAATATGGGGGTCCGCTGGGGACCCCCTGCTCCGGGGACCACCACCTCCAGGGCTATTACAACGATGGGAGGGGGGCCGCGTGGCCTTTCTCCTCCAGGAGCCCTCAATGGCCCTGAGGACCGACACCCCCCAGAGTCGGCTCCAGCAATGTCCTGGGGTGCCCCCGGGACATTGCAGTTTGCTATGGCCCTGCCATAGCAAACTTCTGCTTAGCTTCATTTAAGCGAGAGAAGGAAAACTGCTCTCGCTTCCATGAAGCGAAGCAGAATTGCTTTTGGGCAAAGAGAGCTGCATGTCAGGAGGCAGGGGGGCGCGGGGGCATTGGGGCTACCACCGCAGACCCCAGCATCATGGCCATGCCCCGGGGATGGGGTCCCTGGGGCCAAAAAATGGCCTGGGAAGGCCCCCCCTTTATTTAAAAAAATGAAATGGCCGAGCCCCGTGAGATGGGATCCCCGGGGCCGAAATCAGCCTGGGGTCAGGCCACTCCTTCTTTAAATAACAAAAAAAAAACAAAGGCCTAGCCCTGGAGCCGTAATTGGCCTCAGGAGGGTGGCCTCGTGTCCACCTCCCTTTTCAATTAAAAAATAAATAAAAATGGCTCAGGCCCCGGGGGATGGGGGCCCCGGGGCTGAAAGGGGTCAAGGGAAGGGGGGGCCACACAGCCCCCCTTTCTAAAATAAAAAAAAAGAAACCGGCAACTCGCCAGAGGCCCCGCCCCCTCCCTGCACCACTCTGCAAACGTGCCTCCTGGCGCGCTCTGGGTTGGGGGATAAAGTCCCCTTCACTAGTGAGGGTCCTTAGGGGCCAACTAGCCCACCAGGTACCTCCAGTAAGCCCCACACAGTGGGATTGCTGAGAGGTGGTCGAGGTCACGCCCCTTTTTACAACACTGCAAACGCCTCTTGGCGCACAGGTGGTGGGGCGATGAGGTCCCCTTGTGTCCTGAGGACCTCAGGACTGAAGTGGACTTCATCCCCCAAGCAGCAGTGCGCTAGGAGGTGTGTTTGCTGAGTGGTGTAAAAAGGGGGGCATGGCCTCTGACCACTCTCAGCAATCCAGCTGTGTGGGGCTTACTAAAGGTAACAGGAGGGCTAGTTGGCCCTCAGGGGGCAAGGGGACTTCATCCCCAACCAAGAGCGCGCCAGGAGGCGCGTTTGCAGAGTGGTGGAGAAAGGGGGCATGGTCTGTGTCCACCTCTCAGCAATCCCACTGTGTGGGGCTTACTGGAGGTAACAGGTAGGCTTGTTGGCATCTAAGGACCCCCAGCAGCGAAGGGGACTTCAATCCCCATCCAAGAGCGTGCCAGGGAGCGTGTTCGCGGAGTGGTGGGCAAAGGGGGCGTGGCCTGCTATGAGAACTTAGCAATCCTGCTGTGTGGGACTTACTGGAGGTAATAGGAGGGGTAGTTGGCCCCCAAGGATGTCCTTGGGGGCCAACTACCCCTCCTGTTACCTCCAGTAAGTCCCACATAGTGGGATTGCTAAGAGGTCTTCTGAGGCCACGCCCACTTTCTCTGCCACTCTGCAAACGCACCTCCTGGCACACACTGGTTGGGGGATGAAGTCCACTTTGGGGGCCAAGAAGCCTTCCTGGTACATCCTGGTACCTCCTGTAAGTCCTACGGAGCGGAATTCCTGAGCGCTGGTCGGAGGCCCAGCCCCCTTTCTCCACCACTCTGCAAACGCGACTACTAGTTAAAGAAGCATTTGCAATGTAATAGGTCTCGCATTTGCAAGAGTTAGAGCTATTGGTGTTGTAAATGTAAGCGTTTTTTACTAATGTTTTTTGGAGTGGAGTGGATGTACGTTGTGTGTAGTGAAAATATGTGGTATGCTGTGCAGTGAAATTATGTGGATAGAAAGTATGTGGTATTTAGTGTATAGGAATTATGTAGAGTGGGATTATGTGTTATGGAGAGTAATTATGTGGTATGGTAGTCTGTGTTGTGGAGTGGTAACCTCAGGTTTAGTCTTCCTCGTTTCCATAGAAGCTAAACTATGAACTCAATGAGACAAAAAAAGAAGGAACCAGAGCGGAGAACTTCTGGACCTAGTCAGAGGTTTGAACAGGGCCACTGGAATTATGCGACTGTTCGGCTGTGCCGATTTTAGCATAATTACACATTTTCCATCATCTGCTGCATAATCTGCAGATTTGAACAAAAAAAACCTTGTTTCTAGCTCAAACGTTACCAAAAATGCCGCGACAAGTGTTACAGCATGGTGGAAGCTGGAATGGTCACCTGTTACTTATTGCTAAATATGGGTGTTAAATTGGTACTAATGGTGCGCAAACCAATCTTGCTTATTTCTTTGCCTCTCTTGCCTCTTTCTGCATTTCTCTTGCTTCTTTCTGCCCCTTTATTCCTTTTTCTGCACTCCTCTTGCCTCTTTCTGCACATCTCTTTTGCTTTCTGCACCTCTCTTACTTCTTTCTGCACCTCTCTTGCTTCTTTCTTCTGCACCTTTCTTGCCTCTTTCTGCACCTCTGTTGCTTCTTTCTGCACTTCTCTTCCTTATTTATGCACCTCTCTTGCCTTTCTACACCTCTCTTGCCTCTTTCTGCACTTCTTTTGCCTCTTTGTGCACCTCGCTTGCTTCTTTCTGCATCCCTTTTGCCTCTTTTTGCATCTCTGTTGCTTCTTTCTGCACTTCTGTTGCTTCTTTCTGCACCTCTCTTGCTTCTTTCTGCACCCCTCTTCCCTCTTTCTGCACCCCTCTTCCCTCTTTCTGCACCTCTCTTGCCTCTTTCTGCACCTCTCTTGCCTCTTTCTGCACTGCTCTTGCCTCTTTCTGCATTTCTGTTGCTTCTTTCTACACCCCTCTTTCTGCACCCCTATTCCCTCTTTCTGCACCTCTGTTGCCTGTTTCTGCACCTCTCTTGCCTCTTTCTGCACTGCTCTTGCCTCTTTCTGCATTTCGGTTGCTTCTTTCTGCACTTCTTTTGCTTCTTTCTGCACCTCTATTGCTTCTTTCTGCATCCCTCTTGCTTCTTTCTGCACCCCTCTTGCCTCTTTCTGCACCCCTCTTGCCTCTTTTTGCACCTCTCTTGCCTCTTTCTGTAGTTCTCCTGCCTCTTTCTGCACCCCTCTTTCCTCTTTCTACACCTCTGTTGGTCCTTTCTGCACTTCTCTTGCTTTTTCCGCACCTCTCTTGCTTCTTTCTGCACCCCCTTGCCTCTTTCTGAACCCCTCTTGCCTCTTTCTACACCCATCTTTGCTCTTTCTGCACCTCTCTTGCCTGTTTCTGCAACTCTCTTGCCTCTTTCTGCATTTCTGTTGCTTCTTTCTGCATGCCTCTTGCCTATATATATATATGTGTATGTATGTGTATATTTCCGCATGAATTAAAGGAATAAATGAGTTCAACTATGGGAACAGGCTGAATAAAGCGGGCAGAGAGCTTTGATCGTATTTAACATTTATATTCAAAATAATTTGATTTAATGTCAATGAATTATGTTATTGAAAAGTGATAATATAATGTCTGCTTGATAATTTAAAACGTATAATTCAGTAAGTACACGGTTTTATTGACTGGTGTTAGTAAAATGTTAGTCAGCAATTATAAATGAATTAATGAATACGTTTCAATGCGGTATAATATGAAGCTTAATGAATGGTACACTTCTAATAATTGTTGGATAATTAATGGAATGTAATACTAAAATCAAATGAATTTATCAATTGAGATGTTGAAAGACTAACAGTCTGTCTTCACTATTACTACCCAGAGTGAAGCACGTGATGAGAATAGTTTAAAAAAACAGTCTGTAACGCCGCCTCGGCAATGGTGAAAAAGGCTGGTAACAACCGAATCGCATTCAATAGTGGTCGTACAATAAATATTGAAAGTTTTTGCACACGGCATCGTCATCCTTGTGTAAAGGGAGAAGCTGAATATATATGTATGTGTGTGTATATATGTATGTGTGTATATATGTGTGTATATGTGTTTGTATATGTGTGTGTGTGTATATATGTATGTATATATTCACTGAAAAAACCATAGGTTTTAGGGACAGTTATAGTTAGTTGGACATTTCACTCGTACAAAACCATAGAAATTCCCCCGTTATAGTTAGTTCAGCTAACTATAACTCGCGCCCCCGCAATGCACTGCTGATGACGTCACATATTACATCACTCATGACATGGTCAGTGACATCACTGATGACATCACTGATGACATCTCAAATGACATCACTGATGACATCATCCAGTGACTATCTTTCTGTAAAGTTTAAATATTTTTAATATATAGGGAAAGGTGTATTGAAGAATGAGCGGGTGTATAAGTGTGTGGATGAAGGATTTAGTAGGTGCGTGACTGACTCTATAAGTGAGTGATTAAACGTATCTTACTGAATGCAAGGGTTAGTGACTAAACTGAGTGAATGTCTGTAACTGTCTGTTGCTGTGTAAGTGGCTGCATGGGTTTGTGAATAGCTACATGAGTGTCTATATGAGTTATTGATTGGTTGTCTGAGTATCTGTATGGGTGCCTGAGTGTTTGTGTGGGTGGGGTGTGTGCGACTCTGTGCATAGATGTGTGAGTGGGTGATTCACTGGGTGGATGGTTTCAAGAGTGCATCTGTGATAGGCTGTATGGGTGGGTAAGTGTGTGTAAGAGTGTGTTAGTGAGTGAATGTATGTCCCAGTGGTACATGTGTGAGTAACTACATATGTGAAAGGCAGTATATATGTGTGTTGGAGTATATAAATAGCTATAAGCGAGAGTGTGTGATTGTGAGAGTGACTGTATGGATGAGTGTGTGCTTGTATCAGTGATTGTATAAGAGCGTAAGAATGTGCTAGTATTTGTATGAGTAAGTGAGCTGGTGTGTGTATAACTGTATAGGTGAGTAAATGGCAGTGTGTTTAATTATTTGCATGACTGACTAGGTGTGTGAGTACCTCTATAGATGAGTGGCGGTGTTTGAGTGTCTATATAGGAGTATGAGTGCATATGATAGTCCTGTACTGAGTGACCGTAAGTATGAGTGACTGTATGGGTGAGTGAGTGGATGTGTGTGTAGACCTAAGAATCAGTGAGTGGGTATGTAGTTATTGGTGTTGGAGTGTCTATGGTTTTGCGAATGGCAGTCTGTAATTTAGAGTGGGTGTATCAAAGGTTATATTAGGGTGTGAGGAGGTGCATCAGATTATCACGTCGATGATGTCATCAGTGATGTCATCAGTGATGTCATTTGAGATGTCATCAGTGATGTCATCAGTGATGTCACTGACCATGTCATGAGTGATGTAATATGTGACGTCATCAGCAGTGCATTGCGGGGCGCGAGTTATAGTTAGCTGAACTAACTATAACGGGGAATTTCTATGGTTTTGTACGAGTGAAATGTCCAACTAACTATAACTGTCCCTAAAACCTATGGTTTTTTCAGTGAATTTCAAAGGTTTTTTAAATGCTAATTTCTAACTATAACGTGTCTGAAACCTATGGTTTTTTCAGTGAATTTCAAAGGTTTTTTAAATGCTAATTTCTAACTATAACGTGCCTGAAACCTATGGTTTTTTAAGTGAATTTCAAAGGTTTTTTAAATGCTAATTTCTAACTATAACGCCCCTAAAACCTATGGTTTTTTCAGTGAATTTCAAAGGTTTTGTAAATGACAATTTTTAAATGTATTAATTGTTATATTTATTTTTTGATACTGATTTACTACATTTTTTTAAACTATTTATTTTTACATATTTTATTTTTTAAATTACATTGTAATTACATTATACATTACATTACAAAATATACTTTCTCAGAATGAATTACTTTAGTTTAAATACTTTGCAAATAGGCAATAGACTTTTAAGTACAGTAGTTACAGTTGTTGCAATGGGCAACACAATTTCAAACACAATGCAACATTGAGCTCAATGTGAATTTCTAGTTAAATGCAATTAGTTACTTTATGGATTACTTTTATAACCACAGGACTGGATCCTAGATTCAGTCCTGGGACATCTCCTGTAAACAGTTGAGTAAAAGCGTTTTGGTTACAGTAGTGATTTTTAAGGAATATTATTGTATTTTAAAAGTTGACAGAAACTTTTTCACATAGAATCACCAATGTTATCCTATGGGAGGAAATTCACTTGGCAGGTAAGTAGTGTTATCGTTACTTTTTCTTACTCAGTGGTGGATCCTGTATCCAGCACTGGTGCATCTCCTGTAAACAGTTGAAAGAATGCGTTTAAGTCATACAGGCGATTTTTAAGGAATATTTGTAGTTTGTGAAAATCGACACTTTGAAACTTTTCTGCAGAAAACCAGACAATGGATTCCAATGGAAGGAAATACAAGTTACTGGTAAGTACGGTTAGAATTACTTTTCAGGGTCAGTGCTGGGCTAAAAGATGCAGCACTGGGTTCCCTCCTGATAACAGGTGAGTAAATCGGAATTCGTAGTTTAGCTGATTTTAGAGGAATATTATAAAGTTCCAAAACTCCACACTTAGAAGAATTTCCAAGTGAAACCAGTCAATGTTAGCCTATGGAAGGAAATTCAAGTTACTGGTAAGTACGGTTAAAATTACTTTTCAGGATCAGTACTGGGCTCAAAGATGCAGCACTGAGGTCTCTCCTGATAACAGGTGAGTAAATCGGAATTCGTAGTTCTGCTGATTTTAGAGGAATATTTGTATGTTTCAAAAATCGACACTTTGAAACTTTTCTGCTGAAAACCAGACAATGGATTCCTAAGGAAGGAAATACAAGTTACTGGTAAGTACGGTTAGAATTACTTTTCAGGGTCAGTGCTGGGCTAAAAGATGCAGCATTGGGTTCTCTCCTGATAACAGGTGAGTAAATCGGAATTCGTAGTTCAGCTGATTTTAGAGGAATATTTGTATGTTTCAAAAATCGACACTTAGAAACTTTTTCAGCAAAAAGCAGGCAATGATATCCTATGGAAGGAAATTCAAGTTACTGGTAAGTACGGTTAAAATTACTTTTCAGGATCAGTACTGGGCTGAAAGATGCAGCACTGAGGTCTCTCCTGATAACAGGTGAGTAAATCGGAATTCGTATTTTGGCTGATTTTAGAGGAATATTATAAAGTTCCAAAACTCCACACTTAGAAGAATTTCCAAGTGAAACCAGTCAATGTTAGCCTATGGAAGGAAATTCAAGGTACTGGTAAGTACGGTTAAAATTACTTTTCAGGATCAGTACTGGGCTGAAAGATGCAGCACTGAGGTCTCTCCTGATAACAGGTGAGTAAATCGGAATTCGTATTTTGGCTGATTTTAGAGGAATATTATAAAGTTCCAAAACTCCACACTTAGAAGAATTTCCAAGTGAAACCAGTCAATGTTAGCCTATGGAAGGAAATTCAAGTTACTGGTAAGTACGGTTAAAATTACTTTTCAGGATCAGTACTGGGCTCAAAGATGCAGCACTGAGGTCTCTCCTGATAACAGGTGAGTAAATCGGAATTCGTAGTTCGGCTGATTTTAGAGGAATATTTGGACAATGGTGAAGGGAGGGGCGGGGCCTGAGGTGACATCTGTGCAAACGCGCCCCATGGCGCGTTTTAAGTTGGGGGATTAAGTCCCCTTGAATCATGAGGGTCCCTGGGGTCCAACTAGCCCACCCTGTACCTCCAGTATGCGCCAGGAGCTGCGTTGCAGAGAGGTGTTCAGAGGCCACGCCCCTTTTTGCACCTCTCTGCAACGCAGCTCTGTGGCGCTTTCTGGACGTACCTGGTGGGCTAGTTGGCCCCAGGGACCCTCAGGATTGAAGGGGATTTCATTCCCCATCTTAAAATGCGCCACGGGGCCTGTTTGCACACATGTCACCTGAAGCCCCGCCCTCCCTTCACCACTGTGCAAACGCGCCCCGTGGCGCGTTTTAAGTTGGGGAATGAAATCCCCTTCAATCCTGAGGGTCCCTGGAGTCCAACTAGCCCACCATGTACCTCCAAAAGCGCCACAGAGCTGCGCTGCAGAGAGGTGTAAAAGGGGCGGGCCTCTGTACACCTCTCTGCAACGCAGCCCCTGGCGCATACTGGAGGTTCCTGGTGGGCTAGTTGGCCCCAGGGACCCTCAGTATTCAAGGGGAATTCGTTCCCCATCTGCAAACGCGCCAGGGGCGCGTTTGCAGAGTGGTGAAAGAAGGGGCGTGGCCTCCGGCGCGATGCCGGTGTTTTTTTTTTTAAAGAAGGGGGCTGTGTGGCCCCCTTCTTTTCTAATTTATTGGTCCTGGGAACCCCATCTCCCAGGGCCTGCCCCCTATTTATTTAAAAAAAAAAAAACAATTTGGAAGGGGGCCGCGTGGCCCCCTCCCGAGGCCTTAATCGGCCCCGGGGACCCCATCCCCGGGGCATGGCCTTTTTTTTTTTTTTTTATTGTTTTGGAGGGGGGCTGCGTTGCTTTTGTTTTGTTTTTTTAATTTTGGGGAAGGGGGCCCCGTGGCCCCCCTCCCTGGCCACTACTTGCCCCGGGGACCCCATCCCCCGGGGCTGGCCCTCTCCGTTGGGGACTGTGGGGGTCCCCAATCCCCCACAGTCCCGCCGGCTCCCGCGTCCCTTGGGAGCCGGCATTGCTTTTCCACATGGGGAGCTGCTAAGATGCAGCTCCCCATGTGGAAAGCAATTTGCTTTGGATATTGGAAGCGAGAGCAGGTTTCCTGCTCTCTCTTCCAATATCCAAAGCAGTTTGCTATGACAGGACGGGAGCCGCGAGGCTCCCGTCCTGTCATAGCAAACTACAGTGTCCCGGGGGTAGGCACCCCGGGACACTGCAGGAGCCGGCCCTGGGGGTGGTGGTCCCCAGGGCCATTACAGGCTCCAGGAGGGGGCCGCGCGGCCCCCTCCCTCCATTGACAAAGCCCCGGGAGGTGGTGGTCCCCGGGGCTCTGGGGTCTGTAACGGACCCCCACATTTATTTTCTAAGTGCCCCGGGGAGGTGGTGGTCCCCGGGGCGTGTGGGGGGGCTTGAGCCCCCCCACACGTTATTACATTTTAAAAAAAGAAGCCCCGGGGGGTGGCGGTCCCCGGGGCTGCGGGAGGGCAGGAGAGCCCTCCAGCACCTTTTTTTTAATAAAGCCCCGGGGGGTGGCGGTCCCCGGGGTTTGGGGGGCCTTAGAGGCCCCCCATATAAACAATAAACCCACCCCCCGCATGCCCCCGGGACTTGGGCCACCCGGGGGCAAATTTGCATCGAAGCGCGGGAGACCGCACTTCGATTTTTTTTTTTCCGGCAGGATCCGCGCACCCTGAGCGCATCCTGTCGATTTAAAAAAAAAAAAAAAGCTTTTTTCTGCCCAGGGGGTCCTTGTGGGACCCCCTGAGCAGACCTAGGGGGTCAGGGTGTTTCTACCCTGCCCCCTTTTTGCGCTTTGCGCACTTGTTTCTGTCCCTCGGTTCTACCGAGGGATAAAATGGCTGCCAACACTTCCTGATTTGGAGTGTTGACAGCCAATTAGCATGCAGCTCGTGATCGGGAGGGTGCGCGAATCCGACGCGGCCATAGATATATATGTGATTTTCATTTTGATTTTCACAGGAACTACTGAACGGATTTACACCATTTAACAAAAAGGCTTCTTTCTGAACCAAGAACTACCTCTTTTCCAAATTTGGTGTAATTCCGTTCAGCAGTTCGGGCTGTAGCCGTGTCTAAAGTTTCCTATGGGAAAATGAATGGGGAAAACACGTTTTGGGACCCCCCTTTTTTCTCGGCCCCCGCTTGACGAATCACCCTGAGACTTTCAGGGTAGGAGCGGACCGGAGCGGGCCATAAAGTTTGAAAATTTCGCGAAGATTCGTCAACCGACGCAAGAGTTATTTCAAATAGAATGTCGCGGATTTCCTATGGAAAATAGGTCCTAACTATAACTATCTACTGGCGACCGCCAGTAGATAATACATGTGTGTGTGTATATATATATATATATATATATATGTATATATATATATATATATATTTACATGTATGTGTTATGTAACCACACATTTAAAAGCTATGCTTGCATAACATTAGCTATGGCAGGACCTCTAACCTGAGCCATCTGCCACTCTGACTTCCCCATACGGCTGCAGCATATATGCAGCCGACCTCCTCCTGCGCTACCTGAACAAGACTATTTCTTGTTTGCAGGATGAATTGAGCTTTGTCTCTGAAACCGGGGCATGTATTTAAAATTAAGACAAGCACCGGGACAGTCCTCTAAAAACTGGAACTGTCTGAGGAAATCCGGTATGTCTGGTCACCCTACCCATAGACTCTCTTACTCCTAGGTGGTTATTCAGTGCTGCGTCTTGCTTTTGATTGTGACTGGCCTTTTCAGGCTGCTCCCCGTAGACCCTTAATTAACGTGTGAACTTTAGACATAACTACCTGGTGTGTTTTTTCCTTTCGCCTGAGTCACGGCATGTGTTGTCTCTTGCAAGACATTTTGTTAACTAAAAAGGGGTTTGGAGCTCGCCCATTGCTTACCATTGTTGGCTTCCCAGGCTCTCACTCTTATTTGCTGGCTCCTGATTGGTTAGGGCATGACTGTTTCACTTTCTGTCTGCTTTGTTTCCCAGTATGTGCTGCACATAGCACTATTTAAAGCAAGCATTGGCCATGCCAATAGGTCTCGCCTTTGGGACCTTATAAGTGTTTAGCCTTGTAGCTCATCATCCTGAGTGCTGTGCTGCCAGGGATTGAAGAGCTATACAATTACTTCACACTTTCTTTTACAGGCAGAAATGTCAAACAGGCTAGCCTCACTGAAATAATAAAGCAAGCAGATAGATTGAAGAATGTTACTTGCCCTTTCGTCTTCCACTGCATGGTGCTTAGAGCCGCAGCTTTTTCCGCACCTCTCTTGCTTCTTTCTGCACTTCTCTTGCCTCTTTCCGCACCTCTCTTGCTTCTTTCTTCTGCACCTTTCTTGCCTCTTTCTGCACCTCTGTTGCTTCTTTCTGCACATCTCTTCCTTATTTATGCACCTCTCTTGCCTTTCTACACCTCACTTGCTTCTTTCTGCACTTCCCTTGCTTCTTTCTGCACCTCTCTTGCTTCTTTCTGCACCCCTTTTGCCTCTTTCTACATCTCTGTTGCTTCTTTCTGCACTTCTCTTGCTCCTTTCTGCACCTCTCTTGCTTCTTTCTGCACCCCTCTTCCCTCTTTCTGCACCCCTCTTCCCTCTTTCTGCACCTCTGTTGCCTGTTTCTGCACCTCTATTGCCTCTTTCTGCACTGTTCTTGCCTCTTTCTGCATTTCTGTTGCTTCTTTCTGCACTTCTCTTGCCTCTTTCTGCACCCCTCTTGCCTCTTTCTGCACCTCTGTTGCTTCTTTCTGCACTTCTCTTGCTTCTTTCTGCACCTCTTGCTTCTTTCTGCATCCCTCTTACCTCTTTCTGCACCCCTCTTGCCTCTTTTTGCACATCTCTTGCCTCTTTCTGTAGTTCTCTTGCCTCTTTCTGCACCCCTCTTGCCTCTTTCTACATCTCTGTTGGTCCTTTCTGCACTTCTCTTGCTTTTTCCGCACCTCTCTTGCTTTCTGCACCCCTTTTGCCTCTTTCTGCACCCCTCTTGCCTCTTTCTGCACCCATCTTTGCTCTTTCTGCACCTCTCTTGCCTGTTTCTGCAACTCTCTTGCCTCTTTCTGCAGTTCTCTTGCCTCCTTCTGCACCTCTGTTGCTTCTTTCTGCACTTCTCTTGCCTCTTTCTGCACCTCTCTTGCCTCTTTCTGCACCTCTCTTGCCTCTTTCTGCACCTCACTTGCGTCTTTCTGCACTTCTCTAGCTTTTTTCTGCACCTTTCTTGTTGCTTTCTGCAACTCTCTTGTCTCTTTCATCACTTCTCTTGCTTCTTTCTGCACCTCTTGTTGCTTCTTTCAGCACTTCTCTTGCCTCTCTCTGCACTTCTCTTGCCTATTTCTGCAACTCTCTTGTCTCTTTCATCACTTCTCTTGCTTCTTTCTGCACCTCTGTTGCTTCTTTCTGCACCCCTCTTCCCTCTTTCTGTACCTCTCTTGCCTCTTTCTGCACCCCTCTTCCCTCTTTCTGCACCTCTCTTGCCTGTTTCTGCACCTCTCTTGCCTCTTTCTGCACTTCTCTTGCCTCTTTCTGCACCGCTGTTGCTTCTTTCTGCACTTCTCTTGCCTCTTTCTGCAGTTCTCTTGCTTCTTTGTGCACCTCTGTTACTTCTTTCAGCACTTCACTTGCCTCTTTCTGCACTTCTCTTGCCTGTTTCTGCACTTCTCTTGCCTGTTTCTGCACCTCTCTTGCCTCTTTCATCACCTTTCTTGCTTCTTTCTGCACCCTTCTTGCTTCTTTCTGCAACTCTCGCCTTTCTGCACCTCTCTTGCCTCTTTCTGCGGTTCTCTTGCCTCTTTATGCACCTCTCTTGCCTCTTTCTGCACCCCTGTTCCCTCTTTCTGCACTTCTCTTGCCTCTTTCTGCATTTCTGTTGCTTCTTTCTGCACTTCTCTTGCCTCTTACTACATTTCTGTTGCTTCTTTCTGCACTTCTCTTGCCACTTTCTGCAACCCTCTTGCCTGTTTCTGCACCTCTGTTGCTTCTTTCTGCACTTCTCTTGCTTCTTTCTGCACCTCTCTTGCTTCTTTCTGCACCCCTGTTGCCTCTTTCTGCACTTGTCTTCCCTCTTTCTGCACCTCTCTTGTCTCTTTGTGCACCTCTCGTGCTTGTTTGTGCACCTCTCTTGCCTCTTTCTGCACCCCTGTTCCCTTTTTCTGCACCTCTTTTGCCTCTTTCTGCACCTCTCTTGCTTCTTTCTGCACCTCTCTTGCTTCTTTCTGCACCTCTCGTGCTTCTTTCTGCACCCCTGTTGCCTCTTTCTGCACTCGTCTTTCCTCTTTCTGCAACTCTCTTGCCTCTTTCTGCAGTTCTCTTACCTCTTTCTGCACCTCTCTTGCCTGTTTCTGCACCTCACTTGCCTCTTTCTGCACTTCACTTGCCTCTTTCTGCACCTCCTGCTTTTTTCTTCACCTCTTGTTTCTTTCTGCAACTCTCTTGTCTCTTTCATCACTTCTCTTGCTTCTTTCTGCACCTCTGTTGCTTCTTTCAGCACTTCTCTTGCCTCTTTTTGCACCTCGGTTGCTTCTTTCTGCACCCCTCTTGCCTCTTTCTGCACCCCTCTTGCCTCTTTATGCACCTCTCTTGCCTCTTTCTGCACCCCTGTTCCCTCTTTCTGCACTTCTCTTGCCTCTTTCTGCATTTCTGTTGCTTCTTTATGCACTTCTCTTGCCTCTTACTACATTTCTGTTGCTTCTTTCTGCACTTCTCTTGCCACTTTCTGCAACCCTCTTGCCTGTTTCTGCAACCCTCTTGCCTGTTTCTGCACCTCTGTTGCTTCTTTCTGCACTTCTCTTGCTTCTTTCTGCACCTCTCTTGCTTCTTTCTGCACCCCTGTTGCCTCTTTCTGCACTTGTCTTCCCTCTTTCTGCACCTCTCTTGTCTCTTTGTGCACCTCTCGTGCTTGTTTGTGCACCTCTCTTGCCTCTTTCTGCACCCCTGTTCCCTTTTTCTGCACCTCTCTTGCCTCTTTCTGCACCTCTCTTGCTTCTTTCTGCACCTCTTGTGCTTCTTTCTGCACCCCTGTTGCCTCTTTCTGCACTCGTCTTTCCTCTTTCTGCAACTCTCTTGCCTCTTTCTGCAGTTCTCTTACCTCTTTCTGCCCCTCTCTTGCCTGTTTCTGCACCTCACTTGCCTCTTTCTGCACTTCACTTGCCTCTTTCTGCACCTCTCCTGCTTTTTGTCTTCACCTCTCGTTTCTTTCTGCAACTCTCTTGTCTCTTTCATCACTTCTCTTGCTTCTTTCTGCACCTCTGTTGCTTCTTTCAGCACTTCTCTTGCCTCTTTTTGCACCTCGGTTGCTTCTTTCTGCACCCCTCTTGCCTCTTTCTGCGACCCTCTTGCCTCTTTCTGCACCTCTGTTCCCTCTTTCTGCACCTCTGTTTCTTCATTCCGCACTTCTCTTGCTTCTTTCTGCTCCTTTCTTGCTTCTTCCTGCACCCCTCTTGCCTCATTCTGCAGCCCTCTTCCCTCTTTCTGCACCTCTATTGCCTCTTTCTGCACCTCTCTCCCCTCTTTCTGCACCTCTCTTTACTCTTTCTGCACCGCTCTTGCCTCTTTCTGCACCTCTCTGCCCTCTTTCTGCACCTCTCTTTCCTCTCTCTGCAGTTCTCTTGCCTCTTTCTTCACCTCTTTTGCTTCTTTCTGCACTTTTCTGGCTTCTTCCTGCACTTCTCTTGCTTCTTTCTGCACCCATCTTACCTCTTTCTGCTCCTCTCTTGCCTCTTTCTGCTCCTCTCTTGCCTCTTTCTGCACCTCTCTTGCCCCTTTCTGCACTTATCTTGCCCCTTTCTGCACTTCTCTTGCCTCTTTCTGCACATTTGTTACTCTTTCTGCACCTCTCATGTTTTTTCTGCACTTCTCTTGCTTCTTTCTGTACTTCTCTCGCCTCTTTCTGTACTCAAATGGGAAGTGCAAGCTGTCAAGTTTAAAGGTCTGCGTGCTCTCGTGACTGAGGTATATGTATACTTGTACATGTATTCTTACATGTGTTATGCATCTGAAAATGGTAGCTTAAAAAGTTGCTAGCTTCTCCTATAGGTGGTCAAATCTTCTCAGTTCTGCTCTGTCATTCGGTTGCACAGGCAGACATGTCCTATTTATATAGGTGTTATAGAGACCCTCAAATATACTATTGAATACCCATGTGCCCTGTATTATGAGCAGAAAGAAATACATACACCTTTTTGTACACAAATTTACAGAGTATGCTGTTTGAAACATAGGTATTCGAGTATTTGTATGTTTATTTTTATGTAACATGTCACTAGGTAAAAGCAGAGACACGCATGCATACCTTCACAAACTTAGTCTGACTTACAACAGTGATATGGTTAGGATTGCTGTTTTACATTTGGTAGGCCTGACATTCTGAGCAGTCGATGTATAGTGAACCTTCAAGAGAAAAGTGAGGTTTAAGCCATCTTGGGAGAAGGATTAGTGATTAGGCTACTTTGTATGAGTCTGTGGAAAGGTACAGTTTAAGTAGGCCTCTTTCTGCACCTCTGTTGCTTCTTTCTGCACTTCTCTTGCTTCTTTCTGCACCTTTCTTCCTCTTTCTGGACTTCTGTTGCCTCTTTCTGCTTTTTTCTTGCATCTTTCTGCATTTCTCTTGCATCTCTGCACTTCTCTTGCTTCTTTCTGCACCTTTCTTCCTCTTTCTGTACATGTCCTACCTATGTAGGCATAGTTAGAAATTAGCATTTAAAAAACCTTAGAAATTCACTGAAAAAAACACAGATTTCAGGGACGTTATAGTTAGTATTAGCATTTAAAATGCTTCAAAATTCACTGAAAAAACCACAAGTTTCAGGGACATTATAGTTAGGAATTAGCATTTAAAAAACCCTAGATATTCACTGAAAAAAACACAGGTTTCAGGGACGTTATAGTTAGGCTCACATTTCACTCGTACAAAACCAGAGAAATTTAGCCGTTATAGTTAGCAGAGATTAAGTGGATGATGTCATCAGGGATGTCATTTGAGATGTCATCAGTGATGTCATGAGTGATGTCACTGACCATGTCATCAGTGATGTAATATGTGACGTCATCAGCAGTGCATTGCAGGGGCGCGAGTTATAGTTAGCTCAGCTACCTATAACGGCTGAATTTCTCTGGTTTTTTATGAGTGAAATGTCAGCGTAACTATAACGTCCCTGAAACCTGTGTTTTTTTCAGCGAATATATATATATATATATATATATATATATATATATATATATATATATATTCATACATATATAGTTATAGTACTAGTATATGTATATGTATATATATATGTGCATGTATGTGTATATTTCCGCATGAATTAAAGGAATAAATGAGTTTAACTATGGGAACAGGCTGAATAAAGCGGGCAGAGAGCGTTGATCGTATTTAATGTTTATATTCAAAATAACTTGATTTAATGTCAATGAATTATGTTATTGAAAAGTGATAATGTCTGCTTGATAATCTAAAATGTATAATTCAGTATGTACACGGTTTTATTGACTGGTGTTAGTAAAATGTTAATCAGCAATTAGAAATGAATTAATGAATACGTTTCAATGCGGTATAATATGAAGCTTAATGAATGGTACACTTCTAATAATTGTTGGATAATTAATGGAATGTAATACTAAAATCAAATGAATTTATCAATTGAGATGTTGAAAGACGAACAGTCTGTCTTCACTATTACTACCCATATTGTAGCACGTGATGAGAATAGTTTAAAAAAACAGTCTGTAACACAGCCTCGGCATTGGTGAAAAAGGCTGGTAACAACCAAATCGCGTTCAATGATGGTCGCACAATAAATATTGCAAGTTTTTGCACACGGCATCGTCATCCTTGTGTAAAGGGAGAAGCTGAATATATATCTATGTGTGTGTATATATGTATGTGTGTGTATATATGTGTGTATATGTGTTTATATATGTGTGTGTGTATATATGTATTTATATACATATATATGTGTGTGTGTGTGTGTGTGTGTGTATATATATATATATATATCTAAAAATGTGGTTGCCACTTGCTTGGAGACGCACTCAAAGATTAAAGAAGGACCCCATCATTTGTAATAAGGTCCTTTATTTCATTTACAAACCGGCATTCATTTCAAAAGTTCAATGTAAAAGGTCCTACGCGTTTCAAAGCTTCTGCTTCTTGTTCACGGACCGGCATTGTGATTGATGGCAGAGATTACATCGTCTTTGCAAGTCCCTCATTTAAATGGCAATTACCTGCCCCCAGGTGGGCTGGCTCAGGTGCTCAGTTCTTCAAGCATCCTGGGACCTGTAGGTTTTATTTCGCCAGTACTTTTCCCAAAGATATCTGCCATACAATCATTTTCTTGGTGCAATTATTAACCCTCCAGTGGGTATTTCAAAAAGGAATCCGGTTCAGAATTAAAACAGACTTTATCTTTCCGCATTTGCAAGATTCCAGTATCTCGCTGCAGCCCATATATTTTTCATGGCGGTGCGAACTCCACGACCTAGGCTGGCCGTATTACATCTAAAAATGTGGTTGCCACTTGCTTGGAGACGCACTCAAAGATTAAAGCAGGACCCCATCATTTGTAATAAGGTCCTTTATTTAATTTACAAACCGGCATTCATTTCAAAAGTTCAATGTAAAAGGTCCTACGCGTTTCAAAGCTTCTGCTTCTTGTTCACGGACCGGCATTGTGATTGATGACAGAGATTACATCGTCTTTGCAAGTCCCTCATTTAAATGGCAATTACCTGCCCCCAGGTGGGGTGGCTCCGGTGCTCAGTTCTTCAAGCATCCTGGGACTTGTAGGTTTTATTTCGCCAGTACTTTTCCCAAAGATATCTGCCATACAATCATTTTCTTGGTGCAATTATTAACCCTCCAGTGGGTATTTCAAAAAGGAATCCGGTTCAGAATTAAAACAGACTTTATCTTTCCGCATTTGCGAGATTCCAGTATCTCGCTGCAGCCCATATATTTTTTTATATATAAGTGGCAACCACATTTTTAGATGTAATACGGCCAGCCTAGGTCGTGGAGTTCGCACCGCCATGAAAAATATATGCAGCTTTCAGCAGCAGTGACAGTGGTTTAGGGCAAACACCCTGGACGTTAATAGCCCAAATGAGATAAAAATATGTGTACGGAACAGAACGACTGTTACATAGACCTCTAAAGTGACTTGGGCAGGAGACTGCAGTATATAGCAAGACAAATCATCACTGAACGGCTTAAAAAAAGTATATGTTAAAATGTATAGTATACATTAAAAAGCAAAACTACAAAAAATAAGGTTGATTTTTTTCATAACATCTGCTTGGGCTGTGAGTGGTATTGTGATCTAATTCACCGGATGGCCCCATTAAGAAATTGTTTAACAGTATAGGAAAACTTGTGAAAATTATTATAAACCGTGATAGAAGGCAAAATCTTTCTCGTTTGTAGGAAGATTCCCAGGTCCACTACTTAAGTCACTAGCAACGTAGGGCATGCTTTTTCTTTGCATTTTGTAACATTTAACTGTGATTTATGAAAAAGCTACAGGTCCCAGAATACAAATTAAAGCAACTGGACTGAGGAGCTAATCACGCCTCGACCTAGGAAACACTGCAGGGCTGTCTGAAAGACACTCGATCATGTCAGACTCGTACACAATAACTGGTGCTAATGTTAAAAAAATAAACTGCTGGCACGCTGTGAACTGCAGCTTGTGAGCCAAACAACCATCCCTTCACAGTAAGTAAAGTCTGTATTTGCCTGCTGCGAGGAACAGCCCCACCGGGTTGATTTCTTTGCTGTGCCGGGCACAGCCCACATCCACCTGTGCCTGAAACAGAGTAGTTTAATGGGCCAGCCTGCCTTCCTCTAGCTGAACTCCGCATGCCACTTTCACACCTGAAGTAAACCTGCCTGCGGCCTGTACATAGAGGCTATGGCGGGGCGTTCCTTGGAATATGCCTGCAAGTCTCAAGTGACTCAAGACGTGTACTATGAACTTCCTGGACCTGTATACGCCTCCCGGGCCATAAATAATAATAAACAAGAAACGTGACACGTGCGCCTACCATCCCACTTCCTGTTCCCAATGGCAATGACTGGTTGGGTATTGGGGAGGAGAGGGAGATGAAAGGGTGAGAGAGTGAGATGAAGCAGCAACGGGGCATGCGAGGGATCGAGATAAAGCCAAGTGCAGCGATGAGCCAGGGAAACGCTTGTTCCAATTAAAAAACCAGGGAGGGCGCAGCAGGTTCCATTGGAGCTACTGCAGGAGAGAGCCGCGCCCGACCCCGCAGACTCTACAGTGCACGGCCGCAGTGAACACTTATCAACACGGTGCCCAGAATAAAAAACAAGCATTGGCATGGCCAATAGGTCTCGCCTTTGGGACCTTATAAGTGTTTAGTTATCCAGCACAATATCCTTTGTGCAACAATATCAACTGTTGCATGGCTAAACACTTATAAGGTCCATAAGGCGAGACCTATTGGCTATGCCAATGCTTGTTTTTGGAAATGGCACAGCTGGAATTTGAGCCACTCCTGAGGCTTTGATGCATTATAAAATAGTCAACCGGAATAATCAGACTCGAGGTAACTCCCCATAACGTACCACAGTTGCCACATAATCTATCTATCATATGATGCTTAATTTACATATTTGAACAAAAATGTGTTTCTAAGTCAAATGGATCAAACTTTAATGTAAAAACATATGGGGCCGCTCCGAGGCAGACTCTTTGCAAGGATTAACTAGTCACTGCTCAGTTGCTGTATGTAAGTGTTCGACTCGTATTGTTGAGTCAAAACTTTTACTTAGATTGGATCAACGTGCGTCAACATGACAAAATAGGAAACTAATACTGCCACAGAATGGGTCGTATTCTGGTACATAACTTGCCTTTTCTTGCTGCATAATTTAGTAAACCGTGAGTCAAAATCAGGTACCCTTTGCCGCATAATACCGTGTGCCTAATTATAAGTAGCTCGCAGTGGGGGAGGGGAGGCAACACGGAAATGGAAAGGACATTGCAGCCGACATTATAGTATTGACCTCAAAGGCTCTTTTGTGTAAACTACATTTTCCAGAGTTTGGACTTGTGTGTAATCACAGCACAAGGAGACTGCCACGGAGGGAGGGTGCACCAGAAAGGGTTGGCTTGGGTACTCAGTGGGGACTCATTGCTCGTTAACTGGCGCCGTGCCATGAGGCTGACTTTGAAACAGCCCACTCTTCTCAGTCAACGGTAACGAGCATGCTGGAAATTGTAGGCGCATATTTGACACGAGAAAATAGAACTACAAGCCCCAGCATGCTTAGTGCTTTAAATTGGAATAGCAGGACTGGTCCAGCGTTATCCTCAAGGCATGGGTCCAATTGGTCAGTGCTTAATTTGAGCCGGTGGTTTCCGGTGACCAGCACCTAATTGTCAACACCGGCACTTATCAGTTCACCACAGTTGTTTAATAATTTAATATGCATTACAAATGACTAATACCTGCCACCCTAGCCATTCTTATAGTTTTGTGTGGCATGGAATAGTCGGAATTGTCACTTTTACGAGTGTGAGCTTAATAGTTGTGTTGGTACTGTCATTGTCAGCACTGGCAGGGGCAATTGATGGTGGAAGCTGTAGTAGTGGCCTCAGGACAAGAGCACTGGCACTTATATTTTTACAAATTAAGCACTGCTCATGTATCAATTGTTTGACGCCGATGTGAGAAGCAGGGTAAGCGGGTTGGCTAAAGCAGTATATGTAGGGAAGGAAGTTGCGGAACTGTCCATAATACGTTTTGGCTGTAGGGGCGGTGTGGGGAGTCCGGTAAGCAAGCTGAGGAATTACAGCGTCCCGCTTACTTCTGAACAAGGACCCCTGCTTGGGTCTGGCTTGCCTCGGTTGCAGACATTGCCGCTATGACCGTTTATGACGACGCAGCGCCCCCTTCCCTCTCTGCCCCCACCACACCACCTCCGGGCATTTGTCCGAATGTTCTTAGAAATTATGACTGGGGCTGCGGGCCAGCTTCCTGTTTTTTTTTTCCTTTTCTCTGCTCCTTTGTTCTTCTTTGTTAGGAAAACGAATGCTCTCTCGTGCCTGTTCGAACTAACGAAAGCTACACACCGCTTCAGCCTTAGCAGCGCTATGCTGGCGTGTGTACTGGCACTTCACAGAACAGTGCAAACACCGCAGGAAAACTCGTTTTGTGTTAAGGTGGCTCTTATTGTAACACCGTGTCCGCTGTGTGCGATGCCCCCGAACTGTGTAGCTGGCAGAACTAAAGAGATGAAGGGCAAAACCCAAGAGTGAGGCCTCTAAGCGCTAGCCAACAGCATAAACTAACCTAAGCCTTGTGGTTTTTTTGTGTGACTGATTTTATTTCTCCAATTATTCCGTTTGTATCTGTAACGTGTAAGTATGTAAATATCCTCATGAAAAGTACTTGGTTCTATTGTGAAGCGCTCTGACACCTTTGGGTAAAGTCCGCGCTATATAAAAATGCATTAAATAAATAAATAAACGACACCCTTCTCAGCTCTTTTTTCCCCATTGAGAAGTCTGTGGTATAAAAGTGTCAGGCAGTGACACACGAGGAGTCAATGGTGCGCTGAAGGAGTTAGAATCCACACAGTCGTCGAGTTTTCCAGGTGTAAGCGTGAGACGGTCATCCATCCAGTCCAGGTTTTCTGTCCATCCCGAGACATGTAAACCGGATTTTATAATAAGATAAACAGGGCTTCAAATCTCTGATAACCCTAGAGTGGAGGAAACTCGCGGATGGGACGGGGGGGATTTGACATCTGTAGGATTTACAATTATTGATCTGCACACAACCTTTACACAGAACACTTGGCGCTGAGCTGTTATCCAGCCGAAACTGGTACTTCTTTGTTCGACTTCAGAAAGCTAAAACGACCATTCAACCCTGCTGTGATTTGAATTTCAAGATCACTGCGAGCCCTTAACCCGCTGGGCTATCCTGTTGGCTCCAGATACACTCATAAAACGCACTGGTCTTTGCACCCGGCAGGAATACAAGCTTCTCTGTTTCGGAAATGCGCTTTTCTGCGTGCACCCCATGACTGAAGGATACACGGCTCAGCGTGCAGCCTGTGGGTGGGCTGTGCTGGCATCCTGCCTGGAGCTGCCTCTGACACAGCTTCGGCAATGGGCACGAGACGCACGGGATGTGGGGTCAAGTAAGGACCAGCAGGTCTATTAAGGTAGACAGTGCATTGGTCCTCAGCTTACCCTTAAAGTACATCACAGCGTTACCTCCGATGACTCTCTCTGATCCTGTGCAGAAGAGCAGACAAGTGCACTTTTACGTCAGAAAAGAAAGTTCGGTCAGCACAGGACACCAACCCAACATTCTGTAGATTATATTGTTTAAGGGCACTGCACGAAAAAAACGCACATTCACATTTATTCACTATAGTACAGCGAGACTGGTGAGAAAAAACACGTTTAATGTCTCATTAACTGTAAGCTACAATGACTTTATTTAGGGAACAACTCTGCTAATAGTCACGAGGCTTCTTCAATGTAATTTCAATTTACAGTGCACATTTAAGCCCATGCATTCTGCTTTTTGTTTTTTTTGATTGATGTGTGGAACAATCTTCGTAGCCTGACCTTTTTGCTATTACTGCAGATTGGGGACGGATACGAGCGCTGGGCTGCCTGGGTCTGCGGTGAGGAAGGTAAAAAAAAAAAGTTTGACGAGGAGAGGAGGAGGCAGCAGGGGAGGGGAGAGAGGAGGGGCCTGCGCCTGTTTCCCTTGCGGGAGCGAAGCTTTGAAACCATCTGTTAATTACAAACAGATGGTTTCAAAGCTCGCTCCCGCAAGGGAATCGCCAAACGTGCACGCGTTGCCATTCAAAGCAATGCAATGCGTGCATGTTTTTGGCCTCAAAACCGAATCGATTCCTAAAGGTCTCCTCCTATGCAGTGCATGCGCTGCGCAGGCGAGACCTAAAAAAAAGGGAAACACTCGCAGAGGGAGGAGAGCGAGCGTCTGTAAAAAGCGTGACGTCCATGAATCGGGTTCCGGGCTAAGCCAGGGAAAAGCTCATTCAAATAAAAGAAAAAGTCCCTGAACAGAAAGTAACGTAGAAAAAAGAGAAATCCTGCGGCAATACTCCACGGGAGTGAACAACTTGGAAAAAGGAGGGACCAGGAAGCCAAATACCCACTAGCAAGCAAGGATGTTTACAAGACAACCGACTAGACAAATCCAAAGCGACAGGAGGAGTCAAACCCCACAAAGTACAAACAACAGATTCTATGTCAGGACCGGAGGCTCCGATTATGCTTCTCATTTCTTTACTGAAATCTCAAAGCAGCCAATAGAAAACCAGTAAGAAAAAACACAGTATGGGTCACATGACAACCATAGAGTAGCCCCTATAAAAGGTCCAGCCACCTGCACAGTGTTCTCTTTCTTTGCTGCTCCCACAGCCATTTAAGTGCTCCTTCTATCTAGTGCTTGATTTATTGATTGTGCATTGTATTGCGCTTCTACTAGCGAATTTTAAACATTTATATAGTGTGATTCGCTGCTTGTCTTACCGACTGCTTGCTTTACTGTGTGCATTGCGATCGGTGCTCAAAGCTGGGCTCCCTCAGCTGTGGCGCCCGTTTTGTCATCCCGATCTTTTCGTTGGTTTTGTGGGGCGCAGTGCGCCTAATTGCCCGCATTCCGGCCGCTCGGTCTCCCCGTACCCGCCGGCTACTCAGAGTGGAGCGGGAGGTGCTGGGGAGCGAGGACGCGCATCTCCTTTGACACGCAGTCCTCTTTCTCTTACAACGAGCGGACGCTACTGCGCATGCGCGCGGCCATCTTTGCCCATTTCACTGCAGTAAGGGTTTGAGAGAACGCCGGAGCAGCGGTTGTGGTGCTCCTGACCCCGTTTTTCACAGCGATTTTGCACGTGAACAGCTCATTGTGCTCCCCTGACGTCCTTCACTTTAATATTGTGTGGGGCTGAAAAATTGAGCATAGGCCTTGCCTAGAGAGGGTTATTTGGCAAGCCTTCCTCCCTCCACATCCTATTTCCTTGCTTGTTTCCCTTTGGGGATCGGTCCTGGCTTGCCTGGGGTTTTTCCACTCCCCCTTACTCTCAATATATATATATATATTTTTGCCTGATTGGAGGTTTACCCTCCCATTTTTACAGACAGTCCTCCAGGGGTCCTAAATCCACTCACAGAGTGTCAGTATGGCTGAGTATTATGAGGAGGACTACTACTATGATGAGGAACCCTCTGGGTCCATGGAACAAGACCTCGTTGAGGCTATGGACGCAGGAGTCCAGCATTCTGTTAATAAAGCCTTAGTAAAGGCCATAGAACCTCTTAAACGTCACCTGTGCACCTATGCCAAGCAACAAGGCTGGCTTCCCACCACAGGCAATCGCCCTAGAACCGGGGGAATGGGGGTTAAGAACCCGCACGCTGCGGATTTCGCCAAGCTCGCAAAGTCTATGCAAGATCAGGAGTACTCCACTCCTACCAGGACAGCGACCATCACGGAAATCACCCAGGAGGATGACCAGGATACCTCCTCGGATCCTTCCACCGATCCTTCCACCGATCGCCAAGAAGGCGAGGAAAGAAAGGCATACTAACGAGCCTTCGGTTCCCAAGGTCCTCAACTTTGAGCCCACCGAGATTGTCCACCCCAATTCTTCCGCCTGGCTGCCACCCCAGGAGGTGGCGGAGTATATCCAGTCTCATATTCGCCAGGCCTTCGACAAAGACGTACGGGCGCAACTTCGGTCGGAATGCCCTAGACCGGACTTAGCTGGTAAAGTGGCCGAGACCCCCGAGGTAGATCCCTCCATGCTTACTTACCTCAAGAAATATTCTAAGGACCCCAAGAAAGGCCTTGATAGATCTTGGAGATCATGTCAGGATAAATTGCTTGACATGATTGGGCCCCTGACTAAAATCCTCGAGCTAGGCTTTAGAGCCAAAGAATCGGCACTTGCAATTGATCCTGAAGAATTGATCGGCTGGGCTCAGAGGGCAGTATGCCAACTTGGCAACGCCAATTGTGCGATATCTACAGAGCGCCGCCGCTCTATCCTACTGAAATTGGACCCCAAACTTGCAGAACTCTGAACGTCTGAGTCGGGTCCCCTGGCCCCAGGGCTGCTCTTCGGCCAGCCATTCCTTAAAGAATTAACAAAATTCGTCGCCACATTCAGTGGTCTGGACAAGGCCCAGGGGTCTCTCAAGCGGGCTTTTCGCCCGGTTTTCGACAGGGCCGGACGATTTCGGGGGCGCTCGTTCGGCCGGGGTCATAATCAAGGCGCCCCACGTGGCCAGCAGAGAGGAGGTTACCAAGACTCCAACTCAAATAGCAACTCCTCCTTCTACCCCACCCGACGCTCCAGAAATAGATTCCGCAAAGGCAGATTTGGAGGAAATTCCAGCGGACAACAAGATTCCGGATCTACAGGTGAGACTAATTACCTGTTCAGAAGTGATCTTGGGGAGCAGAGTAATGTTTTTTCTAAACAGTTGGCACACGATCTCGCAGGATGCCTGGGTCTTGGAAACTGTGCAGGAGTACAAGTTAGAACTGTACGACTCCCCTTTCCAAGACATACCCCCGCCACAAATGTCTTTTTCCCAAAGCGATCATACCTTTATCTCTGCAGAGATAGACTCTCTGCTTCAGAAAGGGGCCATAGTGGTCTCGACTCTCCACCCTCGGGGTTTTCTCAGCAATGTCTTCCTAGTGGAGAAAAAAGGAGGTGGATCCAGACTAGTATTAAACCTAAAAGACTTCAACGCCTGGATAGTCTATCGGCATTTCAAGATGGAGGGCATCCATCTTCTGCGCGATCTCCTCAGAGAAGGAGACTGGATGGTCCGTCTGGACCTGAAAGATGCGTATTTGTCCATTCCCGTTTTCGCCCCTCATCGCCGATTCCTGCAATTTCTTTGGCAGGGGATCTGTTACGAGTACAGGGTTCTCCCCTTCGGCCTGTCGTCAGCACCGTGGTGCTTCACAAAGCTTCTTCGCCCTGTAGTAGAATCTCTGAGAGCGCGGGGGTTCGGCTGATCATCTACCTGGACGACATTATTATAATGGCGAACTGTCCCAGGTTAGTCGTCTCGCACCTCGAGTGGACGATCAATCTCTTACAGAGTCTGGGGTTCATTGTGAACCAGCAGAAGTCAGTATTGATCCCGACTCAATCGATCGAGTTTCTGGGATTTCTAGTCAACTCCTTGACTTGCCAGCTCCTTTTACCGATGCAAAAGATCAGGTCTATCAAGAGGGAATTGAGGTCGACACTTCACAAGCAAACGATGTCCTTGAGATCCGTAGCCCAGATAGTGGGCTTGTTAGCTTCCTCTATTCAGGCGATCTTTCCGGGTCCCCTTCATTACCGGGCCCTTCAACGGCTAAAAATTCGACATCTCCAAAAAGGCCTCGGATACTCAGAAATGATTCCCCTCTCAGAGGAGGCGAGGCTCGAGATGTTATGGTGGTTGAACCACATGGAGGCTTGGAACGGCCGAGCCCTCTTCGGATCAACTCCAGTTGTAGTGATCGAATCCGACGCCAGCCGGTGGGGTTGGGGAGCCCGTTGCGGCCAGTTGTCCACGGGTGGTCGTTGGTCGCCGGAAGAACTTACCTTACATATCAATTGCCTGGAACTCTTGGCTGGTTCCTTTGCGATCCGTTACTTGTCGCCACAGAAAACAGATTGTTGTATCCTCCTTCGGATGGACAACATATCGGCAGTGCGCTATGTGAACAAGTTGGGCGGTACGAAGTCCCGACTGTTGGCAGAGATTGCCAAGGACTTCTGGCATTTTTGCCTCCAGAACAGGATTTCGGTAGTAGCGGAATATCTTCTGGGCTACAGCAACAAGGTGGCAGAATGGCACTCCTGTCATTTGAGGGATTTCAGCAATTGGATGCTACATCCCCGATTGTTCCAAAACTTGAACGACCTTTGGGGTCCCTGTAACATAGACCTGTTCGCGTCTCGCCTCACCAGACAGATTCCCAGTTTTTACAGCTGGCGTCCGGATCCGGAGGCTCTTGCCACGGATGCGTTCCTTCAGGTGTGGCCGACATCCCCTTGTTATGCCTTCCCTCCGTTCATGATGATCCCCAGGGTTCTGGCACGAGCCAGACGTCATCGAGCGGAACTAATCCTAATCACGCCACTCTGGAGAGTGCAGGCATGGTTCCCAGTTATTCTGGAGATGCTATGTACGGTTCCAATCCTTCTTCCACGATTATGGAACCTGTTGCTGGACCCTCTACAGACTCCTCATCCATATAGTGGAGTCGGGCCAGCTTCCTCTGGTAGCCTGGCGGGTTTCAGGAGCAGATGGAAGGTCCCGGGCCTTTCAAAGGAAGCTGACAGATTTATCAACGAGGCCTGGTCGGCCAACACCCACAAACGATACTCTTCCTCTTGGAGACAGTGGTGTGATTGGTGCTCTCAACTGGACGTGGATCCCGCTAAAGCACCTGTCTCTCTAGCTGCTAACTTTTTGGCATGTACCCGTGGATGGCAAACCACTTGGTGAGCATCCGTTGGTGTGTCAACTGCTCAGAGGCGTTCGGATGGTTAAACCCCGTGTCAAAAGTATTCGCAGTTATGGGATGTTTCTATTGTCCTGAAATTTCTAGAGGCATGGCCTTCTAATAAATATCTGTCTCGTAAGCAGTTATCCGCTAAGCTTACTATGTTACCCTGTCTGGTTTCATGCAAGAGAGTATCAGATGTTCGAGCCCTAGACTTAGCAGGGCGTAGGTTCTCCCCAGAAGGGGTGTCATTCAATATCTCACGGAGGACTAAGTGTAATACCTCTTCGGTCTCCTACCCAGCTTTTCCCAATAATCCTAAGCTGTGTGTCGTCCAATGTGTAAAGGATTATGAAGTAAGTACTGCCGAATTCCGTGCAGATATGCAGGGTCAGTTATTAATTGCTCTTCAGAAACCCTTTCGCCCAGTGACTCCAGCCACCTTGTCACGATGGATGCGTTGGCTCATGGGCGAAGCGGGTATTGATATTTCTAAATTTGGGGCCCATTCAGCTCGAGGAGCTATGGCGTCCAAGGCATTCTCAGCTGGAGTCAGCTTGTCAGACATTATGAATGCAGCTGACTGGTCTACAGAGAGTACATTTAAAGCCTTTTATTATAAACCAATTGTCGATGTTGCCTCTGTGATGGTGTCTAAGCTTTGAAGAAGCATAATCGGAGCCTCCGGTCCTGACATAGAATTAAAAATTTGCTAACATTCATGACAAGAATTTTCAATTCTATTAAGGACACAGAGGCGAGGATTATCCCACCCAGGCGTTATGCTAACAGTATTGTTATTGTTGATGAAGGTATATATTTATACTGTGACTATTTATGTTTTTTACGCCCATCCCCTGTTTTCGTTTGATACGCTGTTCAAGGGGTTATAGAATGGTATTACGGGTGTTTCTCTTCTTTCCTTTCAGGAGCTGATAACAAGTAAAGCTTCAAAGTCTAAGTGGAGGTGAAGGTTTCGTGTCTACACGACATTTCTGGATTCGTTAGGACAGGTCCCGGTTCGAAAGGTAGCCCCGTTGGGCTTCAAGTTGATCAGTCAGGAGGAGGTTCCCCTGCCTTATGCTGTTCTTCGAGAGCAGGTTGTTCATGGACTTAACTGTTCTATGGTTCGCAAAAGAAAGAGGACACTGTGCAGGTGGCTGGACCTTTTATAGGGGCTACTCTATGGTTGTCATGTGACCCATACTGTGTTTTTTCGTACTGGTTTTCTATTGGCTGCTGTGAGATTTCAGTAAAGAAATGAGAAGCATAATCCTCGCCTCCGTGTCCTTAATAGAATTGAAAATTCTTGTCACGAATGTTAGCAAATTTTTAATCACCCTGCATCGCCAGGGCTGTAGGCTCGACCTAAAAACGAACTTTGTTATTATACAGCTACTGGCTAATCAAGTTCAACTTTCATTCCTATTGCCTCCATATAAAAATGAAGCTTAAAACATGGTGTCGAAACTAGAACTGACACTTAGCAAAATTACCTTTACAAACTACAGTGACCTTATCTAATGGAGATGTATTGAGCTTTGCTTGAACTTTCCCCCAACGTGTGAAATGTTCTAGAATAGTGAATACTACACAGATCAAAAAGGAAAAGTGCTGTGTGCAGCTCTCACACAAGCCCGGTACGGGCATAGTCCTCTCACTGTTTTCAGATAAGCAAAGGCCCACATGCTTGGTAAAATCCATGATTAGCAGTCCTCGCGGTGGCTGTCAAATCAACACAAAATCACATACAATGAAAATTAAACCTCATTCACAGTGGTATCTGCATAGGAAAACAATCCAGGGCATCCTGCAAGCCATGCAGTGTCTTTACTAACTCGGCTGCTTCTTTGTACAGCAGCACAGTTTGTGGTCATCAGAGACCCTATAGCCAGCAGCATGCATATGAATTCCTTAACAGATGTCTCCCATGTGACCAAGTAGATCAGACAATAAAACCACATTCATTAGCCCAATCCATACATGCCAACGTTTTGTAAGAGGAAAGTGGGAGGTTTAAAAAGAATAATCAAGAGAATGTATTTCTCCCATTGACTTCTATTGAAAGAAAAGCAATTCAGGTGGGAGACAGCTAAAATAAAGGCATTTTTGGCTTCAGAAATCGTGAGTCTCCCCCCTGAATCGAGTCTATTGGCATGTATGCCAATCCTTTCTTGGTATTTCAAGACAAAGGACAGTGTAGCAGTCATGCAATCACAGAGCAACCCTTAATACATACCTCATGTCCAAAATAAAAAATCCCAGTCACTCGTTGTCATTTGTGTGAAGAATAAAGCAGTTGGAAGGTGTGTTAAATGCTCACCATTAGCCTATCTGCTGCAATCAAATATTAATGAAGTGTAAACATATCACCGTTCAGGCACGTCTTGGACATATGGTGGGATTTTCCTGCTTCCTGAGTAATGGGAAATGAGACAGGCATGGAAGTGAGAGGAATAATGAAAAGTTACTTGTAAGAGCAAAGTCAACGAAAAGGTATGGAGATAGGAACTGTCACAGAGTCAGATTGAAATGCCACTAACCTGGAAGACGTGACCAGCGGGGGCGATGTACGAAGCCTGTCCAACCATTCCCCCCTTTGGTATCTCCCGAGAGCGAGTAGACACACCTCACGAAAAGGCACCACACAGGGGAAAGGGATAATGGGATAAAATAACAAAAGAATAGGCTGCTTGAAGATAACAGGTAGGCATCGTCCGTAGTGGTAGTAACGAGGGATCTGTTCCTATCTTCGGTGTGGAATCAGCCGTGTATGCATGCCCTGCAGTAAGACAAAAGTAAAGACACCATATACCAAGAGTCTCAGAAATACCTCTATCCCTGTATCACTAGCATGTACTCTAGAATTAGGAATGCACTTACACACGACACACTCCTCATATCACCCATGGAATGCATGAATAATGTCCAAACCTTAATACCTCAAGTAAAGGACATACGCATGAGAAAAGGAATTCCAAAAGAAAGTAAAAATAAATATCAAACTGAGCCAAAGTGATACTGCAAAGCTTATCTGATGTGGTACAGTCTTGGAAGTCCTTTCGAATATCCAAAAAAGAAACAAAACACAAAATCCAAAAGTAGACGACAATAGGTACTTAGCTGTCTGTAGAGACACGTTGCAGCTGTGATTCGTCTCGCACTGTTAGAGACACAACGCGAAAAACGAAAGAAACTCCTGCACTCTGCTTCTGAGTAATCACTATGATAGCACACAATCCAAAAGCGCTATCACCGATGTCGGGCTTGGATTCCGGCCCGGAGACAGGAATGCGGAAATGGGGTGCGGCCCAACTTAATTCACGGAGACGGTAGGAGCTGCCCAACCTTGGACTCCGCCGGCACACCCTTCCGCCGCTGAATTTCAAGTGTAACTGCAACAAATGATGGACCGAATGATGAATGATTCAAACACTCTCCCCCAGTCAAGAGATCTGGGTTAATGCCATCGTTCTTTTGCCCACTACGCCACCCCAGTTTGGACCCAGCCATATGCAAATCAGTCTTGACCCTGTGCCTCATGGGAACAGTCCAGACCGAACTGCTAAGTCAGGTCCTCCCTGGACTGGAAACAAGCATCCTGGGACCGGTTTCGGGGTATGTCACCGTTCATCAGCCAGGCTAGCTTGAATCCAGTGGCACAGTGAGCAAGGGACCCACGTCTGGGCATACCAATTCCCACTTAGGGCAAAAAGTGTAACTGCAACAAATGATGGACGGAATGCTGACTGATTCAAACATTCTCCCCCAGTCAAGAGATCTGGGTTAAATCCATCATTCTTTTGCCCACTACGCCACCCCAGTTTGGAACCAGCCATATGCAAATCAGTCTTGACCCTGTGCCTCATGGGAACAGTCCATACCGAACTTCCAAGCCAGGTCCTCCCTGGACCGGAAACAAGCATCCTGGGACCAGTTTCGGGGTATGTCACCCATCATCAGCCAGGCTAGCTTGAATCCAGTGGCACAGTGAGCAAGGGACACACGTCTGGGCATATCCGTCCGACTTAGGGCGAAAAGTGTAACTGCAACAAATGATGGACGGAATGCTGAATGATTCAAAATTCTCCCCCAGTCAAGAGATCTGGGTTAATGCCATCGTTCTTTTGCCCACTACGCCACCCCAGTTTGGACCCAGCCATATGCAAATCAGTCTTGACCCTGTGCCTCATGGGAACAGTCCAGACCGAACTGCCAAGCCAGGTCCTCCCTGGACCGGAAACACGCATCCTGGGACCGGTTTCGGGGTATGTCACCCATTATCAGCCAGGCTAGCTTGAATCCAGTGGCTCAGTGAGCAAGGGACCCACGTCTGGGCATACCCGTCCCATTTAGGGCGAAAAGTGTAACTGCAACAAATGATGGACAACAAATGATGGACGGAATGCTGAATAATTCAAACATTCTTCCCCAGTCAAGAGATCTCGGTTAACGCCATTGTTCTTTGCCCACTCCGCCACCCCAGTTTGGACCCAGCCATATGCAAATCAGTCTTGACCCTGTGCCTCATGGGAACAGTGTAGCCCGAACTGCCAAGCCAGGTCTTCCCTGGAACGGAAACAAGCATCATGGGACCGGTTTCGGGGTAACACACCTCATCAGCCAATCTAGCTTCAATCCAGTAGCGAAGTGAGCAAGGGACCCACGTCTGGGCATACCCTGCCAACTTAGGGCGGACAAAGCAAACTCAAAGAGATGATGGACGGAAGACTGAAACTTTTCAGACACCCCACCCCAGTCACTGTTCTGGGTTGAATCCATCATTGTTCTTTAGCTCACTTCACCACCCCAGTTCAGACCCAGCTATATGCAAATCAGTCTTGACCCTGTGCCTCATGGGAACAGTCCAGCCTGAACTGCCAAGCCACGTCTTCCCTGGACCGGAAACAAGCATCCTGGGGCAGGTTTCAGGGTAACACCCCTCATCAGCCAGGCTAGTTTGAATCCAGTGGCAAAATGAGGAAGGGACCAACGTCTGGGCATGCCCTGCCAACTTAGGGCGAACAAAGCAAACACAAAGAGATGATGGACGGAGCACTGAACCTTTTCAGACACTCACCCCCAGTCACAGATCTGGGTTGAAACCATCATCGTTCTTTAGCTCACTTCGCCACCTCAGTTCAGACCCGGCTATGTGCAAATCAGTCTTGACCCTGTGCCTCATGGGAACAGTCTAGCCCGAACTGCCAAGCCAGGTCTTCCCTGGACCGGAAACAAGCATCCTGGGACCGGTTTTGGTGTGAAACACCCCTCATCAGCCAGGCTAGCTTGAGTCCGGTGGCAAAGTGTGCAAGGGACCCACGTCTGCGCATACCCTGCCAACTTAGGGCGAACAAAGTAAACACAAAGAGATGATGGACGGAGCGCTGAAACTTTTCAGACACCCCACCCCAGTCACACTTCTGGATTGAATCCATCATTGTTCTTTAGCTCACTTCGTCACCCCAGTTCAGACCCAGCGATATGCAAATCAGTCTTAACCCTGTGACTCATGGGAACAGTCCAGCCAGAACTGCCAAGCCAGGTCTTCCCTGGACCGGAAACAAGCATCCTGGGACCGGTTTCTGGGTAAAACCCCTCATCAGCCAGGCTAGCTTGAATCCAGTGGCAAAGTGAGCAAGGGACCCACGTCTAGTCATACCCTGCCAACTTAGGGCAAACAAAGCAAACGCAAAGAGATGATGGTCGGAGCGCTGAAACTTTTCAGGCACTCACCTGCAGTCACAGATCTGGGTTGAATCCATCATCGTTCTTTAGCTCACTTCACCACCACAGTTCAGACCCGGCTATTTGCAAATCAGTCTTGACCCTGTGCCACATGGGAACAGTCCAGCCTGAACTGCCAAGCCAGGTCTTCCCTGGACCGGAAACAAGCATCCTGGGGCAGCTTTCAAGGTAAAACCCCTCATCAGCCAGGCTAGCTTGAATCCAGTGGCAAAGTGAGGAAGGGACCCACGTCTGGGCATACCCTGCCAACTTAGGGCAAACAAAGTAAACACAAAGAGATGATGGACGGAGGGCTGAAACTTTTCAGACACCCCACCCTAGTCACATCTGGGTTGAATCCATGATTGTTCTTTAGCTCACTTCACCACCCCAGTTCAGACACAGCTATATGCAAATCAGTGTTGACCCTGTGCCTCATGGGAACAGTCCAGCACGAATTGCCAAGCCAGGTCTTCCCTGGACTGGAAACAAGCATCCTGGGACCGGTTTCGGGGTAACACCCCTCATCAGCCAGGCTAGCCTGAATCCAGTGGCAAAGTGAGCAAGGGACCCACGTCTGGGCATAGCCTGCCAACTTAGGGTGAACAAAGCAAACACAAAGAGATGATGATGGACGGAGCACCAAAACTTTTCAGACACTCACCCCCAGTCACGAATCTGGGTTGTATCCATCATCGTTCTTTGGCTCACTTCGCCACCCCAGTTCAGACCCGGCTATATGCAAATCAGTCTTGACCCTGTTCCTCATGGGAACAGTCTAGCAAGAACATGCCAAGCCAGATCTTCCCTGGACCGGAAAAAAGCATCCTGGGACCGGTTTCGGGGTAACACACCTCATCAGCCAGTCTAGCTTGAATCCAGAGGCAAAGTGAGCAAGAAACCCACATCTGGGCATGCCCTGCCAACTTAGGGCGAACAAAGCAAACGCAAAATGATGATGGACCGAGCACTGAAACTTTTCAGACACACACTCCCAGTCGGAGATCTGGGTTGAATCCATCATTGTTCTTTAGCTCACTTCGCCACTCCCGGTTCAGACTCGACTATATGCATATAAGTCTTGACCCTGTGCCTCATGGGAACAGTCCAGCCTGAACTGCCAAGCCAGATCTTCCCTGGACCGGAAACAAGCATCCTGGGCCAGGTTTCGGGGTAACACCCCTCATCAGCCAGGCTAGTTTGAATACAGTGGCAAAATGAGCAAGGGACCAACGTCTGGGCATACCCTGCCAACTTAGGGCGAACAAAGCAAACACAAAGAGATGATGGACGGAGCACTGAACCTTTTAAGACACTCAACCCCAGTCACAGATCTGGGTTGAATCCATCATCGTTCTTTAGCTCACTTCGCCACCCCAGTTCAGAACCGGCTATATGCAAATCAGTCTTGACCCTGTGCCTCATGGGAACAGTCTAGCCCAAACTGCCAAGCCAGGTCTTCCCTGGACCGGAAACAAGCATCCGGGGACCGGTTTCGGGGTAACACACCTCATCAGCCAAGCTAGCTTCAATCCAGTGGCAAAGTGAGCAAGGGACCCACGTTTGGGCATACCCTGCCAACTTTGGGCGGACAAAGCAAACTCAAAGAGATGATGGACGGAGCACTGAAACTTTTCAGACACGCACTCCCAGTCACAGATCTGGGTTTAATCCATCATCGTTCTTTAGCTCACTTCGCCACTCCCGGTTCAGACCCGGCTATATGCAAATCAGTCTTGACCCTGTGCCTCATGGGAACGGTCCAGCCCGAACTGCCAAGCCAGGTCTTCCCTGGGCCGGAAACAAGCATCCTGGGACCGGTTTCGGCTGGGTCCAATCTGGGGTGGCGTAGTGGGCAAAAGAACAATGGATTTAACCCAGATCTCTTGACTGGGGGAGAATGTTTGAATCATTCAGCATTCCGTCCATCATTTGTTGCAGTTACGCTGAATTTGAAGTAGCGGAAGAAGCAGGAATGCTCGCTCTCCTGCGAGTGTGTAGTGAAAATCGTCAAGAAAGGTTTAAAAAAACAATCTGGAAACGCATAGCATGCGAAAAGCTTTACTGAGATTCCAACTCCGACTCGGATTGTCAAACACTGGACGATCCGAGGGCGGAGCTTATAAAGACTGGTTGTCAATTGGGCAACAACGTAGAAGGCTGCTACTAGGGTGTTCTGGGAATAGAAGTCCCTTCCCATAAACTGAAGGGTTTCATACATGCCACACTCGGTTCCCAGGCATACGGTGATATACTGATAGTATGTATACGCCTTTCCTTTGTGTGCCTGCTCTGTTCCGTTCCCCCCTCCTGATATGTTTGTACAGAGTCATGACAGAAATTAGAAGAACGGAAAAGGCAGGAAGAGAAATGGACAATAGGAAGCAACAAAGGAAGGAAATATAACCAAATTGCTGTAAAGCATTGGAAAAACACCTTCCTCATGATTTTTTTATGAAAAGCAAAATAAGTAAACACTGATAAGCAGTAATTTTTTTTCTCCAATTTTTGAAAACATTGATAAATACTAAAAACTCCACCGGAATTCACAACAAATGGAAACTGAAAACAGGAAAGTTTACTTGTATCCGATCACCCCTGCTCCTCTGTAACCCCTCCTTCATCTTCAGTCTTTCTACCACTATCACATTCACTTTAACTACACTGCACCCATTCTGCCCTCTTCCCCACTCCAGTAGGTACCTCCCTCCCACCTCATGTTTACCATCTTCCTCACATAGCCTTATCTCCTACCCACATCACTGTTTTCTCACCCTTCTCCACAGTCGTACGTCCTTACTCCTTATACCCCAGACAGTCCCCCATATATATGTGTGTGTGTGTATATATGTATATATATATATTTATATATGCACACACACGCATACTCCCTCCCCACTGTAACCACTCTTCCCCTCTTAACTCCTCCACCTTATCTTTCAAAGCCCCATCATCCACATCATGACTTGCATCTCTTCTGTCCCTCGCACCCTTAATCTTTCCTGCCCACGTCTTTCCTTTGGCTGTACCTCCTACACTCCACCCGCTCTATGAACAGCTCCTCATTACCTCTCTCTGCTTCTCCTTCCCACACCGCCTCAGGTGAACTGCCTGCTTATCAACTCTTGTCCAGTGAACAAAGACTTATTGAACATCTTCAATACGATCCCAAACTTGAACTTGAACTTGACCCTTGTCACGTAAACCTGGTTAAGTTAAGAGACATTGCTTTCCCACTACTGCACAAGGCATTCGCTCTCGATATTGAGTTCCAAAACTAAACTGCCAGACTAAGACAAGGAGGACGACTAATTATTGTAAGAAAGCAAATTAATTGGTTTGGATGGCTGTCCACCACAAGCAATAAGGTTACTAATTTGTTAGGTCCATGCAGAGGTTTCAATAATTTAAACCTGAGCATTTAGAAATACCACAACAGTTACAAAGTCAAAAAAGTATCACAATAAAAATTCCACCCCAACGTAGGAAAATGGGATAAAAGTTTATAAAATAACAGCAAAACAACAAAAAATAAGAGGAACTGGAGAGATTAATTTTAAATGATTTTAAGAGATAAAGCACCAAGAAAAAGTAACGAACCAGTAATCACTGTTCGCAGGTGACTGGGACCTAAGTGTGATTTCAGGCGTGCCTTGATGAAGCACAGGTCGGATACGTCAAGCAAGTTTGGCTCAGTCAAAGATTTTACATTAGGATGTAGTCTCTGAAATGAAGTCAAAATCCTTCAGCCAGGCCAGGATGCAGACTGTATCCGAAGAAGTCCTCTCAAAGCTGAATAGGTGTTGGGCAAGGTCCCACTTAAGCCATTGGTTTTGGCAGGAAACGTTCAAATTTCGCACTCAGAGAAGTCATCTGATCGGTTGAATACTTTTGGCACCTTCACCTGGTCAAGATTTCTACATTCTGACTTAGTCTCTTTTCTAGAGTTCAGAATCCTCCAATGGAGCAAGGCTGCAAGATGTACCAAAGTCGAATAGGCCTGCTGCAAGATTTAGCTGGACAAGGCTTTCGAATGGCAGAAAGCTCTCTGCAAGACCAACTTGATTTTCTTGCCCAATGAGTCGCGCCTTGGGCGGATTGACTTGGTGGTTGGACCTGATCCTCTGGAGGTCTGGAAGTCCAAAGCGTTTCAATATTTTTCAGAGATTTCAAAATAAGTCCTATGGACAACCAGCAAGGCTCCCAGGTGCTCAGGGACAGCAATCCAGCACAGGCCACCAGCAGGGCCCAGCCCTCCTGCTGGTCACTGGTCACTCCAGAAAGAGGCCCCTTGCAGCTTGTGTTCCTGTAGCCACACAGGAGGTCAGCCGACTGAGCCTTAGAGTCCACTTCTTTGTCCTCCGCACAAGTGAGAGCAGGTCCAGCTCTTCAGGTTTTCTCACGTCTCAAACAGCAGGTGCAATCCTCCTGTTTATTATTTACTTATTTTTCTTCCACAGGTCAAGAAAGTGTTCTGAGGATCTGAGGTGAGGTGACGGTTTTGTAGCTTTTGCTAGCCAGTGGGTGGGAATGACTCCTGGACACTCCCTAACCAGTGGTGAAAAAGTTCCTGTGGGAACCCCTACACACTTTCACAGCACATCATGCTTGCCTTAATGCAAACTATCCCAGAGTTCACTAGTCTATAGGAAATCCAAGGTGCCTTCTGCCTTTTGAGGGAGCTTGTGTGCCAGGCAGGGTTGTGTTTAGTGAAATGAGCAGTCCCCTCTTCTAAAGCTACACCAAACTGGTTTAGTGACCAGTTCTCCCTCCAACTGGGAGAGTGCTGAATTGACCACTCTCAGACTAAAGAACAAAGACTTTCACTTCACTAGGTCTCCCCTTACACTAAAATGTAAATATGCAGGCTACACCTCTGTTGCTTTCAAATCAATGAAGTTCCTGAACTGCCACAGCTGTCCTTTCTGAGCTGATACGGATCACCTGCCCCACACCCAGCCCACTCTGTTGCCAAGCCTAAAACATTATCCTACTTTAGGAGCGGTTTTTCACACCTAAATAAGGGCAAGTAGTGACAGGGCAACTGCTGCCAGGCGAATGCAAATTTGCCTCCATGAGCTTCAGGCAGAGAAAAGGTAACTTTTGAAAAGTCGCTTTCCCTAAATATTTAGTAAAAATACAACTTCACTGTTGAGTTTGATTTCTTTTAAAAAAAGATAGTGGTGAACTTTTTTACTAGCTTGTCCCAAACCAGACATAGCAGAATTCTAGTTTTCCTCATAGGACAGTTAGGGCCTTCCACAATGAAAATAGGTTTTGGGGGCTCATCACTGTATGGGCATGGTGACATTAAATTTTTACGTGTCCCACTTTTAAATACCATTCACCATACCTTGTGGGTTACAAGGCCTCAATAAATGAATTATTATTTAAAAGAACAGTTATTCCTTGTCAAAATGTTTATCATAAAATTTTTGGTTGCAAGTTTAATTTTTTTTAAATATGGAGAAAAAAGTATTGTGCAAGAAAGCGTATGTTTTTCCCCTAAAAATGGCATAAACAATAAGTTTTCTCTGTAAGCTCATCATCTTCCCAGCTTTCAGGAACAAGTAGAGTTGTGGCAGAAAACCATATTTTGTTTAGAGATAGTCATGTTTCCTATTATTTGTGGTTTCGACCTACTTGCAGTTTTTGTGGAAACATGTATGAAACCCATGGGTGAACCAGGAAAGCTATACATTTCTTAAAACTGAATAAAATTCTCAATTCAGCACAGGGTTATTTGTACAGATTGCTCATGGTTTTCCGGAATAAATTAATTGTGAAAATGAAAAAATAATGGAAATAAGTAGGAAAAAATAGCAATTGCTGATAACGTTTTCACCTGTATTGTTTAGCCCAGACTGCTAATTTACGAAAGTTTAATGCCATTACAGCAGACAGACCCTTCTGGCCGCAGGGATGTATAGTGTTTGTTGGTTTTCTAAAAACATACGATACCAAGCAACAACGTATAAGCAATAGTTTTTACTAAATTTTCATTGTATACTGAATGTACAGAAATTCATATGGTAAAATGTAATGAACGGAAAAATAAGTATGAATGAAACATGTATTTTAAAAATTTCCACAAGATACTGAGTTTAGGAATAGTGGTAATTTGTGCTCTTCTAAATTTGGGGTTGCCTGAGCTATTGTGATTCAGAGGGCATTTTGAAAAAAATATCTTTTCTTGCACCCCGGCTTACATTTAGAAGCCAAAAACAGGTGAGAAATCCATTTAGTAATAGCAAATGTTCTACTACTCTGCGCTTCCACACGCTTTTTGTTAACAATGGTACCCCACTTGTGTAGGTGGGCCTAAAACCCGCTACAGGAAAAGCTCCTCAACCCAATGTGGAGGCATCACATTTTCCCCATCAAAATTGACACTTTTTGGCGATGTGAGTAGCTGCGGAATTTGAAGCCCGGGCTTGTCCGCCTTTCAGTGCGGCCTACCAAACCCAGACATTTCTGAAAACTGACCCCACAGGGAGTTCAGGATATTCTATCTTGTGTATCCCAGTATCTTTTCATACTCTGAAATCACAAATTTTCTTCACATTTCTGTGAGGGAAAATTCTGGTGTATGCAAGGATCCACAAAATTCGTACCATCCATCGTTTACATACCACTCGCAATAAAAACTGTACCCTACTTTTGTGAGTGGTCCTCTCCCCCTACGAAATGAAAGGGCCCCAGAACGCAATGTGGCAACATCAAATTTTCCACATCAAAATCAACCCTTTTTGGTGAGGAGTGTAGCTGCAGAATTTGGGCCTGGGCTTGGCTGCCACCCAGAAAAACCTACCAAACTGGCATTTTTGGAGAAAAAAAACACCCATAGTAATCCCAGTGGTCTTACTGCTGTGGATCCTGATAGCTTTTTTTTATCCACAATGCCCCGCAAACCTCAAATCTGGGCTAAAAAATGCAATTTACTCATATTTCTATGAGGGAATGTTTCTGAATCTGTAAGGAGCTATTAAATTCCTACAATCCAGCATTCCCACACTCTCAATAAAAACTGTACTCCACTTGTGTGGGTCGGCGTAGCGCCTGCAACAGAATCTAATCAAACCAGGCACCATGTGAAGTCTATTTGGCCTTTGTGCTGTTTCTAGTTTCAACTGTTCCTGTTGCAGGTGCAAAGCCAAGCTACACAATTACAGGACCATTTTTGTTGGGAGAAGTGTGGAAAATGAAAACAAAATCAAAGCACTCCAATAGCACAGAAACATCTGCATGACAAGTACATTCTCAGTTGACAGAATCTACTAATCAGCCACTGAGAAAGCAAAAAGACTATATTATTGCAGCAGGGTCGGCAGTACCAAATACAAGCCATTCCAAGGAGCTGTATAGGCTCATCATTGTATTCCTGAACCCGCAGTACACTACTTCAGAGATTCAAACTTCTCTAGGCTCTCGCCATTGTTTAGCACTCTGTTGCTTCCTAGTAGGTTTGCTCTATACAGACACCTAGGCATACATACATAGAAAAAATACATGCAACTGGATTGTAATTTCTATGATACTTTAACAGATTTCATACCACCAGAAAAATGTAAAGGCACAAAATAAAAATCTGACTATTTTCTATTCTGTTTATTTGGTAAAGCAAACAAATAAACTTATTTAAAAAAAAAATCTTTTTATTGAAAACAAGCTTGTCTTACAACATGTTATCAAGATAGATCTCAATTTCTAAAAGTGGTTATACATTACATTCTGTGTCATCAGGTCTTAAAATACAGCTTGAATCACCCGCGTGGTACATATCACAACTCCGGTTGGGCAACCCCATCCTCCCCTGCGCAGTTAATCCGTGGGAGAGACAAAGATTCCGCCTCTGTATGTGTTCCACCTCACCCACTTTTGATCCCATTTTCTCCGGCATCCTATGTTTTTGAACACATCTTTTTCAGCGATCATGGATCTGTCCATATCCCTCTCCCATCCCCCCAACGATGGTGTCTCCCCGACCCCCGACTTCTGGGCAATGTTTCGTTTGGTGAGTACCAGCCCCAAGGAGACCCAGGATTGTTCAGTACGGGTTAAATCAGTGGCCTCCCATATATTGAGTAAGCAGAGCTAGGGGGTGTTGGCAATCCCTTTCCCACACACCTCCTTCAGCCTGGATATTATTCCCACCCAGTAGGTTTTAATTGTGGGGCACTCCCAGAGCGTGTGGTAGAATGTTCCCTCTTGGGTACAGTGCCAGGGGCACTCTGCATCCTCTCTTTTCCCATTTTAACCAAAGTCCCAGCTGATACGATCTGTGAAGGATTTTGAGTTGGATCAGTCTCAGTTTCAGTGGAATAGCTACTTCGCGTGGGAAGGCTTCTGCTTCCTGCCAGTCATCATCTTCTAAGTTCCCTATATCTGCCTGACACAATTGTCTGAGACGTATGAGTGGGTCCGGTAGGTTATTCCCCAGTTTTCAATAAGTCAAGGATATTGCTTTTTGGGTCATCGGCTCCAAAAGCAGCCTATCTTCCAGTGGGGACGTATCAGGGAGAGCCTCCCCACCGGGGATAGTGGACGTTAGGGCATGGTGTATTTGTAAATACCTAAAGACTTCAGAGTTATACTCCACTTGCAGCTTGGTGAATGAGGTCATCCCTTCCCTGTTCCAGAGATCACCCACTGTTGAGATATCGAGATTATGTCCCACTTATCAAACCCAGGGCAGTTACACAATTTGCCTAATTGTTCTGACTCCCACAATGGCGTTGCTTGCGTTATTTTCTTGTGCCAGCCTAATGTCTTAGTTACTTGGTGCCTTATTGCAATTGTATGGGCTGTGGGGCCTGTGAGGTGTTGGTGTTTAGGGTTTGTGTAGTGGGTGTTTGCTATCCACCTGGGCCCATTAGCCATCTGTCCATCTGATAACCTGGTTCGGCATGTGGGCCATGGGCCCATTGATTGATTACCGCTAGTTGGGATGCCCAGTAGTATAGTTTGAGGACAGGTCGGGCGATCCCACCATCGTACCATCCTCTCGTCAATTTGCGCATTGCAATGCAAGGGGCTTCCCATCCCACAACAGGCTTCTCACAGCACTCTCGATGTTGATGAAGTATGAGTCTGGGACTTTGAAAGGAGTATTCTGCAACACATACAGGAAGCGGGGCAAAGCCAGCATTTTGAACAAGGCCGCTCGCCCCAGAAGGGTTAGAGGAAGAGTTTGCCAGTGTCGTACATCGTTATGTAAACGGATCAGCGGGCCCTGGAGGTTGGTATTATAAAATAGAAGTGGGTCGGGCGTTATGAAGATCCCCAAATAACGGAATCCCCCAATCGCCACAGTAGCTTCACAATCTGTTGCCATTTTCGGCTTTGGACCATGGATAGTATATAGTGTGGATTTGGATCAATTTATGGTGTAGCCTGGGTGTTTACCGAAGATAGAGAATATATGTAAGATCCTATAAATCGAAGATGTCGGGTCTGCGGCGTATAACAATACATCCTCTGCATTCAGGGATATTTTGTCTTCGTGTTGTTCAGTCCATTTTAACCCTCTGATCATTGGGTCCCCTCTCACCCACGTCACTAAAGGTTCCAACATCAAGGCAAATATTAGTGGCAACAGGGGGCAACCCTGTCGAGTTCCCCTCCCCAGTTGGAATTTACGAGATGTGTGGCAGTTGACTGTTACTTGTGCCCTAGGTTCTGCATAAAGAAGTTTGATCCACTTTATGTGGGTGGGGCCGAAGCCCATTCGCTCCAGGACAGCAAATAAATAAGGCCATTCTATAGTGTCAAATGCCATTCTTGCGTCAAGGGACAAGATAGCCGCATCTTCTTCGATTGTACCTATTCTTCCTAACACCCCCGGGAGATGCCGGAGATTGAGGGCAGTGTTTCGCCCAGACATGAAGCCTGACTGATCTGGGTGCACTATTTTGTTGATGATGGGGGTCAACGATTGGCAAATCCGTTGGCCAGAATTTTAGCTTCCGCTTTTAGCAACTAAATGGGCCGATGGGAACTGCATTCCTCCACCGGTTTGCCTTGTTTGTGTATCACGACTATCGAGGCTAGTCTCTGGTCGCTCGAGAGGGAACCCTTCTGGCAGCTTTCTAAGTACATGGTACGGGGGAAGGGTATTATCTTGGAAGCCGTTAGCTTAAAAAATTCTATTGGCATGCCATTGGGCCCCATGGCCTTCCTGGATTGTACGCTTCGTATTGCTATTAGTAATTCCTCTTCGGTGAGGTCCCCCTCTAGAGATTCCCGCTCTTTGGGGGATAGGGAGACCAATGGAATGTCAGCCAGTAAGTCTTGAGATTCAACGGCAGTTGTTGTGGTAGCAGGCGTGTATATTTTGGCGAAATAGGTCTCAAATGCCTCCGCTATCTCCTGTGGATCCCTCAACGCCTCTCCCTGGGAGCGGTACCCAGCGATGGGCCTGATCCCCCCGCTCCAACCAGGCCAACAATTTGCCCGCCCTGTCTCCCATTTCATATATTTTGTGTTGTGCAGCCTTTTGTTTGAATCTGGCTGCCCCGCTAACAACTGCACATTATCTAGCCTCTTAGTGTTAAGGGCATGTCTAGCAGACTCTTTAACTGTGTCTGTCATCCTTGCTTCTTCTTCCACAAATTCCCTTTCCAGTGTTTCTATCCTTGCCTTCAGTTCTCTCTTGTGCCCGACCATTAGTGCGAGTGCCTGGCCTTTGATCACAGCTTTGAATGCCTCCCACAGAGATTGTGACGAATCTACTGTATCAACATTTTCGCTAAAGTATAGGTATGTGTCTTTCATTAGCTCTTTTCTTACATGTGGGACTTTCAGGTACCACAGATTAATCGTGAGAGTTGTCTGTCTGGGTGGGAATCCAAAACAATCTTGGCGACGACTGGGTAATGATCGGAAATACCCTTCACCAAACACTTTGCCTCTGTAAAGTAATGGACGTCGTTTGCGAGTGTCAGTAGGTAATCTATACATGATTGACTGTCATGGGCTCCTGAGTGGAATGTGTAATGGTGCACTCGTGGGCTGAAGTGCCTCCATATATCTACCAGGCCAAGGGCCGAGAGGAAGCACGCTAGTTTTGATCGCTCGTGCCGGTTCTTTTGGGGGAAGGGGGCGGTCTATTTGCCCATTTACTGTCATATTTAGGTCACCTCCTATCAGGAGGATCCCTGAGGGGAGATCTAGAATGAACTTGCTGATATCCGCAAATGTCATTTTTTGCATAGCTGGACAGCTGGGGCAATATACACTGACAGCACGTTAATTGGTTTCCCCTCCCACAGTCCAGCCACCGCTGCGAATCTGCCCTGTGTGTCCACCCATGTTTTGTATATTATGTACGGGCAGCTTTTGCGTATGAGTATACCGGTTCCTCTGGAGCTGGAGGTAAACCCCGCATGACAGGTTTACTATGCCTTCCTCTTAAGGCATTCAGTAGGGCACATTTAAGTTTTAAACATTCAGCGTCAAACTTTTCCACCTTTGTTGTTCTATATCAGACCAGTATACCAGGCTGAGGCCTTATTGAGTTGCTTGCTAGAAGTGTATGTGATGTTAAGGAGAGTCTCCAGCCTCCGAATAGCACCTCTGTATACTGTCGCCTTCAGTTTTACTAGTTCTTGATGTTAATTGGTCCATTGATTACTGCCTTCCTGCTTGTTTTTCTTAGGAAGCTTGCTTTTCCAAATAATGTTTTTCCTATTTGGCTTAAGGGCCAAGTTGGCAGGCTCTAAATTGCACTGTGTTTTGTGCCCGCGAGTTTGACAAGCAGGGAGCCATATTTTCGCCATTAGTGGGTCTTGGTAACTTTGAATTCTTCTTTCGATTTTCATGTCTGATACCAAATGCTAAGACTCTAAATTGATAAGTATTTAGTCAATCAGACTCTCCCGATTGCTAGATGTACATGTAGTTTTTGCAGGTGTGTCAGATGAGGATCGCATTTTGAGTGGTCGTAGGGCATTGGGGGTCAGCAGAGTGTCTAACATTTTGCCTTGCTTTGCATTCCAGAAATTCCTGATGAGTGGATATGGGATACCCCACGCAGTTTCATCTTTAAATTCCTCCTTGTCTGCCATCTAGGGTTGAGGTTTAATATTGAAATCTCCACATACCATCATGATGTGTGAAGTTAACAGGTCTTCCTGCTAGATTCAGGCGTCTGGATGAACATTTCCTGCCAGACAATGGTAATGCATCTCTCAAAATCTTTTAACAAGATTGAATTCATTTCAGAGTTTCATGGGAGAAGATAAGTATTAAATATGTTGAGAATCTGGGGACGTAGCCTGATGGGCCAAGATGGCAGCCACTCTGTGCTAGAGCTCCCACTAGTCGTGCCGTATTCCATGGCATCCTGGTGCTGACATGCCCGGTGGATGGCCGAAGTCTGCCACAGTTAGCTCCCAGGTGTGCTGCACAGTTTGCGGCAGGCGCGACATCCGCAAAGCTGATCTTGCTGCATTTGAGGTGACCGCGACCAGGGCTCAGTGGCCCAAACATGGCGGCACCCTAATGCCACAATTGATGCCGGTGGACGGGGCTGAAGTGAGCGGTGGGCCCCTGTGGTTGGGCTCCCGCCCCTTTTATTTCACCCTCTACCACTTTTCGCACCTCAGCAGCAGGCCTCGCAGGCCTTGAGGTCCAGGCGCCAGCCCCCCTATGCAAGCAGCTAGCAACCGGGGCAGACTTGGAACTGGGCCGCATCAGCTGGGAAGCAGGCCTGGACTCCCAGAAATGCCCAGAGGGTCTTGCACGGCCTGTAGGGCTGTGGAGGAGGTTCACTTCCCCCCCCCCTCTTTTTTCCCCTCTCCTCGCTCAGTGAATTGTGGACTGGTGACGACCCTGAGGGGCTGGCGGAGCGCCTGATCCAGGTGTGGGGGTGTTGATGGGGGCGGCCCTGAATGGCCGTGGTGAGGTGGAGGGCCTTTCTACCTAGGGGACCCACTTTGACTTCTGGGTACCCATACTTGATTGACGGGGGCCCCTCCCCCTGGCGCAGGGTGCAGGTGGCCCTGATGAGACTGGACCCGGCCTGGGTGTGGTGCTGGTGTGGGTGGCAGAGGTGGGCTTTGGCTGGACGTGCTGCTCACCTGGATCATGCAAGCGGGCCATAGAGCTGTGGATGGCCCTTGCCCTGGACTTTCTTTCTTGTGACCCATTCTGCTGAGACCGTGTCACTGGTCCGAGGCCTGGAGGAGCCACTTTCACCATGGGACGTGGCAAACCGGCAGTGGCCCAGAACCAATCCAAAATTGACTGCTTCATGGCCCCCTCAACAGGCATGCATGGGGCCCAGGACCCAGCAGCCACCCACCAGTCACCCTTTCCGGGCTGAAGATTCTGGGGTCATCTTGTTGGCAACTCAGATGTCCCAGTGGTCGCTAGAGTGCAAGATTGGTGAGGTAGGAGAGGAAGTATCCCTCTTGCGACAAGATCTACGGTGGGTAGCGGACAGGGTGACGGAGGCTGAAGGACGAGTCTCAGTGGTGGAAGACATAGGTGAGCTGCAGGTACAGGCTACGGTCTCGAGGTTGGTGGGCACGACACCTAGAGGAACGGGCGGAGGATGCAGAGAATCATGCTCGGCTTTGTAATTTACGGTTTGTGGGGTTTGCAGAGGGAGTAGAGGGGGGCGACATCAGTGCAATTTCTTTAGAACTGGATTTCAACTTGGGTGCCCTCCGACCAGCTATCCTCCTGTTTTGTGATCGAACCGGCGCACAGGTCCTTGGCGTCTAAGCTGCCCCCTGGAGCCCGCCTCACCTGATTATAGCCAAAGTACCCAACTACAGGGAGTAAGAACACATCTACAGGTGGCCCGCTGGGCTGGGAACCCAGTTCACGGCGTACAACGGTTCATGATTTTCCCGGACTATGCTTTCAAGTGCCTTCTGGCCCTGAAATACTATGACATGGTCAAGGCGAAACTCCGAGCCTTAAATCTAAAATACATGCTGATGTTCTTGTCACTCTTACAGGTCATTCATAACTCTAAAACTGTTTTCTTTGATACACAGGAAGCGGCCTGGGAATGGGTGACGGAACAGCGAGCTCTGATAATGAATCTGGTGCCAGATTGGGGCGGGGTGGGCCCACACGCCCGGGGGCGCTCTGGAGGCGGGGAGATCAGGCTCCCGGCTCACCGTCGGAGAAATAGAGGTAGGCCACTGAGGATCTGAGGCGGACTTCGACTCTGAGGTGAGAGACCGCGGCTCAAGGTCAGGCCACATGGCTCACACGGACTGGTGTGTTCTCGGCAACAGCCTGCCCAGGCGTTGGCTCGTGACTTATTGGTACTCAGTGGTCAGCCTTCCCAACTCTTTTCTTTCATATCTCTGTCAACATCAATGTCACCTTAATTATGTTGGGATGGCGCAAAACCATGTGGGGAGCATACTTCTGGACTTTAGCCTAAGTGTGAGCTCTCGTTTGTTGGGGCGGGTGACAGATGCTTCTGGGGGGAAAGTGCGGAGTTGGAAGTTGTTGGGGAGTGGATAATGTTTGTTTTTTTGTTTCAGGTTGATTATCTTAGGTTCAGTGACAAGGGGGTACCACAGGCACACTATATTCTTACTTTACTCCTACCCGGGTTGCGTTCTTACTTCTTGTACACACACCCAATTGGGACAATACTGGCTGTGATGACCCTTACTGCAGGTGATAGCCACCTACATGTTTATGACGTGGAACGTCAACGGTCTTAATGATCAGATTAAACGAGAGGCGTGCTCCACTTTGCAAAGTAGCACGGTCTGCAGTCCTGCTGTTGAAGGAGACCCACATGCTTGGCCCCAGTGACTCCTCCTTCCCTTGATAGGGTCTTACACTCTGGACACACTAGGGAAACCAGGGACACTGCAGTGCTCCTCCACAAAACGTTACCATTAGTAGTCTCTCAAGCCCACGTGGATCCCTTGGGGAGGTATTTTGTGGTAGAGGGTACGCTGAACGGGCGCATACACCATTTCATTAGTGTATATGTTCCTCCTGCATTGGTGCACAATACCATGGAGGACCTGAGGTCGCAGATTCTCCGACTCCCTCACGGAACCACCTTCATTGGTGGGGATTTTAACAATATAATGGTCAGCAGCGAAGGCTCACTGGGGTTGGGCACAGCCATAGAGAGGGAGAGTAGGGGCTTACACAGTTGATCAGAGTGACTCAGCCTTTGTGATACCTGAGGGTTGTGGAACCCTGGGACTTCGGCTTATACTCATTTCTCTGCTGCTCATAACTTTTTATCCTCTATTGACCTAATCTTTCTTCCGGCAACAGATCTTATATGCACCTCTGGTTCTCTCATTCTGCCCCAGGGTGACTCTCTCTTTTGGCAGCCAACTGTGGGGCCCGCCCAATGTGGAGACTTAATGCTTGGTTTCTGCAGTAGCAGCAATGTTGGGACTTTCTTGTCCAAGAGGTGAGGGGCTACTTTGACCAGAATCGGGGTACCGTGGACTCCCCAGGAACCTTGTGCCTGGCTGGTAAGGCTGTTTTGAGAGGGGCGGCGAGATCGTACCTGAGGGGACAAGAGCAGGATCAGTGGCAACAGATGGCCGAACTAGAATCCAGGGTCCTTGAGTTGTAGCGCAAAGGCTACGTTAATAGTGATGGGGCGGATTCACACCAACTGGCTTTGAAGCGAGATCGCTCCAACAGTTGGCGCTTGAAGAGGCTCTCCAATGCGGGATGACCTTGACACGCAGGGTCTGTGAGTAGAGGGACAAGTCAGGTAAGCTCTTATATTGGTTGTCGACGCAGGAGCTGGCCTCCCATATTGTCTCCTCTATTCAGTCCGAAGTGGGGTGGTAGCGGAAACAGCTGAGGATTTAGCAGCTGTGTTTGCAGCATAATATAGGGATTTATACGCCCCAGGTAGAGGCCTGTGAGGGAACCGGCCATCCCTTAGTGTTTGACATCCCAGTGCCCACAGTGTCTATGAGTGACAGAGCAGACTCAAGGCGGAAGAGATGGTGCTAGCCCTCAGTGATATGAAGTCGGAGAAAACTCTGCTCCAGGATGGGATCCCCATGGAATACTGCAAACACTTCCAGGCCCACTTGACGCCTCACCTTCTTGGCCTTTATCAAGAGGCGGTACACAAATCACAGATTCCTCCCTAGCTTGACTTAGTGACCATCGTGGTCTTACCCAAGCCCGGCCAACCTGTAGATCGATGTGCATTGTATTGCCCTATTAACTCTGAGGTAAAAATCTACACAAAAATGCTGGCGGACCGGCTGCTAACGGGTCTTCCACAGCTGGTCCACCCTTATCAATGCGGCTTTATGCCTTGTAGGAGTACAAGGCGCTGCCTCTGCAGGCTCCATATGGCACTATGACCTTTAGTTGGGCCTTTCTGGAGGACGTATTGATCAGGGTGGGTCTGGGGCCACGATATTGGGCGTTTGATAGATCATTCCTATCAATGATCTCATTTCCCCAAGCTCATGAGGGTGGTTTTTGGGACCCAGCGCATGGCACACCAATGGACTGGTTTGGATCGAAGGATTACACTTGTGAGCCCCCTCTATTACATCAGGTCTTCTCCTTAAAATGGTTCGGTGGGTGGGACAAGATTGGGATCTCTAAGGTGGGGGACATCTGGCAGGGCGAACAACTTAAGTTCCTATCAGGTGCTGCAGGAAGAGTTTGACCTACACAGATCTCAGTTTTTTAGATACCTACAGTTGTGCCACGCCCTGGATTAACACAACTCCCTGGAAATGTTCCTGAGCGTAGCTCCCTGGGGTTCCAGATTCTTATGGGACACATTGCAGAGAAGGGGATTTTCCTGTTAGAATAAATCCCTTATAGTTCACTCCCTGAACTTGTTTGTGCCCCTCAGTGCCTAATGGGAACATTGCGCACGCTGCATCGCCATTTGGCGTTGCAGCGCGCGCAATGTCATTCGTTTTATTTATTTATTTATGTACTTAACTCCGTTCGGCCGTATGCCGGAGTTTACTACCCCCCACACTGCCCCTCCCCCGCCCCGCCCCACCCCACCGCCCCGCAGCACTCCCTCGAGAAGCCGCGACTGCTGTACGGGCATTCTTCGTGTGACCCGCCGCTGTGCGCACAGTACATCCCAGGTTTACACACATTCTCAGTTTCCTGACTGAACACAGTGAATAGGGGCGCGCGATAGTGCTGCTCATTGCGTCCTATGGTCCCTTTATTTGTTGGAAGTGGTTGTTGGGGTGGAGAGGAGCTGTGAATGTCAGTGTTCGGGCTGGCTATGAAAGCGGCACATTGAGGTAGGCAGCATGGAAGCACCTACAGTTGGTGCCTGGGGTGGCGCTGTCGCCAGAAGCTGGCAACAGTGGCCCAACTTCTAATAGGAAGGCGCTAGCAGCCGTGCGGAAAGCAACTCTTTAATTAATGCTTGACTGGTCCGTTCTATGGTCAATCCGTTTTTATCATTTTTAACAAATCTTTCCACTGAAGGGCGTTACTTGGTTGGAAATAACATGTTAGGCCCTGGTTCCCCACAATGCTTGTGCATCGATGGATGTAGGTGCTTGGATTCGGTTTCTGCACTCCTGGGTGGGCTGTAGGGTAACATGGTGAAGTGAGAGCAGAGATCCTGCGTTGAGAATGATGGCTGTGAAGTTGTGCGACACCTGGTGTGTCCTCACCTTACACCACAAGTGTGATGGAGGTGGTGGTCAGCGGCGCGTGCTAGGCCTCAGTTCAGCTGTGTGGGCTTGGGGTAGTGATGCCACAGATACCTGCCCCCGTGTCTGCTGAGTGGGCCGGACAGTGGTACTATGGACGGGTGGTACCTGCAAGTGATGCTGTTGCGAAGCAGATCGTGGCCTCATTTTCAGCAAGTGGCCTTGAGGCAGTAGTGCCCCTGGCATGTCCTTGCAAGAGATGAGATGCTGATGTGAAGCAGAACAAGCCCCCTTATCTGCTGAGTGGCCCCGGCCAGTGGTGCCACGGGTGGGGGGGGTCCCTGTCTGTGATGTCGTTTGAAGCATATGGGGCCCATTTCTAATACATCCAGTCAAGGGGTAGGTTGGCCTTTCTAAAGTAGTCTGCAGGACTGTAACAACAGATGATGGCCGAATATGTCTACCATGTCCTAAGTTTGGATTGGTAGTATGTGTATTGCAGACAGGTTCGTAAGTTTATTTGTGGATTTTTTGTTTATTTTCACATTTTTCTTCGATTCACCCTCTATCTCAATAAAGACCAATAAAACCTGCCAATCTTAAACATTCACTGTGCTGTAATTCAATTGTTACACCATCATAATACACATTTTAAGATGCCTCTTGCAAGTAACCGGCAGTTCTTTGTAAGAATTTCCTCCATCTGAAGCCAGGCCCAATGTGTTAAGCTGATATATAACACCAGGCTTGTTCCCAGGCCATGGGTCTAGCCTAGGACAATTACTTTTTCTTAGTTTCATTTCATATTTCGTTTACTAGACAAATTGGCTTGAGTGTGGTCTCATTTTGATATTTTCTTCATTCTTTAGTATTATTTGGCCATTTGTTAAGCATGTACGCTAGGAGCCTCTTGGTGCTATAGATATGAAACTGATTACAGATTCAGCTTGGTGGAAGGAATTATAGTGTGAAAATACATGTTTTTAGCTTTTTCCTTTATTTCAGGTGGGATAGTGGTCTGTAATGGTACGGAATGATCTAACACCTAACACAAACACACAAGTACAAAAACACTTGAAAGTTAGTTTATTAAATGCAACTTTATTCTACATATATTACCTTCCTTATGCATTTAGATACCTTTCATGTACTTATGTATCTTTATATTTATTACTTTGCACTACCCTAGATCTCACCATATATCTCTCGCAATATATTCTCTACCTCCACTCTGACTCATCTCAAACCTCACTCTACTACTCTCTCCAATGCACTGCCCTATTTCTCACCCTATATCTCTATCAATATATTCTCTACCTCCACTCTTTCATTCATCCTAAACCCCATACTCTTCCCTCCTCTACCCCTCCTTCCATCATCTCATACCTCTTTTACTATTCAGATCTCCCAAACAAGCCTTTCTAAACCCTTCCCTCTGACTCTCCCCCTCCATCCCAAACCCTCTCCTACTGCTATGAACCCCCCCCAAAAAAAACACATTATAGACCCTTCCTTCTTCTATCCCTCCACTATTCCTTTTCAATACAAATAACAGACTAACATCTCCACCACTCAGATTAATTTCATATTTCCCTATACCAGTTCCCCACTAATCCTGTTTGGGTTCCAGTGTAGCATGCTACCCACCAAAAAGCGCTTCAACACCTCATATGGGGTAGTAAGTGCTATATAAATGCAAACCTTTTCCCTCTTCTATCCCTCCACTATCCTTCTCAATCCAAATAACAGACTAACATATCCACCACTCAAATTACTTTCATATTTCACTATACTAATTCATCACTGATCCTGTATGGGTTCCAGAGTATCACTCACGGAAAAAGCGCTTAATCGCCTCGTCAGGGTTAGTGAGCTCTATATAAATGCAATTACAATAGGAGCTGCACCAGCCGAAGAGGTGAGGACTTTGTGACAGGGATATAATTACCAAGTTCTGTGTTTTTCGCAATATCAACAACCTGGCATTTGACCTGTCTTTTGAAGAACAGCAAATGTAACATGATATTATTAAAATGTAAATGCTTTATTATTTCTCATGCACCCTCTGAATTCCAGCATGGTTATTATGGGGGTGCTGCTGCACAGCACCCCACCCACCCCTACTTCCACTGCCTATACATTAAAGCACCATGCTATAATGTCTGTACTGCCAATAAATTAAGGTTTGTTGGTGCTATAGTTTGTAACAACACTGCAAATGGACACATTGCAAAATCTGAAATTCCTTCTGTGTCTTTGGGGGGTGGACAGAGTCCCCTTTTTTTGTGTGAATTATATCTGTGAACAGTCTACGTTTTTCAGAGAGTAAGTAGCATGTTGTTCTGGGCTCTTTTGACCCAGTTTCATGGGCACTCCATTAGAAAAAAGGGTTTAATTTTAACCGTCTACATAATATCGTTGTGAGACAATATAATGTATTTGAGTGACACTTTATTGCAAGATGAACAAATCCCTTGTCTGTTATTATATAAATGGTTCACATTACCCTTTGTTCTCCAATTTAATTCTCATAAAACTCATTGTTGTCCAGTTTCGAATGCAGAATTTGCCACTTCTTTTTCTCAGCTTGGCCTGAGCATTACCCGATCCTGATTGTCGGCCATTTTAGCCCCGCCCCCATTGATTAACATGTTAACTACGCCCCTTTGTTTGGCATGTTAGCCCCCCCGAAGTTAAGACATAGGGGTTCGATTCCGATCTCGGCCGGTAGGGCTCCGAATCGGATTCGGCATTACCGGATCCGATTCGGAGCCCTATTTCCCGACCGAATCGTACGCGCGTCCGGGCGAGCGAGTACGATGCGTGCGCTCGCGAAATCTCCGACCGACTCGTTCGCAGGACCCGACCGCTCCGACCGACTCGCACGGGGACGACTCGCACCGCGCAATGGAGACGTTCCCCGGCCGGGTAAGTACAATGCGCATCGCGACCGCTCCGACCGACTCGCGCAGTCCGGCTCCAAGGAGCTGTCGGAGCCGCACTTTGGGGGTCCGTGTCGGACCCCCCTGGAAGCGTAGGCACGCGAGACGCACACAGGGGGGAGCCATGGGTCCCCCTACACGTGCGTGTACGGTGCGACCCGCATCGACACGAACACGCTGTAGGGGCGCCCTTGTTCGCGTCATGCCCATTGAGTCAATGGGAGCCCGTGTACGCGTCGTACAACTGACTCCCATTGACTTCAATGGGAGTCCGACCGAATCGAGTCCGATGCGCATCGTACTCGTACGGTCGGACTGCTAGGGTCCGATTCGGTCAGAAATCTCTCCGAGTCCGGCTCGGTCGGAGAGATTTCCGGCCCGAATCGGAATCGGCCCCCTAGTTGCGCCCCTGCACCTTCCTGTGGCGAGACACAAAGGCATCTGTTTCAGTCTTCCTATGAAGCCCACTCCTCGGAACGTCATCAACCCCAGCCAGGCGTGCAACGCCCATTGGGCTCAAAGGGCTTCAGCCCCCCCCCCCGTCGTGTGTGGCAGCCCGGGCTGAGACAGCTTCCCGGGCACACACACAGCCGCACCCGAGTACTTCACAGGTCTTTAAAAGACCATTTGCTTTTTAATGAGCCTTTGTTGTTTTTCACCCCTTCTTAGAGCCCCTGCATCTCCACTCTGCCTATTGCTGGAAGAGTTACCCCCGAAATTTTTCTTAGGCCCCCCCCCGAAATTTGACTAGTTGCGCCTCTGGGGTGGCACCGGGGCTTGCAGCTGAGCTATTAAGGTTGCTGACAGGCTCACACTCACACTGCTACAATGTATCATTGTGATTCCCCGGGGTGCAGCTCTCACTGACTGTCAGCCTGACATTATGTTGGTAGTGTCCAATGAATACTACCGAGACAACCAGGCCCAGTCAGTTTGTGTGCCATATGCCGGCGCCACCGGGGAACGTCACATCCTGCTGCCAGAGCGGGAAGTTTGTGAGGGAAGGCGTCAGCTGGCTAGTGGTTTGCGGGCGACCGCCGCAAATTTATTCACTCATGGCACTAGGTGCCTAACGCTGCCTGCGGCTGGCAGCTCGCACCAGCCCCGCCGGGGTCATGTCGTCATGTACTGTTGGCCTTTTTGTTTACCCCCGAATTCAATAAAGCCACAGCTCGGAGCTGAGGGAGACGAAGAGGAGTGAGTGACCTGGGTTGCAGCAGCCACCAGGACAGAGTCTGTATGTCACTGGACGGCCCCGCCCGGAAATCACTGGACAGCCTGGAGGACGACTATTACTGTGGCGGGCCGGCAAACCCGAATTGACACGGCCCGCGGTCGCTCAAGGCCTGAGTGAGCCTGCAGCCACTGCCTTGCATAGAGTAGCTGCCTCAGCACTTATTGGAGCCCCACCGCCACCCTCCTCCGGACTCTGCAGCCGCGGCCCAAGTAAGTACCAGCCTCTGTGTGTGTGTGCGTGTTTAACACAAATGAATGGCAGCGCACAATCAAGCAGCTGCAGCCTGCAGTCGGTGCCTTCTGGTGTCTCAGGTGGCACAGCAGGATATTTTTTAATTTTAAATATCCTGCTGGCCTGGGTCCCCAGTTACTTATTTAATATTTCTGCTGGAGTTTTTACACCAGGCAGAATGCTTGTGAACACTGCAAAGCAGTTCAGTTTCATTCCAGACTATTGCTGGATGGATGAACTACCTACTATGAAAACACTTCCGCGGTTGTTAGGGGAGAGGTGCTATGCTGTCACCTGGACAATGTTGGGCAAACATACCCAGGACCTACCAAACGCCCCCCAATCCCGAGTTGAGGAGACCCTTGACCCTGCGCATGCATAGCTACCAAGTTTTCAGTCTGCTTGTGTGTGACATTTCCATGTTTGTTGGTATGTTGTATTTGTATAGCGCATCTGTCCCACAGCATGGAGCATCCTGGCGCAAGGCGGGATTAAAATAAAGTTCAGAGCATACATGCACCAAGTCCGGACTTTAGATAAGGGAAAAACATAGAGCTAGTCCGGAACTGTAAAGATCCATGGGGCATATTAGCAAGACCCACGTTAAAATTATCGCCGTTTTAGCGGCAGGAAACTGCCGCTAAAACGGCGATAATGGGCTTGCTAATATGCGTTATAGAATTCAATAGAAGCCCATGTTAGATGTGCAGGACATCTAACCTGGGCTTCTATTGGAATTCAGAACGCATATTAGCAAGCCCATTATCGCCGCTTTAGCGGCAGTTTCCTGCCGCTAAAACGGCGATAATTTTAACGTGGGTCTTGCTAATATGCCCCCATGTTTTTTTAAAGATTCAGTGAATCTCAGTTGGCAAGGAAGGAAATTCCAGGCTCTGGTCCTGAGGACAGCAAGTGATTTACCACCTTTTGTTTTATACCTAAAGGTGGGAGGTTTAGCAAATTTGCTGATGAGGATCTGAGCGTGCGAGTGGTAACATAAGGCGTACATTTGGGGACTAGGTATTTTGGACCTGATGCTCTGAAAGCTCTGAAAGTTGTTAGAAGGATTTTAAACAGTATTCTTTTATGAATTGGCAGCCAGTGCAGGGTTTTTAGACCTGCTGAGGCCGAGGAGCGGCAGGGCAATTTCAGCACCAGACGAGCTGCAGCGTGTTGCACAGTTTGAAGCTTCCGTAAAACTTGTTTGGTGGCACCAGCATATAAACTGTTACAGTAATATAATCTTGGTGTAATTAGTTCCAGGGCCATTGTCTTTCTTGCTGAGCAGGGAATAAGGTTGAAGAACTTTTTGAGAGATTTTATCAACTTGAAACACATTCCCGCCACTGCAAGTGCTTGAGGGCGGAACGAGAGAGTGGTGTCAAATTTTACACCAAGGTTTCTCGCCACCTCAACAGTATTGGGTGGAGGGGGGGGAGGGGCTTCAGGCCACCATAAAACCGGGTCGAAAGTGTTTGAGTTCCCTACTAACATGATCTCTATTTTATCTGTTTCATTTGATGTGGTTGAATTGCATCCACCAAATGAATTCTATTAGGCATAGCTTGAAGTTATGCCCTGAATTTGTTGAATCTTTGTAAAGCTGTGTGTCATCGGCCTCTGAGGTTGTTTCGATATTAAGGAGGAAATTAATGAGATCAGAGGGGCCATGTAGATATTAAACAATACAGGGCTGGGAGAAGATCCCTGCGGTATGCCTGTTGTGATGGATCGTTTAGTTGACAGATAAGGTCCTAGCATGACAGTTTGCCTACAGTTGGAGAGAAAGGATTTCAGCCACGCTAGGGCCAGATTGGATATGCAGCAACTTTTTATACAGTGTAATATATCATGCGAGATGGTATCAAAAGCGGCTGATAAATCCAACAGGATCATTACCGCATTCTACCCGGAGTCATGAACTAGTTTTAGGGTATCAGTGATTTCTACTAGTGCTGATTCAGTAGAGTGTTTAGGGCAGAAACCCGATTGGCGGGGGTGCAAGATCTTGGCATCCTCTAAAAAGTTTGTTAACTGTTTATTGACCAGTTTTTCGACAATGTTACCAAGGGTAGGTAGTAGAGAGATTGGACAGAGATTCGAGAGGTGGGAAGGATCTGCAACCTGTTTTTTCTGAAGTGGTTTGACTGCTGCGAGCTTCCAGTTTGCAGGGACTTTAGGTGTAGCTAGTGAAGAATTAATTATATTTATTGATTACTGGATTTACAGTATCTGCAATGGCATGAAGGACAGTAGGAGGACAAGCGTCAAAAGGGGACCCGGATTTGCATGCCAGGATTGTTTGGCGAGACTGATCCAGGCTGATACTATGGAATCTCTGAAGAGATGATCCTGAGTAGGAGGAGTCAAACTCTAGACTCGAGGGAGCTTTCGGCATGGTTCTGATCTCTTTTTTGATTATTTGAACCTTTTCTTCAAAGAAGGAAGAGATCTGATTGCATAGGGACTAAGAGGGAGGGATGTTCTTGTCTAGAGATTTAGGAAGTGGGAAAGAATTGACAATTTTGAAAATAGTCATTTGATCTTGTTGGGCATCTGTTATTTGCTTAGAAAAATAGTCCTTTTTAGCTGATTTGATTTGTGAGTGGTAGGTTTTGAGGGCTGCTCTGAATTGGACTAGGTCTTCTGTTATATAAGCTCTTCTCCATCTCCACTCCAGCTGTTTACAGTGGAGATGGTAGTCGAGAGTGTCTGGGTGTACCAAGGGGCTGAGGCCCTGGGAGTGTGTTTCTTATTCATTGGCGCTAGGGGGCTAGTTTGTCGCTGAACTTGGTAATCCAAGACTCAAAGCACTGTACGTCTTCAGTGGTGTTACCTAATAGTGTGGAAATAGAGGCTCATGCAGTTTTAGTCAGATCGGGGTTGGCTGTCAGCTTGGTCCATTTGCGTGCTTTAATCGGGGTGGATATTAGAGAGGTGGATTGCGGGCTAGTTCTAGGCAGCGTAATACTGAATGGGATTAGCATATGGTCTGACCAGACTTTAGGCATAGGAGTTTTAACTGTAAGGATGGGAAGATCAGAGCATATCCCATCAAGGATATTTCCTGCGCTGTGTGTGGGTAGTAGTACCAACTGATTGAGTCAGAGAGTTTCCAGTGTGTCTAAGAAGTTTCTTACTCCGGGTTCGTATCTACTCTCAAAGTGGAGGTTAAAGTCTCTTAAAAGGGTAAAATTGGAGTACGGAAGAATCAAAGGGCCTAATGTGTCCCCTATGGATTCTAAAAAGTCGGAGCTTGAGCCAGGAGGGCGATATATAAGCCCTCCTGATATGGAGATCGATCCATTAAGTTTAAAACAGAAACCGAGGCTTTCTGTCCCTTTCAGATGAAACAGGTCAAATGTTACACATTGGAATGCATCTCGGTGAATAATTGCAAGTCCACCTCCCTGTATCGTTGTCCTGTCTACAAATGGTATATTCTAGGGGTAGAGCATGGGCAATGTCTGGGTTACTCCTCTCTTTGAGCCATGATTCTTTGGTGTGCTTATGTGTAACATTTGATACTGTTTGAGTGACACTTTATCGCAAATTGAACAAAGTATTTATGCCCTGAACCCTTCACTTGCCCTCCACGTGTGTTGTGAGAGCATGGGCTTGGCTGCAGTGTCCAGTTTACATCCCAGTTGAGTGGAGCAGCCTTTCAAGGGCATTGACGTGACCCAGCTTGCTGTGGGACTCCGTGCCGGTATAATGCCTCATTGCGCTTGCTATGCTATGCTATAACATCTGCTTTTTAGGCTAGCGCGCGATCATGAATGATCAGATAAATTAGATTATCTTTTGAGCAGCTGCAGTGCTTGCCTGCCCTGTGTTACTGAGAACTGCAGTCGCGCAGTCTGTCTCCGGTTAGTGCCCTTCCATTTCTGGTGCTTTGCAGCAGTTTTAAGATCTTCTTAGAGTTTCTTGTTGCTCAAATGGGTGTAATTTCTGATATTTGTATGTTTCCCTCGTCATTGATTGATTTTGCTCACAAGAAAGTGTCACTCATAGTTGTTCAAATGTCACTCATAATTACACGGAAATTATGCAAATGTCACACATAGCAATCTGAAACCTTGGCAGCTCTGATCATCATATCCAAAAACGGACTCTAGCTTAGATCAGGTCGAAAACAACTTTTCCATTCCCTCACACAACAAGATGCAATGCTGATGACCAACAAAATAGGCGACTTTGAAAATCACTCCCAGAGAAATAACATTCAGTATCAGAGGTATTTCATTGCATCTCCTATTGACAATAAGGATCGTGAAAATTATGTGGGAGCACTCTTCCGACAGTTATTACAAGACTCAGCCCCTGAGGTCCTCCAGTTGGATCACATACATTGTTTCTTATCTTTTTTCCAGCAAAAATTAAATCTGCCCCTGATGTACTTACTAGAGGTTTGTGACGGCAGCTCGAAAGTGGGCACCACTGGGTTTCAGAGGCGCCCTGTTGATGCTTTTTTTTTCAAGACGTTTCTTTAAACACACTTGCACGTTGTAGATGTTATACCCTCCTTATTGAGACAGGAGGGTATACCCTACTGCTGAGTGTTCCCAATCCGCTTACATTTCACATATAAAGGCACACCGCATGGGATGAAAAAGGTAAGAGAATCGATTAAAATCATAGGCCTAAAAGACAATACTGACACGCAATGCATGAGTGAATCACGAGGTCGGCACGCAACGCTTGAGTGAATCACCAATCCAGTGGACCTTTTAGAAATTTGGCACTCTCCTAATTCAAATAAAATTTGAAAGGAGAGTAGATGACAACAACTTAAAGAGACAAAGAGAAACAACAAGCATCAAAGGATGAAGACAGAATTGACTTTACAAAACGCAAGCGATTTCAATCTGTTTTCCTGCAAACGAGACGTTTTGCACACAACATTTTTCCTACTCCACTGTGGCATTTGGACAATATTCCATACTCTTGAGCAACTTGTTTTTCCATACTCCTATTTAAACAAACTGTTCTTCGCTTCCTCAAGATACATACAAAATCTGTGGCATCCAGCGGGGGCTCAGTGATCTCATACTGAGCTAGCCCCTCGTTTCAACTTTAATCGACAAAGAGTTGTTGTCTACGCTACCAATGAAAGTTTACTTTAATAGAAATTTATATAATATTGTTTAAATGTTAAGTTACTGTTTTGTTAATTACTACTTTCTGCACATATTTATGTTCTTTTCTGCGCACATCAGCCTCAAGTACGTGACAAGATGTTTTGGCTGGGACCGTAGATACGCTAGATCACGTTTACTGCTCACGGAACAAGCTCAAATGGAACAGCCTCTAGAAAGGCATGTCATGAGGTCTGGTATGGGTATGATACGACCATACTAACTATAATTGCTCGGAACATACAGGGCCTCAATTCCCTTATTAAAAGAAAAGGACTCTTACAGTGGCTATAGGTGACAGAGGTTGACATTGTACTGTTATAGAAGACATACCTATTAAGCAAGGATGTACACCATCACCGGTCATACTGGTTCCTAGCCCAATTCTACGTCACAAGCAAAACTAAAACCAAAGGAGTAGCAATCCGATGAAGCGGGGATTAAAGTTTGAAGTAGACTCTAAATGCCAAGATAGGGAAGGCAGATCCATAGGTCTCCATTTTAAAGCAGAACATGTACCCCTTATATGCGTCTCCATCTACGCTCCTAACGATTGAAAAGAAACATTTATGCGGAATTTAAGCCAAAGGTTGCCCAATTTTCAAAAGGACACCCCATAAAAGGAGGGGATTGTTACCCTCAACATAATAGAGGCTAGGTCACCAATACGCCATACATGCGCCTCACTCCCTGCTTCTCTACTCCAGAGCTTAGTAGACTTTAATTTGGTGGATGTCTGGCTTTTTCCTTGTATCACAAGACCGGCTTCCCTCAACAGTTTTAACAGATAATGACCCAAAGATTATATGGGATCATGCAACGGAGTGGATGGTCTTCGATCTAGTGACATACGCACCTTCCCTTCTTAGACCATGGTTGATGAGTGAAATAACCTGAGGAGCCCTTTAGTGAGGAAAGAATTTGAGAAGCTGTAACCCATTATTTTCAAGAAAATGACACAGGCGAGGTTAGTTGGAGCACCACCTGGGACGAAACTAAAGCTGTAGTACGGGTGGAGCTTATAGTCCTTATATCAAAATTTGAATGGCTGGGGAAACGGAAGTAAAAAGAGTTAGAGATGAAATTAAAACGCTTTGAAGCCCAACACAAACAGGATAACTCTCAGAGGACATACAGAGCATTGCACAGGGTGAGAGCAGAATTAGAACAATTCGTGATGTGCCAGGCAACAAAAAAACTTATATGTGAAGCAGACATATGAAAAAGGCAACAAGCTGTCCGGCTACTGGCCTACAAACATTAACAGATGCGGACTAAGGGGCCGATTCCGATTCGGGCCGGAAATCTCTCCGACCGAGCCGGACCCGGAGATATATCCGACCGAATCGGACCCGTGCAGCCCGACCGAACGAGTACGATGCGCACGTATGCCATCGGACTCGAAGTCGGTCGGACTCCCAGTTGAAGTCAATGGGAGCCTGTCGTACAACGCGTACGCGGGCTCCCATTGACTCAATGGGTGCGATGCGGACAAGTGCGCTCCCTACAGCGTGTACGCGGGCGAAGCGAGTTCCGCGCGTACACGCACAGGTAGGGGGACCCATGGGTCCCCCCTGTGTGCGACTCGCGCGGCCACGCGTACAGGGGTCCGACACGGACCCCCAAAGTACGGCTCCGACAGCTCTTTCGAGCCGGAGTGCGCGGCTCGGTCGGACTGCTCGCGGCGCGCATCGTACTTACCCGGCCGGGGAACGTCTCCATTGCGCGGTGCGAGTCGAGTCCGTGCGAGTCGGTCGGTCGCGGTTAGAGCCGGGATCGAGTCGGTCGGAGCGGTCGGGACGCCCGGACGAGTCGGTCGGCGATTTCGCATCGTACTCGCTCGTCCGGACGCGCGTACGGATCGGTCGGGTAATAGGGCTCCGAATCGGATCCGGTTAAGCCGAATCCGATTCGGAGCCCTACCGGCCAAGATCGGAATCGGCCCCAAAGTGTTTTTTTCCTGAGATCAGAAATTTGGAGCAGGCGCGATTTACACTATTTATCATTTACAGTTTTTTTATAGCGCTAGCTAGACCCAGGGGTATCAGAGCACTTTACAGAATCAAGAGCAAGGCAAAACAGTGCAATTGCTCCACGAGCTTAGATTCACAGTCAATCTGCCCAAATCCCAACTACATCCATCCAACATATAGGCGTATCTGGGAGCCACAATAGATACACAAAAGGCTTTGGCCTACCCCAATCCGGTCAGAATCCGCAACATGCAAACTTCACTCTGTCGGTTTCAGCCTCAACACTGATTGCCAGCTCGAGTGTTCATGCACTTACTAGGGATGATGGCGTCTTGCATTCTAATAGTCTCTTACGCAAGACTCCAGATGCGTCCCCTTCAGGAGTGCTTAGCACGTCAGTGGAACCAGGCTCAGGGTCTCTTATCAGATCTAGTGTTGGTGGACGGCCGCACCCATCGCTCTCTGAAGTGGTGAAATACACAAAACCTTTTAAAAGGGCGGCACTTCATAGACCTGGTTCCACAGATAGTGCTAACAGAAGACGCATCGGTGACTGGTTAGGGAGCTCATCTCCAAATGCATACAATTCAGGGCATGTGGAGCCTGCAGCAAAAGCAGCTTCACATAAATCATATAGAGCAGCTAGTGATTTTTCTGCACTCAAAGCGTTTCAAGCTCATCTAGTAGGCAAAGCTGTCCTGATCCGTACAGACAACATGACAGCAAATTTACTACATACAAAAACAGGGGGGGACACACTCTCTCAAGCTGTCACAACTAGCACAGACTATCTGGAGATGAGCAGACGCATTGCTCACCGGTTGGGGAGCTCATCTCCAAACGCATACAATTCAGGGCAAGTGGAGCCTGCAGCAAAAGCAGCTTCACATAAATCATATAGAGCTGCTAGCGATTTTTCTAGCACTCAAAGCGTTTCAAGCTCATCTAGTAGGCAAAGCTGTCCTGATCCGTACAGACAACATGACAGCGATGTACTACATACAAAAATAGGGGGGACACACTCTCTCCAGCTGTCAGAACTAGCACAGACCATCTGGAGATGGGCCATACGTCACAAAATGTTTCTCCTTGCAGAACACCTTCCAGGAGTAAACAATCAGATTGCAGATCTGCTCAGTTGCCAAAGACAACAGATCCACGAATGGGAACTCCACCCTCAAGTTCTCCTCCCATTCTTCCAAATGTGGGGTTTTCCGGACATAGATCTGTTCGCCACAAACCTAAATGCAAAATGCCTAAGCTTCGCATCCAGACATCCACACCCATTGTCCAAGGGCAATGCACTATGGATGAACTGGTCAGGGATATTTGCCTATGCTTTTCCGCCTCTCCCACTCATTCCATTAGTGGTTCAGAAGCTCAGACAGGCGTCCCTGACATTAATCCTAGTTGCTCCCACATGGGCCCGACAACCCTGGTTCACAACCCTGTTGGAGCTCTCAGTAGCTCCTCACCAAAAACTGCACCTCACTCCCAATCTTCTCACTCAGAGCCATGGAGAGATAAGACATCCAGATCCCAGCCATCTCAACCTTGCGATCTGGCACCTGAAATCTTAAAGTTTGGCTACCTTAATCTTCCGCCAGACTGCATGAATATTATCAAAGAGGCTAGACGTCCTACCACAAGAGCATGCTATGCAGCAAAGTGGAAGCGATTTGTAATATACTGAAATAACAATCAGATAGATCCACTGGATGCTTCAGTTCAAAACATCATTTGCTATTTACTACATCTGCAGCATTCCAATTTAGCGTACTCCTCCATACGTTTACACCTTGCTGCAATAGCTGCATATCTACAGAACAGACAACATCTGTCTCTTTTTAGAGTGCCTGTCATTAAAGCATTTATGAAGGGACTTAAAAGAATCATTCCTCCAAGACTTCCACCTGCTCCAGTCTGGAATCTTAACATTGTCCTCACCAGGCTAATGGGTCCACCCTTTGAGCCATTGCATAGATGTGAAATGCAATTTCTCACTTGGAAGGTAGCTTTCCTCATAGCTATCACATCTCTGAGTAGAGTGAGTGAGCTTCAGGCACTAACCATAGAAGAACCATTCTTACAAATACACCAAAACAAAGTGGTTCTTCGGACCAACCCTAAATTTCTACCAAAGGTCATTTCTGCCTTTTATATCAACCAATCTGTTGAGTTGCCTGTGTTCTTCCCTCAACCAGATTCTGTGGCAGAACTTGCGTTACACACTTTAGATGTGAAAAGAGCAATTCTTTACTATATAGAAAGGACGAAACCTTTCCGTAAAACAAAACAACTATTTGTCGCTTTTGCTCCACCACATAAAGGCAATCCTATATCAAAAACAGGCATTGCAAAGTGGATAGTCAAGTGCATTCAAATATGCTATGCAAAAGCAAAAAGCACACTAACAATTTCCCCTAGAGCGCACTCCACACACAAACTAGGGGCTTCTATGGCTTTTTTAGGAAATATACCCATAGATGATATCTGCAAAGCTGCAAGATGGTCTACACCTCAAACATTCACAAAACACTATTGTGTAGATGTGTTAGCAAGACAGCAAGCTAGTGTGGGCCAGGCAGTTTTACGTACACTATTTCAGACAACTGCAACAGCTACAGGTTAGCCACCGCTTTGGGAGATAACTGCTTTATAGTCTATGCACAGCATGTGATCTATAGCTCACATGCCTCGAACGGAAAATGCTACTTACCCAGTATGCATCTGTTCTTGGCATGTAGAGCTGTAGAGTCACATGCGCCCACCGGATCACTGACAGAATATCGACGGACCGAATATCGACCTACAAGAATATCGAGTACAGAATATCGATGGACAGAATATCGACATTCTATCTCTACAAAGGTAAGTGCAAAAATATCGAAACCAAAATATCGTTGTTTAAAATATCGTTGTTTAAAATATCGTTTTTTTTAAATGTCTTAAAAATAATATAAAATTAATTAAATAATAAATATAATTAATAAAAACATAGTTAGAATTATTTTAAAAAGTTAAAAATGATAAATAATTAATGTAATATATAAAAAAACATACATATTTAAAAAAATTATATATATATTAACTTAATAATATTAATAAATAATTATTTAATTTAATTATAAAATGTTAGAAACATAATAAAAATTATAAATGCATATATATATATATACATAAACCTGTAATATAAATATAAAAATAAAATATATATATAATAAATTAAAATATTAAAAGTAATATTTATTTGTAAAAAAATATTTTGCACTACATTAACTATAACAGTAGGGAAAAGGTTGGATAGCGTAGGGGATAAAATTACTATTCCCACTCCAGCAAGTGCAACAGAAGGGAAAGTGTTGGATAGCAGAAGGGAATAATTTACTATTCCCACTCCACGGAGTGTAACAGTAGGGAAAGTGTTGGATAGCGGAGGGGTTAAAATTACTATTCCCACTCCAGTGAGTGCAACAGTAGGGAAAGTATTGGATAGCGGAGAGGTAAAAATTAATATTCCCACTCCAACGAGTGTAACAGTAGGGAAAGTGTTGGATAGCGGAGTGGTAAAATTTACTATTCCTACTCCACTGAGTGCAACAGTAGGGAAAGTGTTGGATAGCGGGTGGGTAAAAATTACTATTCCCACTCCAGTGAGTGCAACAGTAGGGAAAGTGTTGGATAGCGGGGAGGTAAAAACTTATATTCCCACTCCAACGAGAGTAACAGTAGGGAAAGTGTTGGATAGCGGGGGGGTAAGAATTACTATTCCCACTCCAGTAATTGCAACAGTAGGGAAAGTGTTGGATAGCGGGTAGGTAAAAATTACTATTCCCACTCCAGTGAGTGCAACAGTAGGGAAAGTGTTGGATAGAGGGTGGGTAAAAATTACTATTCCCACTCCAGCGAGTGCAACAGTAGGGAAAGTGTTGGATAGCGGGGGGGTAAAAATTACTATTCCCACTCCAGTGAGTGCAACAGTAGGGAAAGTATTGGATAGCGGGTGGGTAAAAATTACAATTCCCACTCCAGTGAGTGCAACAGTAGGGAAAGTGTTGGATAGCGGGTGGGAATAATTTACTATTCCCACTCCACCAAGTGTAACAGTAGGGAAAGTGTTGGATAGCGTAGGGGAATAATTTACTGTTCCCACTCCAGCAAATGCAACAGTAGGGAAAGTGTTGGATAGCGGAGGGGAATAATTTAGTATTCCCACTCCTGCAAAATAATTAACATTAATTAACAAATAATTAATTTGTCAAAAATAATTAACATCCCACCATATTCCCCTATAAATGACACCACCAATATTATAAAATATTACACAATTAACATAATTAATTAACAATTAATTAATAACAATTAACAAGCAAATTTAAAACCATCAAAAATAAATTAGATCACACAATTAACACTATAAAAAAAACTTTAAATAAATATTGTATAAAAAAATATTTTTTTTTTAATTAAAATTAAATTACTTCCCACCCTACTCACCTATCAACCCAAAACCCGCTCCTAAAAAAACTACACAATTAACATATTTACCAATTAATTTTAAAAAAATATTATCCAATTAATAACTCATTAACAATCTAAAATATAAATTACATAAATATTAATTAATAAAAGTATTAATTAATTCATTATAATTAAATTACTTCCCATCCTACTCCCTTATAAAACTAAAACCCGCTCCTAAAAAATTACACAATTAACATATTTACCTACCAATTAATTATTAATTATCAATAACCAATTAAAAATTAATTAATAACCAATTAATTAACACAATTAACAATATAAATTATTAAATACAAAAATATTAATTAATAAATTAATTAATTAATTTCAATTAAATTACTTCCCACCCTATTCCCTATAAACCCACAACCCGCTACGGAACTAAAACGCAATATATATATATTTTTTAATTAATAACTTCTAAAAATTATTAATTAATATATTATAATTAAATTACTTCCCACCCTATTCCCTATAAACCCACAACCTGCTACGGAACTAAAATACACATAATTAATTAACATAAAATTAATTACTTGTAAAAAATTCAAACATACATTAGAAAAATAAGCTATACTTTTAACACATATACTAACATACAAAACACTAAAAAAAAATCGATATTATAAACAACGATATTTTTACTTACGATATTACTAACTTCGATATTAAGTAAAACGATATTTCTTACCTGCATGTCGATATTCTTGTTGACGATATTCTTGCAGGTCGATATTCTGTCACATCGAAATTTAAACATCGATATTATGGCATATCGATATTTAAAACTCGATATTATGTCTGCATACCGCGCCCACCCGCCTCCCCAGGTACCTATACCTGTTGCAGTTACATCTTACTTAGATACATATATACATAGACATGTCTTACTACTCCATTATCACCCTCGGCGGCAAACAATCTAACAATGGAGTCGATGCCCATGCGCACTATCACCGAAAGGAGGAGTCGCCTACCTCGTGACTGGAAAAGACATCTTCGAACAAAAACAAAGTGCAAACATCCGGACCCAACACTAGATGGCAGGCTATGCACAGCATGGGACTCTACAGCTCTACATGCCAAGAACAGATGCATACTGGGTAAGTAGCATTTTCCTTTTTGATTCAGCTCTGCACGTTCTTAAAAGCTGGGTAGATGGTGACTTTAGCATAGCAAACCTTTTGTTGATGCCGTTTTAGGGGGGAAAAAGACACTTTTTTGCAGAGCACTTTTTTCCTATTTTTCCCAAAAATCTCAAAATGTACCTGTAGTTTGGCCATTTTCCCAATCCCCTCCTCAGTAATCCACAAACCTTTATAATCCCCAGGATACTTGAAAAAAAGAGTGCCAATTTAGCTTGGATACCTTATGTGGAAAAAAGTTTATGGAGCCCTAAGCACGAACTGCTCCAAATAGCCAAAAAAGGACTCAGCACTAGGGGAGAGAAATCCCAGCACTTGAGGAGTTTAAGCATGGCAAAACAAAACACGCATTGACAAAACCAAAAGGCTGGCAGCCAACGACAGACCTATTGGATTTGCCAGTGCTTAGTGCCTTTGAGAATGCTGTGTAGCCTGAGGAAATGCTTTAAATCCTAATTGATGTCCTCTCTAGGGAGAGGATGTGGTCTCACGGCTAGACTGCCCACTTTGGAGCTGGGAAACCAAGGTTCGAGCCTCGGGTCGACTCCATATCCTGTGATTCTGGGCAAATCACTTAATCTCCCCGTGCCTACCCAAAAAATTAATGTGTCCTTGTGTAACGTAACTGGTGCTCATGTAAAGCGCTCCAATACCTTCGGGTCGAGTTCGTGCAATATAAATCGGCACAAAAAAAAAAAATTATTCTGATTACCTTAGAGGCAGTTTTTACTAGTTGTACAACATACACTGATTTAACAGGAATTACTATGATGTGGGAACGTAAGTTCGTGACTTTACCCTCTCTTCATACTTTCGTCAAGGATTACCACATGGGCTGAAACCATATTGTTTCACCTGTTCTTCAATATCACTCCGTAGTGAAGATATACCAATGAAAAGTCTACAAAGTCTTGATTAGGCAGCACTTGTTGAAACAAGGAAGTTTTGTGTGATATGGCAATAGCATTAAAAGATTTTCCCAATACCTCAAAAACATTTGATGTGCCTACATAACATCCTTTGGTGGACAGGATCGCATCTTCCAATAATAAGTGTACCTTCTCCTTTTCAAAATAACTGTGCATTCAACTGTTATTTGCAGACTGAAGCATGACATTTAAGTTTTGCTAATACTGTGTCGTTAATATTATTTAATTGTTCAATGTATATTGCTTGCTTTTAGAAAATGAAGAGGAATTTCACTGATAGTTTTACACGAACTAATGCAGGTATTTAAATATTTAATGACTCATTGAATCCACTACATTTTTGATGTTAAGATGAAAAAGAAGTTTCATAATATGATATTATATCGTTTTAAAATGTAATTATACATATACAATTGTCTAATAGTATTGACGTTATTGCCAAATGTTACATAGGCTTACTAATTGTTCATATGTGATGAATTATTTTAAGTGTTAAATTGATATTTAGATAGGATGTTTTAAGTACATTCATTCAAAAGGGTGACTTGGGCCCTCATTACAAGGTGCCTGTAACTCCATTGGTGACATTAACAGGAGATACAGGCCCTATTGGAATTACAAGACCCGTGGTAATTTCACAGATCATTTGCAGTTCACCCAGATATATCAGCAGCTAAATGCAGCCTAAATAGTCAGATAAAACTCTGGGTAGAAATGAGTACTGGGGAATAGGGTGCAATATTCCCAATTCTCAAGGTAGTTCCTTATTTCTGAGGGAACCCTAAAGGCACAACTTGGTTAACCCCAACACCCTCCACTTCCGCCTCCCCAATGAGTTACAAGTGTCCCATGTATCAGAAATGATGCAGCTTCGGATATAAGTAGAACAAGCAGATGTGGAAGTTAGAGGAGGGAAAATAGAGGTGTGTGTTTGGTGAGATCATGTTGTGGCCCCATCCAGTGCCACCACACTTTCCTTTGGCCTAGGGCATTCACCTCAGGTGCTTGCTCCTGGAAGTGAAGGTGGCATTTCTTACTACCTCTCCCTCCATTCCAGAGTCAGGCAAGTCTGGATTGACGATTGGGTGAATCTCCTGGGTGGTGCAGGATCTACTGCCTTCCTTCTTGCTTTTTCTCTTTTGTTGCAGTTGCCCTTCCCTTGGCAGATGGTTTACATGGCTTGGCCAGTGGTGTGACCTGTTTCTCTGTGTCACTAGTGCCTGCTGGGAGAAGAAAATATTTAATTGTTGCATTGTGTGGGAATTTTTTAATGAGCTCGTTGGTAGTCAGGGTTTACTGGGCCCAGACTGTATTAATCAGAGTGGTTTATCACTTTTGTCTAGGGACATAATCTTCCTGTTGCATCCAAAACTGATCACTAAGTACACCCCTTTAGGATTTGACTCTCAGAGTAGCGAACTCAGGCAGTCCAAGCCTTACTTAGGAGGGTAGTGTGGGGTTAGAGGCTCAGCACACAACAGAAATCAGGTGACAACCCCTTCTTTAGTTTATAGAAAAAGAAATGTGCTTTTTCTGATAGAGACTTTTAGCCGCAGATCCTCACCTTTTGAATATTCGCCAGATGTCAGATTGGATTTAGAATCTTTTCAGCAGTACTTCTGCGTGCTGGTATGTGGCACCGTCCAGCTGCACAATGATGCCGTACCGCTATGGGAGTGACTTTTAGTGCCTATACAGGTGTCGCTCCTGTGCGCTGACTATAGTTCCTTTCTTTCTGCACCACGAGACATGGATTCGGGGCTATCTCTTGTCTATTTGAGTCCCTTACAACAATCAGAATTGTTTTTCAGTGTGAAAGGGGTATGTCACCTCCCAAAATAACAGGTTTTAAGCCCTGTAACGACTGTCACAAACAAATGTCTGTAAGAGTCCTCACCAAATTTGCCTGGGGTCAAGCTACAACTCTATTGCCGTTAATTAACCCTTAGTCCATACAAGACGACGAGGCGAAACTCTACATCGTCAAGCACTGGGATATTCCGCTACGAGACCGGTGCAAGTTGAAAGTTTGGTCCCATTCGAGATTCTGAAGTCACAGGAGTCGTTCCAGGGTTCAGTTTTCCTCTCAATCCAAATCTTTGGGTAAGTGAAAGAAAAAAACACAAGAAATCTAAATGGGATTCAGCCCCTTCCTGTCACTCACAACATCTCGAGAAGGTGCGGGGTGGCACCATACATCTCGATCATGCTTCCGAAGTCATTCGACCTCCGAGCTGCAACTTGTTCCAGCACAACCTGAGTTTCCAGGGCCATCTGCCACTCATAAACAGATCAAAGAGTTCTGTGCGGCCATGTTATGGCTGTTCGGATCCTTGCAGACTCCTTCTGGTGTGCCTGTGTGTGAGAGGCTGGCCTGGTATATGTTGTCCACTACTGTAAGTGGGCACCTTGCACCAGTCCAGACAACCCTTATGGGGATTTAAGTGGTCTCAGACAACCTTAGAAAGCTATCCATGTGGTAGCTGTGGAGCCTTCAGGCTTAGGGGCCGATTCCGATTTCGGCCGGAAGGGAACCGAACGATGGTCGGAGCCCTTCCGACCGAATCGGTACCGTGCCGGCCGGATTCTTTCCGACCGAGCCATTCCGATGGGCTCGGTCGGAAAGGAATCTGACTCGGATTTCCGGATGGCTTACGACGGGCTCGGAGAGCCCGTCCCCGTCCGGGAATCCTTCAGTACTCCCCGGCCTCCTCTTCACGACCGAGGAGTACGATGGCAGTAGTTCACTGCCTTTCGTGCCGGTCTTTCCGGCACGAAAAGGCAGTCGGTAACTGTCTTTGGGGGCCCCCAGTAGGGCCCCGATGGTGCGAGCCCGCCGAATGGCGGCCTGTGGGCACCATAGGTGCCCCTCTGTTGATCCCTGCACCCGGTGGCAGGCACCTTGGTGTGCCGGGCTACAGGGTGCAGGGATGAACTGCACTTCTGCTTTTCACAATGCAAGCATGCATTCCGCTCGGAATGCATGCTCCCATTGTGAAGTATACGAGTGCGACCGAACAGGGTTCAGTCGCATCGTACTTGCAGGGCCGTAACCGACGACAGCAGGTCGGTCGGTTACGGCTCCTGGCGATGTCGGACGGACCTGAGTCCGTCCGACATCGGAATCGGCCCCATAGTCTTGAAAGAGTGTAAAGCAGCCTGTTTTACCAGAATGCAATCTTATAGTATAGATCAAATGAGAGGTAACCACACAAGGTATTTATAAAAATATATATTTATTATATAATACTCTCTACTGCGTACCAGTATCTCCTACACTGAGATATACACAAAGCACATAATGTTATAGCAAAGAAATCACAGTAAATAGCACTAATACACATTGGGCCCCAGGGGGGGACCAAACCAAATACTAAAAAAGTGGTATAAGAACCACGACTCGAGTCAGGACAATGTCGAGAGGACGTAGAATTGCTGGGACCCCAAGGAACCACCCAAGGTGAGTAGATTGGGACCCCACGGAGTGGGTGTGCAGTGTGGGAACACGACTGCGTGCTCCGTACAAGTCTATGTGAAAGTCGCGGTTGGAATTTTAAAGTTTAGGGACCCTTCCCAGTGGACTACGAGGAAACCCTGTGGAAGACAGAAGGTTGGAGAGCCACCCCACCCGTGGATACCGAAGTACCCAAGTTACCTACCCCAGGGAAGCTGGGTGCATAGGTGTGAAGTGGCTTCGGAAACCGCCGTCAAACCCAATGGAGTACTTTTAAGAAGAGCCGCTGCTGGAAGGGAGAAAAGTGTCAGTTGGAATCCAAACGTGGATTCTGGTCGAAGAGTACCTGAAAGCAGAGGGGACAGAGTCTGAGTCACTTGAGAGTAAGCAGGAGCTCGGTAGACGAATGCCCACCGATGTCGGAGGCTTCAGGATGATTGACGAGGACCTTGACTCTGCAGCTGCGGGGACCAGGCGACGTCGAGGACGACCAGGAGCCAGATATGAGCTGTCCCACAAAGGATGTCGAGTGCTGAGGGGTCGGTGTCCGGCGGGAGCACCAACAAGCGTTGGCAAAAGCAACCCACGCAGGAAGTCCAGGGAGTGTACGGTTCGGATCAGCAAGGTCCAGGAGACTCACCACACACAGGTGAGTCAGGGCAGGCCCCGAGCAATCAGGGGAGCCCGAGGAAAGCAAAGTTGACCTTCAGTTGGACCCACAGGCCGGAGGCACAGGAGTCGCGAGAGGACCTCGAGCAGCTTCACAAAACAACAGGCCAAGGAGCACTCGGTGCGAGGTGGTTGAAGATATTTGCAGGAGAAGTTGCCAGAGGTTGGGGCTACTTGGAGCCCAATGCACTTGTCACAGAATTGCCAACAAGCACATGCACTTGCAAAAGTACGCAGTGCACAGGGGTTCGGGTATTGCAGCCCCCACGAGGGATTCTGGCCTCAAACTGAGTGAGAGGGCAGCTCAGGCCTCGAGGGACATAGGACCCACCTCCTGTGTTGCTGGACCCTTCGGAGTCCGTTGGAGCTTGGGATCAGCAGACCGGTCAGCAGTGTTTGCGGTGCCTGCGAATGCAAGGGGAGTGACTCCTTCACTCCAAGGGAGATTATCTTCGGATGTCTTGGATGCTCCACAGGTCCTACACGGATCCTGTATGGTGCACAGGCACAGACGATGCAGCAGATTGAGAGGGAGACGAAGTCAGGCCCAAATGAAGTCCAGCGAAGGCCAAAGTGCCCAGACGGTCGAAGTGCAGTGGTTTCAGTTCTGAATCTTGTCCACGACGAACCTAAGGTCCTACAACCAGGTAAGCCCTTAAGTACCCACGGGAGAGGGTTGGAAAGTTTCAGGGGACCCTCCCAGGGGAGGGTCTGGAAAGAGGGGTGGTTACTCCCATGTCCTTTGTCCAGTTTCGTGCCAGAGCGGGAGCCAACGGCTCCCAGGACTGGTTTGAACTGGACTATGCACAGGGACACCAAATGTGCCCCTCATGCAGACTTTCAGTCGCTTGCAAGCGCACCCACCCAGCCCTAATACACTAAATCCTGTCTGGGAGGTGGTCACACCTCCCTGTGACAGGATGCCTATTGTTCTGCCTTCCCCTGCTCGAGCTTGGCTCAGCAGCAGGAGGGCAGAAATGTGTCTCTGTCGGCAGCAACAATTTTGTGCTGTCCGGGTTTAGAAGGCTGGTACCGGGAACAATGAGAGCCTAACGGAGGGCTCTCTCAGTGCTTGGAATCATACCTCCCACACCGTTTACGGTGTGGGAGGTATGATTCCAACATGTCTGATACCAAACATGATAGGATTCGTTGCTGCCCAGGACTAGAAGGCTGGTACCGGGAACCCCAGGAGCTCCACGATAGACGCTTCTGAGGCATGTTTGACACCAAACACGATAGGGTTTGTTTCAGCCGTTTTAGAGTTGGTCATCACACGGTCGCATAATGCCCCTCTATATTTAGTATATTGCTGCTTCACTGACAACCCTGGAGAATGGACTCCTTAGGCTGCAGGGGTGTCCTGCTCATGCAGGGGCACCTTCTCCCTTAGAACCAAGCACCCTGCCCTCAGGATTGTGAAGGCCTGCTATAGGGGTGACTTATAGGTTTTAAGTGCAGTGACCCTTAGATATAGTAAACCTATATCTTAAGTAAGTGGTGCATGCACCGACTTACACAGGCTGCAAAGCAGGCCTGAAGTTCCATTTTGAATGGTCTCCCATGGGTGGCATAATACATGCTGCAGCCCATGGGGGACCTCTGTGGTACTTATGCCCTGGGTACATGGGTACCATATACTAGGGATTGACCAGGGTACCCCAGTATCCACTCAGGGGTGTACCTAAGTACATGCATGTACCTAAGTACATGCATAACTGGGGTCCTGGTTAGCAGGATCCCAGTCAGACTAGTCAAAAACAGCATCACATTAAGCAAAAAGTGGGGGTAACCATAAGAAGCAGATCCTGCTTTCCTGCACTGTGGGCCCCACTAAGCAGAGAGGTTCTCCACCAGGGTTACCGCTGGTGGGTTGCCCTCGGAGCCAGCTATACCCTCATAATAGTGCTGACTCTGGCTCTCCTCTCGACCCCACGTCTGGCACCACAACGCTGTCTGCAGTTTGTGGTGGGACAGGAGCACCTTCAGTTTGTATGCTCCCCTTCGGTCTCACCAGTGCCCCTTGGGTGTTCCTGAAGGTGATGGCAGTGCATCTTCAGAGGTCAGGGGTGCCAGTCTTCCCCTACCTCGACGGCTGGATGTTAAAGGGCAGCTGGCCCCAAGCAGTCATCAACCACCTCCAGATGACGGCAAACCTCTTAACATTGTTGCAATTCACTATCAGCATACCAAGGTCACTCCTGACTCCTTCTCAGATGCCCTCCTTCATGGGAGCCAATCTGGACATGGTTCGGTTTCGTGCCTTTCCCTCGTAGGAAGAGAGTACAGTACATTCAGGCAATGACCCTGATCTTTCAGCCTCAGTCTTGGATCTTAGTGAGGTCACCTCTGAGGCTGCTGGCACTGATGGCCTCGTGTATCTTTCTGATCAGTCATGCCAGGTGGCACATGTGTGCGCTGTCGTGGGATGTGAAGCCTTATTGGGCCCAACATCAAGGGAACCTCTCTGACCAAGTTCAGATTTCAAAAGTCTGCAGTGGTGGTTACTGGACTGCGGTTGGGTCAGCGGCAGACCCCTCTCTCCTCCCTACCCAGAGCTGATAGTGGCCCATTTGTTTGGAGTAGGCCATCTGGCAGATATGAACATCAGAGGCCTCTTGTCTCCGGTGTAGTTGTTGCTCCATATCAACCGTATGGAACTAAGGGTCATCCGCTTGGTATTGAATGCCTTCATTCGATCATTCAAGGGGAGGCTGGTACAGGTGCTCACGGACTACACCACCACATGTGGTACTGAAACATACAGTGCGAGGGGGCTTCATTGACCCTGTGCCAGGTGGCCTTGCACCTCTGGAACTGGCTGAACCACTTGGCAGGATCATTGAATGCCTTGACGGATGAACTCCGCTGTTGGTGCCTAGCTGATCACGAGTGGCAATTACACCCTGAGGGGACACAGATTCTCTTCCTAGAATGGGGAGAACCTTGGCTCGATATGTTTGCCATGGCCGAGAATGCTCAGTGTCTGCACTTCTGCATGTTGGAATCTCCAAGGTGTCTCTCGCTTGAGGAGGTGTTCCACCAAGAGTGGAACTCAGGATTCCTGTATGCCTTTCCACTGATACCATTCATGCCCTGAGTTCTCAAGAAGATCAGGACCGACAGGGCACAAGTCATCCTATTGGCTCCGGACTGGGCACAGAGAGTATGGTATTCAGAACTCCTGGGTTGAGCATCTTTCCTCTGATCCGGCTGCCCCTCTGGGAACACCTGTTGTCACAGAAAAGGGCAGGGTTTTCACCCGGGTTGTCACAATCTCCACTGTCATGCTTGGAGATTGATCAGCAACAGCTGCACACCTTCGACTGAACACCTTCGACCTCTGGAGGTGGTTGATGTCATCTTGACAGCCGGACATACCTCAACAGAAACTGTATACACTTGTTGTTGGGACAAATTTGTGACTTAGTATGGTGCTCAGCAGATAGAACTCCAGGCAAACTTATATGACATTTTTTTTTTTTTTTTTTTTCTTTAGTCCAGCAAAGCCTTGATCTGGGCACAGTTAAAGGGCAAATTGTGGCTCTTTCTGCCTTTTTACGGTTGACAGATTAACCTTTTTTTTTAGCCTCCAGTTGTTATACACTTTTTGAAAGGTTTGCATTTGCTTCCTCCCTTTCCCATTGTCATGCTGAAGTGGGACCTTACCTTTGTCCTCACATTTCTAATGTGCATTCTGTCTGAGCAGCTTAACTACTGTTTCTTGCAGCTCCTCACCCTCAAGACAAGACAGTGTTCCTCGTCACCATCACATTGGTGTGGCGTGTGAGTGAGCTTCAAGTTCTTTGTGTCCACCTGCCATACACCATCTTCTTCCCAGACAAACTGGGACGTCGATCAAAACATCACACTGCCAGCATTCAGTGCTCTGCCTCACCCCTCTAAGAAGGAGAAGAAACTCAATTACTTGGACCCCAAGAGAGCGCTGAGCTTTTACATAGATCATACCAAAGAACACTGAGTGGACAATCATTTTTTGTGTGGGGGCTCCCCGTTGTGAAGTAAGGCAACCCTTTGCAGATGAGAATCATCTCCTGCTGGATCGTTCTCTGCATCAAGATCTGCTATCCATTGGCTAAAAAGCAATCTAAAGAAAGACTGAAAGCTTATTCTACCAGGGCCAGAGCTGCTACCACTGCATTAGCGTTCAGAGTCCCTCTTCTAGACATTTGCCAGTCGGCTACATGGGCGTCCCTCCATACATTCACAAACCGCTATTTGTCAGGTTCACAGAGAGGGGCTTTTTGCCCACTTTGTACTTCAGGACTTAATGTTTTGAGTACATCCACAGACCCACCTCCATACAGGTACTGCTTTGTTATCTATTCAAAAGGTGAGGTAGCTGCGACTAGAAGTCTCGATCACAAGTTTTGTCAATGGAGTCTATCCATTAATGAGATCCTAAGTCTAGGAATATCCACACTTGTCACACTAATTTGCTTTTGGGGTGCAGAGTGACTCAAAAGTAACTAACATAAGCACGCTGAAGAGGCACCAATATAGGCCTCTATCGTCATTTCCAGAATGGTGTCAGTGCAGAGCAGCATGGCACTACACACCGCAGAGGTACTGCTGAAAAGTTTCCAGATCCAGTCTAATGATGAGAATTATCAAAAGATGAGGAATCTGTGGATAGATAGTTTCTACCAGAAAGAGCATTACCAAAGGTAAATAGCTTCAATTTTCCCATAGACAGATAGGAGGAACTGCCCCTCAGTTTCCTTTCTTAATTTCAGCACAACTCCACTCTCTGACCTACTGAAAGAGATCCCTAGAATGTTCTGGGGGTAAGCCCCGCAATATATATCTGTTATCCAGACTCACCACAAGCTTCCATCTTAGCTGCCATCTAAAATGGAACCCACTGTGAGTGTAGGCACATGTGCTGCCTCACTCTTCACATGCATTCTACATTACTTATGCAATGCTTGTGCAAACAACATCTACATGCCTGTATTACACTCACATGCAACATCCATTTCTCTTATGGCCAGGCAAAGCACACAGTTATAGGGAACTGGCAGAGCATTATCAAAAACATGGGAGAGGCTGGTATGTTTTTGTCCAGTGCAGGTAACAGGGAAAGCTGGCCTCCTTTATAATCGTTTCGCTGTCACTACTGTCAGTACTCTACAGTCAAGGGGACTCAAAGGTACCTTCCCAGCCCTCTCTAGCCAAAATTAATAGACTGCAGATAGGATGCCCAAACAGCTCAGATGGGCTAAATTCTACTTCCTTTAGTGGGATTGCCCTGTAAGGAACATGCGACATAGATTCTACATCTTCGTAAGATGTTCTGGCTGAATACACATCGTGTTCTTGAGGGTCATATTTAAGCCTTCTACCAACTCATTAGTCTGTGCGTGACATGATGTGGATAAGGGGTGTGTCATCACTCCCTCTTGCTACCACAGCACCTTCATGCTTTGGGAGATGGAGGTATCTCCTCTGCCAGATGCCACAGTGCTGGGAAATCTGTCTCTGTAAATGATCGCAAGGGATGCTCACATCATTTCCTTGGCAGTAGTGTGCCTCAATTTTAAACCACTTTTTTATTTTCTATGTATTACTACTATTCATATTCCTGAGTGATTTATAAATGTCACCTGAACCCTGAAATGGCAATATCTGACCATAGTACACGTGTTGCCTATTATGTATTTTTATAATACATGATGTATTAATTGATTTTAACACTCTTTAGAAAGATATCATTCATTGTTTGGTTGAGACTGCAGAAATGCCTGTCTTCTCTTTGAGTGACTGCAATTTGCTTGTGCACGGTCCACCACAAATAGTTCACTTCACTGTGAGGGCTGTAATCTCTCCTTTAGTGCTTGCTGTATGTTTAATTGGATTTGTCAAGTATTGAATCTGCACATTTAAAAAGTAATCAAAGTCCGTCTACAGGCATTTGCACAACATTCTTGTCATTGCTCTCCACAGCAGCTGCATGGGGCACTCTCCAGCAACCTGTGCCTGTATGCACGACATATGCTGCCTCTATAGGGACTGCCCAGTCCATGATTTACACGTTCTGTATGCATAAATTACGTTCTGAGATCAGTTCAAGCAGTGCCCCAGTGTTGAGTAGTCATTGAATACCACACTGTATTTCGTGTGTGCCCAAACGTGATGAGCAGAATTTCAATTGAACAGACGTCAAAGCTTTGCAAGTAAAGTGGAGTTAAGAAGAACGTTTCACTTCAGAGCTGTTTTTCTTTTAAAGAGCAATTATACAATTAATTCCTGCAGTAGGACTCAGGCTACCTAGAAACTTGCATCCGTGTTTTTACTGCAATGTTTAAAAGAATTTAAAGATGGCCATTAATTATCTTCACATGAGTGCAGAGTGTTGAGCTCGACCCTCCAGTACTTTGTGTTCTTCATTTCACTATTTTCTAGGGCTGTGCGAAATTGAAATTCGGCCTGCTTGGCTGGTGACATGATTTGCTTAGTTGGCGCACCCATATTTGTCCTTTGGCTAGAACAGCCTTGAGAATGAAACATCACTGGTAACGTTTCTTCAGAATATCGATATCTTGAAACCTGCTGAAATCCAGGCTGGCTACGAGGCTCTGCTTACTGGCCGGCACCACACTCTGCGGATACCGAGCCTCCCAGGCAGAAGCCACGGTTTCTCCTTCCTCTCACTGGGGATTAGTGGAACTGGCAGCCCGCAGGAGCCCCAGACTCCGTATCCCGATCCCACACTACCCTCCCCATGTCAGGCAAGGTGGCTCAGCCCGGTGGCTTGGCCTTCACTGAGGTCTCATCTCTGCTCCACTCTCCACCCGGAGTGGCACAAGAGTCCGCGCCGGTCTTCAGCCACCCTGCCCTTGGTAGGGACTGTGTTAGAAATGGGGGTCTCTAGTTGGCAATGGTTTGCACCTTTGTCCAAGTAGGGACCCTTCTTCCTAGTCATGGTAAGGGGGATACACTTCTAAAATAACCCCAGCTCACCCCCTTGGTAGCTTGGCACGAGCAGACAGGCTTATCTCAGAGGCAGTGTGTAAAGCATTTGAGCACACATACAGTAATACAGTTTAAGCACTACCAATGGACACCACACCAAGTTAGAAAAATAAGTAATCTTTATCTAAACCAAAAAAGACCAAAACGACAAAAATCCAACATACAATAATCAAGATATGACTTTTACAAGGTAAAAACAGTTCTATCCATAGCAAACTATAGATGCGACACTTTCAACACCAAGTACCTTGGATGTGTCAAAATCATAAACAAAAAGGAGGTGGAGACGCCATTGTGTAAGGCAGACCAGGCCCATTCAGGTGCAAGGAAATCTCCTCTCCCTACTCTGAATGCAGCCTGACTCATCCAGGAGAGGCAGGACACACCTCAATCCCCCCAGTGGCTGTCTACAGTGAATGCACATCCCCAGCCCGTGTCACTCCAAAGCCAGACAGTCAATCCACAAACCAGCAGAGGCACACAGGATGGCTAAGCAAGAAAATCCCCACTTTCTAACAGTGGTATTTTCAAACACATAATATAAAAATCATCTTTACTAAAAGGTGCATTTTTATATTCTGAGTTCAGGCATACTAAACTCCATCTTTCTATCTTGTCGTAATGGGAAGTTATACTTATAAGATGTTATAAATAAACTCCAATTCTATCCAATGGGACAGATAGCCTTTCAATAGTGAAAAACGAAATACACTGTATTTCACTATCAGGACATGTCACACACATCAGTACATGTCCTACCTTTCACATACACTGCACTCTTCCCACAGGGGTACCTTGGGCCTACCTTAGGGGTGACTCACATGTAATAAAAGGGAAGGTTAGGGTCTGGCAAGTGGGTGCACTTACCAGGTCGACATGGTAGTAGAGACTGCACACAGACACTGCAGCGGCAGGTCTGAGACCCTTTGAAAGGCTGCTTGTATGGGTGGCACATGCAGTGCTGCAGGCCCACTCGCAGCATTTGACTTACAGGCACTGGGCACACACAGTGCACTGTACTAGGGACTTAGTAGTAAGTCAAACAAGCCAATCATGGAAACAACAATCCATATTAAAAATTTACATAGAGAGCATATGCACCCTAGCCCTAATTAGCAGTAGTAAAGTGTCCAGATTCATAAAACCAACAAAAACAGGGTCAAAAACAGGAGGCCAAAAAGCAGAAAGTCTGGGGATAAACCCACTGAAAAAGCCAGGTCTAACAAACTGTCTCCCCTGTGCATTGGCTCAAGTTGCCCTGGGTCAGTGCCTTCCACCTTTCGACATGCTAAGACTGGGCCAAAAGTGGTCCCGTCTGCGGCTGGACGAGGCAGGGCTGGGCCACTTCTCTTTGTCTCCATGTTTGCCTTATTTCTCACTAGGATCTTACAAGAGAGGAAACTATGGTAAGAGGAAATCTTGGGCCTTGACCAGGTCTGGTAAGGACCGTTCATTAACACCTCAAATAACCAGTTTTTTAGCTAATACCATGGGTGCAATCAACTCTGAGATTTAGTGTGTAAAAAGAAAAGTTGTTGGTCACCAAAAAAGGTGTATCCAAGGCCCGTGCCACTGACCCAGATCCCACCCATGACCATACAGCTAATACAAATATATAACGAGAACAGGTAGTAGAGGCATCTAACCCTTGTATCTTTAATGGTGATTTATCAATCGTACAGAATATTAGACTCTCTAATAGTAAACGGTTGTCCAGCAGCCCATGAATGCCCATTCAAGAAGACCTCCCACTGGATCCAACCAGTATCCAAGTCAGTATCCAAGACAGCATCCCAAATTATGGAACCCAAAACAGGAGCTGTCTTAAGTCAAGTATTAAGCACTGGACAATTAAAAAGCTTTGTACCAGACAATCACAATAACGCCCTGGTGGGAGTCCTCAAGACATCTATCAACCCTATACTATCAATACTTAGGGGGCTAGATTAAACGCTCAAGGAGCTGTTAGAACAAGGAACACACAAGATATCACCTAGTGGTGTAGGGAAGACGGGCCTGCGAAGCGTGGGAGACACTCGGAAACTAACTGCTGAACCTCTAACGGCAGCTACCACACTAGAGGTCCCTTGTGGCACCATAGGATCCAGCATTTTAACATCTACATCTAGATGCACTCAACAATAATTACATCCAGGGCCTCCCCCATCTCACTCAAAACCAGAAATAATAATGCCTCGGAATGGTCATTTTTCTTATGTGGAAACTGGTAATGAACATCACCTAAGGCACTGCAACTACCCCCAGAAGCTACCCCCCTGGTGATTGTGCTAAAAAATGTCCCTACTTCACACTCAAATCAAAATGAAGACAAATCTCAGATGTCGCGGCGCGGGAAGGTGAAAGCTGGAGAGTACAGCAGGGACATGGCACATTATGTTGTACTGTTGAATATCATTCTGTTTTTGATACGTACTAACGTAGATACTACTGACGTACATATGTACACTGTTCCGAATATGTGTAAATTCGGCCAGAAGGACCATGTGTGGCTGTCAGTACAAATAAAAATCTGTTTTGAAAAAAAAAAATGAAGACAAATCTCAATTAAAAAACAAGCATTTGCAATGCATCGGTCTCGCCTTTGGGACCTGGTAAGTGTTTAGCCAGAGCTATTGGCACTGCCAATGTGTTTAAGTTATGTTTGAGACAAAAATATTAAGCATCTGAAGGATACTAATTTTCAATCGTATACTCTCTCGTAAGAGTCATCTCCTCAACGAAACAATTAAAACTAGGACGTTTTGGGTGAAAATGAAGAATGTATGCACAATACAGAGGGAAGAAAAACCTAAGGAAGAAATACCAAGCAAAGGCCACCTAAACAAACACCATCTTCCTACAATGTATACTGAAGGTGCTGTGGAATATAAACTTGCAGACATTAAGCAGGATAAAAGATGTTGCAGCCAGGAAACTTTGAGGAGTTCAACTCAGAAAACTCCAAGTGACTTTCTGCTCAGCTAACCCGAGACCAGCGAGGATGTCCCAAATCACTCCTACCTGTCGCAACTCTGCCTGATCGCCCCGTTTGCTCCTACTAACTGTTCACTCTGCCTGCTTCTGCTGACCAGTCACTCTGCCTGCTCCTACTGACTGCACTCTGACTGCTCCTACTGACTGTTCACTCTGCCTGCTCCTACTAACTGTTCACTCTGCCTGCTCCTACTGACTGCACTCTGCCTGCTCCTACTAACTGCTCACTTTGCCTGCTCCTACTGACTGTTAACACAGCCTGTTACTGCTGGCATTTCATTCTGGCTGCTCCTCTCGACTGCTTGCTCTGCCTGATCGCCTCGTTTGCTCCTACTGACTGCTCACTCCGCCTGCTTCTGCTGACCAGTCACTCTGTCTGCTCCGGTTGACTGTTCGCCCTGCCTGATCAGTCCCCCTCCTCCAACTAACGGTTCACTCTGCCTGCGCCTAATAGGCAGCTCCTAATGACCACTCACTCTTTCTGCTACAACTGACTGCTCACACTGCCTTCTCACACTGCAGTGACTTCTCGCTCTGCCTACTGCTGCGGAGTGCTTACTACTCCGCACACTACCAGGTCCTACTGACTACTCACGCGCCCTACTAACTGTTCTTACTGTCCTAACTCACTGCCAGCTCACGCTGCCTCCTCACGCATACTGTGCCTAGTGCTCCCTACTACATAACAATGAGCTGCTCACACGTTCCACTCACTCTGACTGCACACTCTGAATTCTGACTGCTCCGGCTGGCTGCTTACACTGCGCGCTCGTGCCCAGCGCCAGTACTAATTGGCTACTGCGCACCCCTGCTGACTGTCGCCAGCGATTAAAGTACTGCCTGCTCGTACTCACTGTCCTTCTTATAGACAACCTTTTCACACTCTGTCTTCCGATTGACTGTACACAGTGCTTGTTGTACTGTCGCCTTCGCCTCCTACTCCGTGCTTTCCTGCCTGCTCCTAAAACCTGATCCATATACCACTGACTGCTCCAATTGTATGATCAATCCTGAACGTCCTGCTCTGGCTGACAGCTCCCTTTGAATGCGCATCTTCACTGTTCATACTGCCTGCTTCCTCGGGTGAGCACTGCCTGCTCCTGCAGCTGGCGTGCTGCTTGCTCCGGGAGTGAGAGAAGCTAGGACTCCAACTCGCTTATTTCAACTGTTTTGGTGAATTTTCCTGGGCAGTGTTTGCAGGAGCACTACGATTTTACATCAAACGAGCGCACTGAATGACGATGCTCATCAGCAGAGAACTACAGAAGAGGCACAGAGAAAATAAATAAACCGCAATTTTTAAAGCCAGTATCATACCTGTTAATTAAATTGCTTTGTTTAAACACACCGCACACAGCTTTCAGTCGGCCGTCAATAAAAAAACGGGACATGAGTTACATTTCCTGAAATCAGCCAGAACAGCTGGTGGAAAACAGGGACTGTCCCGGCAAAATCAGGGCGGCTGGATGACCACATTCAACTCAGAACAGGCATCGGGACCTGGGCTACTTACTACCCGGTTGCCCTAATGCGTTACAGAAAACATCACAAGCGCTTGCAGGAAATACCCAGGGCACCGGGGATACTTACCGCCGTAGTGCATCTGATTACATTACAACAAACTAAGTTGAAGCGCAATAAATCATGCAGATACATACATTTATCAAGAAAACCAGTTAAAAACCCCGATTTAAGCAAGCCAAACACCAAAGGTACCGGGGGCACAGGGCATACTTACCATCCTCATATGCCCGTTTACCCCACAGTAGAGATAGACAATAAAACCATACTATTATACAACAAGCGTGAGACAATGAACAGTTCAACGGCATAGAAAAAGGACAAGGGAGTCATCGATGTAGTCAATGGAATCCGGCGGACATGTTGATATGGGAACGCCTCCTATACGTGGTTTATTTCGAAAAGTAATGCATTTTCCTATGAGGCATCTTTAACGCGATGGCTGTTAAAATTAAACAATTTAGTTTTAAAAGTAAGTCGCAAGGGTTTACGTGTAGGTGATAATTTAATTTTGAATTCAAACATGTGTATGAAAAGAATACAAAATCGTTATAACTAGAAAACAACGTTTTTACTTAACTTGGAAACGATTTAAATCCAAGCGGACAGAGGTTCAGTGGTACTTTCTTTTATGTTGTTTTTGGCTATATTCTTTTTACTCCCATTAGACACAGTGAGCGGATGTGGTCTGACGACTAGATTGCCGACTTTGGTGCTGGAGACCAGGGTTCGAGCCTCGGGGTCGCGTCCACATTCTGTGATTTTGGGCAAATCACTTTATCTCCCCGTGCCTGAATGTGTCCTTGTGTAATGTAATCGGTGCTCATGTAAAGCACTTCAATACCTTCGGGCAAGTTCACGCTATATAAATCTATACAAGTCAACTGTTTCCCGGAGTGAAAACATGCCGATGCGGTTTGATGCGCATGCGCGCACACGCAGGGGGAGCGCTTACAGACGGGGAGCTGGAAATGACAGAACACCGGCCAGGAAGAGAGCACGTCATCGCGTGCGCACCGTTGTGATCAGGCCGGGCGCCAGAAGAAAGTGCGGCAAGTAAAGGGGCCAGTAGCCTTGGAAGGTTACAAATGACGACATAATCGTCATGAGGAGGGACTAGCAAGCCTTAAACAAATCAGAAAGCAGCATTTACTGACCTAAGCCAATGAAAAAGATGGGCGGCGAGTGGGCGGAGCTTCCACGAAGCTTCCACACTAAAGTGTATACTGCATGTCTCGGAGAGACAGTGCAAGCACTGTCTAGGCGAGACCTAATAAAGTAACTCACTGGATGGGAAAGGAGACCAGGGGGACTGTGTCTTTATCAACTTGAGGGATCCACAGCTGGTTGGTTTATTACTTCATACATAGATTACCTTCTACTGATGTTTCGCATAGCAACATTAATGCGACTCCTTTCGGTTATTTTTATAAACCTAGCAATGCTATGTCCTTTAATTTTGCTGTACCGCTGGTCCAGCTGATGAGGCCGCCCACTATTGCGACCTACAACCGATTTGCAACTCTTGAAACCCTGGAGCAGGTCGATTGACTTGTGTTGTGGATCAAAAGGACACTGCACAAAGGTATCGATGAAGAACGAGGATTTATTGGAAGAACACAGGTAGGAGCGGACTCCTCTCTTGGCCGGCACAACACATAACAAGCATTGGCATAGCCAATAGGTCTTGCCTTTGGGACCTTATAAGTGTTTAGCTAGTGCTATTGGCTTTACCAATGTATTTAAGCTATGTTGTAGAGCAGTGCGGCTGCCAGTGCTCCCTCGGTGCCGAGACGGGTCCGTATCGGGCTATCCATTTTTAACTTCAGGGTGGAGGGGAAAAAAAACTTAACTCTGCAATTGTAAAACCCATCACTGCTTTTGATGTAACTTCAAAGAAACTAATTTTTCAGTTTTACATAGCGCAACCTTGGAGCGCTTTTCATGAGCACCAGTTACATTGCACATGGACATAGTCACGTTGTGAATCACACCATCTCAGGCTCGAACCGGTTTTCTCAGCTCGAATGTCAGCTGCTCTAGCCTTACGCCACAACCTCGCCCACAAGAACGGAAGCATTTTCAATATTATATACAACGAATTCATACTTGTTGCTTATTTATCTTATACAATTTCCAACCATTGACAAAGCCAGTAGCCCTGGCTTGTTGTAGGTGTAATGTTACTTGATGTGCTATATATCTGGATGAATGGACAGACGCAGCAAAATACCAGTCAGGCGGAGCCTATGCTAAGCACAGGTTTTTAGCTTAAGTATTTTAAACCACGCCCCTATTACATCGGCCACACCCCTACGAGAGACCCCCCCCCAAACAGTTTTTTCATCTCACTTAAAGCCCTGTTAGCAAAGACATTATTATATCCAAGCTGCCCTGTCGGTTCGGGATTAGTATGACGTCACTTTCATACTCTCCCGCGGGTGACGTCAAAAAGAAGTACACAGGCTGCAAATAATACACCAAGCCTGCTCCTCCCCTGCCTGCCGTGCGGGTTGGTGGTGTTACCCCTCTCCTGCCTTGGCCAAGTCTATGGTTTAGTGTTTTAGCATTTTCAAGGTGCAGGAAGAGGGACCTTGGCTTCCAGCTCCAAGCAGCGTGCCCGAGCCGGCTGCTTAAGTGCAGTCATCTATAAATGAGGGGGAAAAAGCGCCCATATGTGGGAGCATCTGGAGCAGGTTAGCCTCTCATCGACAGGGGAGAAATATTGCTGTATGGTGGAAAAAAAGGAAGAAAAAATATGGTTGCAGTGATGCAAAGAACAAATTGAGTGATTTGAGATATATAAAATCATGTTTTTTTCAATTTGTGCAATTGTGTTTTTTAAATTCCACCGATCTGAAAGTGTTGTAGAAATATTCCTGAGGAGTCGTCATTAAAGTTACTCCAAACCAAAATCAGTCACACGCCGAGGAGACCAACAGCCCCTCTCGTGAGGTTACAGAACAAGTCTACCTTCGGGCTGTGCAACATCTGTGTCGGGCAGGGAAGGCGCACTCACTCACCCGATGAGCGACACAGAGCACCCCCTTATAACTCCATGGTAGCTGCACCCCTGTGTGATGATAAACCGGATGTAAATGCCATATATGAAGCACTTGTGTGATAAGTAGCCTCCCAAACTAGCACACAACAAATAATACACAACATCCCTGGGGACCCAACACCCAATGGCATAACTTACAACGACGGGGCCCCCTGCAGAACGTGGTGACCCCCCCATACCTCACAGGCATGCACAGAACTTAGGGTGCATGGAGGCCCCTGGAGAGTGGGGCACTTCTGAGTCACAAATACTGCGCCCCCCGACAACACCTTGAAGCTACCACAGTGAGACCACGCTCAGCCCTGCAGACACAAACACCCACTGAGAAACAGCAAAGAACCGGTGTGACCGAGTTCACTTCCACCCTGATGGAAGACAGGCCCGTGTCAGTGTATCTACTGGCAGCGGGGCAAGACCACCCCCCACTAACAAGTGAGAAGGGCATGTTCAGCCCTTCCCTTGCAGGGTACATGTGCACTGCTGCTGCCACACTTACCAAATGTGCTGCCTGCTGCTGACACAATTCACAACCTGCTCTTGCTGGGGCCCTCAGGAGGCCAACAGAGCCAGCTGGGAGCACATGCGAGCATCCTGCCTGAGGCGGCAGGCTGGAGGCAACAGGGTTGTGTCCTGCCTGGAAATGTAGTCTTTAAATCCTATGCAGTTGTGTACAGTGTGACCATCCTCACGTGACTCCCAATGCACCATTTGCCATTACTGTTGTAAACAACATTCTTAAGGCTCAACACCTGCACTAGCCTGCATACTAGTGTTTAAAACCTGTAAGGTTATGACTAAAAACATTTTACAAATTGGCTTAGAAGTGTACAGTTAGACACTACCGTGCCCTGCACTGAGCACGTCCATCTGGCATCGCCCCACCCTGGAGAGAAGCTGGCCTTCAGTTACTACACTCCAGCGCTGCTTGTGACAACCCAGCCTCTAGGCACAAGCGTCCAAGTCTGCACAGCCAGATGTTAATTCACTGCACGGCTCAGTTTATCACAGAAAATAATTCTCCTCTTGGCCTGGTTTTGAGATTCTATTTAGTCCAGACCTAACACTGGAATTAAAAAGCATGTCAACTCATCTGAACATGCCAATTCACACTTCATTTGCTTGTATCATCAGGTAGGGATAGGTTAGAACACCATTAAAAACTGTTATTTCTTCTGCTATTCGCCATTTTAGATGTATGTTTCAAAGGGGAAAATACAAACTTTTTTTTTTACTCATTTTCTAATTCGGAAAGTGGCCTTGGCCCAAAAATACCAGCCACGACTTAGAATGATGGCCAGGCAGCAAAACTGATAAAAGTGCAGGGCCCAGACCAGGCCAGATGTCAACAGGAGGAACCATAGATGTGTCGAGAACCTTCACTAAATCAAACACAAAAGGGAGATGGGATGTCACGAGAACACCCACGGCTACCCAATGAAAAGGTTCGAAGGCTCCAAGTTGTATTTACATCACCTGTGATGGTAAATTATGCCTAGTGTCAATCAGGCGTGCAGAACTGCCTTTCATTAAAAAAAATTGCTTTTTTAATCTTTTGTCTCGCACTATTTTAAGTTTCATTCACCTCATTATGAAACAATACTGCAAGGCTCAGAATTTGAATGGAAAACCTTGGATGCACACAGGCCAGATGTCCAAATGCCCTCAGTTCTTGCCTGGGTTCGGTGCCCAATCGCAAGCGGTCTAGGAATAATGAAAACTGCAATTTTAGATTTGGCTTCAACTAAACTCAGCATAGGACAACCCGCCGCAGCAGAAGAATACAGTTTTATTGCACTCATTTGCAACTGCATTTCTATAGTGCTTCAAAACCATGACGAATTGCTGGAGCGCTTTTGGTGAGCAGGCAGCACGCTACTCCTAGCACCATGAGTGAGAGCTCACAGGGATGAAGAGTGTCGACCCTCTGCTTTTAAAAAATGCAACAGCAGGCACCTGACTCAACCCGCCCAACTATCTCTGACGTGCAGTGCCGTTGGGAGTGGAAACTTCAGAGCTGGGTACAAAATGCTCCAGTTCTGAGGCCCCTCCCAGGTGCAGGTACCAACTTGAAGCTCCAGGGAGCCGAGACAAGCCGGGGAGTCAGGCCGGGACAGCGCTCGGGCGGTAATTACAGTAAGCCGCGCTGCCAAAAACAGTAAAGTCAAAGTATCCCCAACAAACGCGGGCACTGTGAGCGCCCCGTGCAGCGGGAGGATGTGGAGAGGCGGGGCCCTCGAAGGAGTGGGGGATGCTGGGAGGGCAGGCCCAGTGCAGAATTACTCAGACACCTCAGCCCCGCTCACAGCTTTCCCGCCTGCATGACTCACCCAGATATTTCAAGAGAGGAAATCCTGCGTCTAAACTGTGCTCTCAGGGCCCCGTGTTATGCAGCTTCGGTGCGTAACACCGAGCCAATGCATGACAAGAACTGCGCCTGGTCCAAGGGCACCTTCATTTCGGCGTCACAGTGATGTCCTTTTCACAGTTTGGCTACCCTTACAGCAGCACTTCCCAGGTAAGCTCGCGCCTCCGTCGCCTGCTGACAGCTGCTGTGCCTGCCCTGGGTATTTGGGTGTGCGCGTGATCACAGCGTCTGCCTGTGCTAGCCCTGGTCGTTTGGGGGTATTATATCCCTGGTTTCCTGAACCTGCTGCCTTCACCTCACGGCTGCCACGGACCTGGCACTGAGCTCCCCAGTGCTGGCAGTCCCTGCCAACATGCTGGAGACCAGGGTCTGCCTGTCTTCCCAGGTAAGCTCACGCCTCCGTCGCCTGCTGAAAGCTGTTGTGCCTACCCTGTGTCTTAGGTTGCGCGCGTGATCACAGCGTCTGCCTGTGCTAGCCCTGGTCGTTTGGGGGTATTATATCCCTGGTTTCCTGAACCTGCTGCCTTCACCTCACGGCTGCCACGGACCTGGCACTGAGCTCCCCAGTGCTGGCAGTCCCTGCCAACATGCTGGAGACCAGAGGGACGGAGGGGCATCGCCCTCTGCGAGGAGGAAGCGTTGCGATGGCCAACCATCGAGCTCAGCCGTGAGGAAACAATAAGCACATACCTAATAAATAAACAAGGGGCGCCCGTGAGGAAAGATTAAGGACACGGGAAATGAAGTTAAGTAATGAAGTTAAGTAAAAAAAACACGATCGCCTCGAAGTTAAGTAAACAAAACACGATCGCCTCCCTCCAATGCAGACCAACAAAAACAAGCGCGGCCACGAAAGTGAAAGGGAAACATGATAAGGAACAGATGGCACCCTGCGCGCCCCTGCTCGCTCCCGCAAGCTGGAGGCCGCCACACGCACGAGTTTCAGGAAAGTGCAGACCGATTGCAAGAGGTCATCTCCTAGAGCAGCGCATGCGCGCTGCGCTAGGCTCGACCTAAAAACCATGTTAAAGCCAACCGCCTCCCCACATATGAAAAACCTCCCGCATTCTAAAGCTTTATTGTCCACGAGCCCTCGAGGCGCGGAGGCATCCTCAAGCCCTCGTGATACACTGGTCGCGTGTCAATCACACCTAGGGCGTGAAGGGCGCGAGCCCTACATAACACATCCCCTTTTGTTCAAAAACAAAACTCTAAACAAAAAAAGGAACAAAGGAGAGAGAGAGAACGCAAGAGAGTATCACAGGGATACAAAAGAGAGAGAGAAAAAAAGGGAGGGATGATCACAACGGGGTAACTAAGAAGAAAATCAAAGAGCAAAATTTCAAGGGGCATCACAAACAAAATAAGACAGCCCCACAGGGGGTAGATGCATGGTTAAGAAACATAGTCCCTTAAATATACAGGTGGTCTACAAACTCTAATAACCCGAGAGGTTGCACCACTATCAAATTTCCCGACAGTGGTGCCCTTCTCAGCATGGCCCATGGGAAGCGCAACTTCTCCTGGCACAGCAGGAGCCTGGCCTCTTTGACCACAGGCGCCAAACTCCACATCATCCATGAACAAGTAACCACCACACTTCCTCTCCTCTTTTCCCACACATTCAACTCCTCTTTGATCTAAAGCAACTCTGCGCCAATTCCAGCGCTCACCATTGTCCTGAATGACATAGAATTCAAACGCATGCAAAACTTTGTAGGGACCTTTAAATTTGGGAAGCCCCTTAACAGTGCGACCGGACATGATTTTGACCCAGTCACCTTCAACAACTCTTCCCTTTGAAACCACATCATTCGTCAGCTCAGGGATCTGAGTACCATCTCTAGATACCCACTCTCTCAACCAAGAAGGTACCAACTTGCTTCCTGGAGGTCTTCCCTCATGATTTCAAAGGGAGATTTAGATGTGGTTACCTGAGTGGTAGTGCGATAGACCCAAACCAAGTCCTGTACCGCCTTCTTAACATCTAATCCAGCAGACACCGCCATCTGTATCACTCCTTTCACCATTCTGTTGGCCCTCTCCAATATACCATTACCTTAGGGGTTGTATAGTGCAGTGCAATGATGCGTTATCCCATTTGTTTTGAGAAATAATTCCATGTCCTGGGAGACTAGCTGAGTCCCATTGTCAGTGATAAGGATAGAGGGTATACCTTCTTCCAAGAAGATTTTGCTAAGACTCACAATAGTGGATATCGTGGTAATTTCCTTCAAGAAGGACAAAGAGAGCCACCTAGAAAACACATCCCCCACAACCAAAGCAAATCTGCACTCTTCATTCAACTCTGACATGGGACCAATGAAATCAATACAGACACTGTGCCAAGCTTTGCCAGGATTAAAGATGTGTCCCATGACTGCTTGCTTGCCCACTTTGAGCCTCTTCTCACCCTCCTTGCAGATTTTACAACCAATAGCCCACTCCAAAATCTGATTATCCATGCCAGGCCACCAAAATTGAGCCTTGACACGGCGTTGTGTTAAACCCTGGCCAAGGTGACCTTCATGAGCCATTTTGATGATTCTCCCCCTTATACTAGAAGGAAGAACAAACCTGTCACCTCACATAAGCACCTTGCTTCCACAAATGGACAGTTTGTCTAGAATTTTGAGGAAGAGACATACAGGCACAGCTACACAACTCTCTCTTCTTCTACCAGAGGTCACTATACGCATCACTTCGGTGAGGGTGTTGTCTTTTGCCATCTCCTCACTTCACTCCTCCAAGGAAAATGCACCAGCCCCCTCACACACCACATCCTCCACAGAAGTAAAAGGTTTGTCTTGTTTATCAGAGATGACAGTGTCTTCAGAGTGCGTACCATCTAACGCCAACCTGGAAAATCAGTCTGCTTGTTTGTTCTGCCAACCAGGAATGTTCACAAGGACATAACAAAATTCTTGCAGCCTGGCTTCCAATCTGGCTAATCGAGCAGATCCCTTGCTTGCCCCTCTAGGTGATAGAATTTTGAGTAGGGGTTTATGGTCTGAACGTAATAAAAATTCTGTGCCCCACACATATGTGCGGTAGTAATCCACACGCCAAGCGGCAGCCAAGGCTTCTCTTTTGGTCACAGAGTAGTTCCTTTCAGAACTGGTTAGGGTCCTGGAAGCAAAGGCCACAATCTTCTCAGCACCACAATGTTTTTGAGAAGGAACAGCACCCAAGCCTGTTGCACTTGCATCAACTGTTATTATGGACTTTACCTTGATGTCAAATGGAGCCAAAATCCCTGCACAACAAATTTCTTTCTTAATGGAATCGAAGCATTCCTGTTGTTCCGAGCCCCAGACAAAACTCTGACCTTTCCTCAACAAAGCTTTGAGTTTCTCAGTTTTGTCTGAAAAACGCTGTACGAACTTCACATAATATTCAATGAGCCCCATGAAGGATCTCAACTGATCTTTATCAATAGGTCTTGGGGCTTGTTCAATGGCTTTGAGTAGGCTTCGCTTAGGTTTGACACCCTCAGACGACAAGGTATAACCCAAGTATTCAACACTTTCAGTGAGGAAAGAACACTTTTCCCTGCGCAAAGTAATTCCCACATCAGCAATTCTTTGTAGAGTCTGTTTCAACACGGCATTGTGTTCCGACACCATGCGTTGGAACACGCTTGCCGTGGAAGAAAAGCCAAAAGGCAAGGGAGTAAATTGAAAAGTTCCCTCTATGGTGATAAAGGCAGTGAGGGGCTTTGAGTCCGGGTGGAGCTTGATCTGGTGGTATGCATTCTTTTTTTTTTTAAACTTTTTATTATCATAAAATCAAAGAGAAAACAAACAGTGCTGGTTACTCTTAGCAATGTCAATTAGTCTGATACATTCATTACAGGTTATATACACAGGTAATGCATTATACATAGTTGCCGTAGATTCACGTCTCATTAGTATAATGTCTGGACCCCCACCCCGGGCGTGTAGCTGACCCGTTAGTGGACCCTGTGTGCTAGTCGCTAAGGCTGGATCTGATTCCTCTGCCAGAGGGGCACAAATATTACCACGGAACGAATTCCACTTGCCCCACACCCGCTCCCACTTTTTGGGACACCCTCTGTGTGTGTAGACTGCTTTTTCGGCCACCATTGCTCCGTCCATGTCTCGACACCAGTGTTGTTGCCGGGGGTAAGGGGCGCGCCCCAGTGTTGTGCGATATTGCGCTTAGCTAACGCGATCCCTAATGTCGCCCAGGCCTGTGCTGCGTGATTCAGGTTGGTTGGTTCCCATACATTGAGAAGGCACCTTTTGGGCTCAGGGAGAACTTCAGAGCCACACACCTGAGTAATTGTCTCCATGACCGCCTCCCAGTAGTGTGTTATGTGAGGACATTCCCATAGCGTGTGGTAAAATGTGCCCCGCGTCCCACATCCCCTCAGACAGAGAGGTGTCTCAGTCCGGCCGATTTTGTGGAGCATAGTTCTAGTGTAGTACGTCCTATGCAGGATCTTCAGTTGCACCAATTGTAAGCGAGACGGGATTGCCACCTCTCGTGGGGATGCCAATGCTTCCTGCCACTCCTGGTCGTCCATGTCTCCCAGGTCAGCCCGCCATTTGTCTCGTAGGGCCTGCGTGGGATCTTTCTGATTGTATATTAGTTTGCGATAAGTGAGGGAAATAGCTTTTTGGTTAGATGGTCTGTAAGGAGACGGTCCTCGAGCGGCGATGATTCTGGGAGATCGGTGTCTCTGGGTATGGCCATTGCAAGTGCGTGTTTAATTTGTGTATAGCGAAACTGTTCTGAATCAGCCATTTGGTATGTTGTTCGTAGTTGGGCGAACGGCACTACTTCTCCCTTTTCCAGAGATCTCCAATTCTCGAGATACCAATAAGGTCCCATTGTGCAAAACCTTTACTGTAGCGGAGCATACCTAGTTTTGGCGTATCCCACAGTGGTGTGAGTTGGGTGAGGACTCCTCCCAGCCAAGCGCTCGTTGCGCTGTAAACCATATATTTATTGTATGTGCAGTGGGACCGATCCATGCGCCTTTTTTTTTTTTGTTGTGGTAAAGTGCCATCAGGGGTCCACCAGCCCCGAGAGTATGCCTGTCCAGCCGGAGAGCCGGTTCCTCCTGCGGGGCATGGAGCCATTGGTTCACTATGATAAGTTGCGAGGCCCAGTAATACAATTGTACGCTGGGCAAGGCGATTCCACCATCGTACCAGCTTCTGGTGAGTTTGGATAGGGCTATGCGGGAGGTTTGCCTCCCCAGAGGAGCAGTCCCACTTCAGCCTCGATGGCTTTAAAATAAGAGTTTGGGACCGGGGTAGGCGTATTTTGCAGGGCGTACAGAAACCGCGGGAGAGCCATCATCTTGAACAAAGCTGCACGGCCCAAGAGGGTTAGAGGTAGTGCATGCCAGTGTTTTACGTTGTTTTTAAGTCTCAGGAGAGGGGCATGAGATTTCGCTCGTAGAATTGCGTTTGGTTTGGCGTAATATGGATGCCCAGGTATTTAAAACCGTTGTTTCCAGGCTGTATCATTACTCCCCTGGGTAGGCGCGGAGGGGGACCATGGAGGACAAACAGAACCGATTTTGCCCAGTTAATCATGTATCCCGAGTATCTGCCATATGATGCACAGATATCTAATAAACGACCAATTGAGCGACTGGGGGAGGTCATGTATAGTAGTATATCATCTGCGTACAGCGATATACGGTCTTCCCACCCCTCCGTCCATCTTAGTCCCCGTATCACTGGGTCACATCGTATCCAAGTCGCGAGGGGCTCAAGTACCAGGGCAAATAGGAGGGGGGACAGGGGACATCCCTGTCTAGTCCCGCGCCCCAGAGGAAAGTCCTTGGATATGCGTCCATTGGCCACTACGTGTGCCATGGGTTGTGTATATAACAACCGGACCCACGCCCGAAAATTAGGCCCAAAGCCAAAGTGTTGCAACACTGCGAACATAAATGGCCACTCCACTCGATCAAAGGCCATACTGGCGTCTAACGATAGAATGACCGCCTCTTCTTGGATGGTAGACATTCGGGCCATCACTCCGTGTAGCCGTCTTAGGTTCATTGCTGTGTTGCGGCCTGGCATAAAACCGGACTGATCCGGGTGTATAAGAGACGTGAGGTGTGGTTGGAGTCTGGAGGCTAGAATTTTTGCTAGGATTTTCGCCTCCCGCGTTGAGGAGTGAGATTGGACGGTAGGAGGTGCATTCCTGAGGGGGCTTGCCGGGTTTTGGGATTGTCACTATAGTCGCTGTCCTCTGGTCCCTGGGAAGTATTCCCTTATCCAGACTGTCTACGTACATTGTTAATAAATGAGGCCCCAGCCTTTCCGCTTCTATTTTGTAGAGTTCTACCGGAATGCCATTAGGACCTAGTGCTTTACCTGATTGCAGCCCTCTAAGTGCAGCGGCAATTTCGTCCACCGTGAGAGGTTCATCTAATGTGTCGACGTCTTGGGGTGTCAGAGTTGGCAAACGGATATCCTTTAGGAAGGCCAAATTCTCTTCTACCGTGGCGTTTGTGGTGGGTGTATAAACTGCCTCATAATGCTGTGCAAAGGCAGTTACTATGTCTGATGGGTCCGCTATGTCCTCCCCCGAGGGTAAGTGTAGGTGAGCCACCCAGCGGCTAGCGCGCTCTTTCTTGTCTAGCCAGGCTAGCAACTTACCGGCCTTGTCCCCTACCTCGTATATCGTGTGTTGCGTGCTTTGCGGCTTTTGCCTTAGCGTCCTCCCATGTGTAGTCCCGGTATGCTTGTTTGGCCAAGTTTAGAGTGTGCTTTGTCTCTTCAGTCTGAGCTCTGGTGTGTTCTTCTTCGGCTAGGCTAACTGCGCTCTCCAGTCCCTGCACCTGTAGGGTCTTTTCTCGTTTGTGTAAGGTTATTACGGATATTGCCTGCCCTCGCAAAACCGTCTTGTATGCCTCCCATAAAGTACTAGGGGAAACAACCGAGTGTGTATTTTCTTGGAAGTATTGTTTCGTGGTTGTGCGCAGGTGTTTTCTGATAGTCGGGACTTTCAAGTACCCCGGGTAAATTGGATAGATGCGTTTACGTCCCATTTGCTGCGATGTATAAGTTACTAATAGGGAGAGTGATCCGATATCCCTCTGGGGAGTGTGTGTGATCTCTGTGATTGCTGTAAGGCCCGTCGGGGATGAGAGTATGTAATCTATCCTTGACAAACTATTGTGGGCTCCAGAGTGATATGTGTATTGGCGTGTCGAGGGTGTCTCGCACGCCAAACGTCCACAAGTCCCATAGCCTCCGTGAAGTCACGTAGGTGTGTGAGGGGTTCCCCTGGTCCCTTGGTGGTAATCGATCCCAGGAGGCGTCGAGAACGGCGTTAAAGTCGCCCCCACAACCAGCTCCCCAGGGGTAAGGCGAGCAGGAACCCACCGAGAGCCGGGAGGGCCAGACTGTGGAGCGCAGGGGGACATATACGGTAACGAGGTTGTAGGCTCGTCCCTCCCATTGACAGGATAGTGCCGCAAAGCGCCCCTGGTCATCTGTCTGGGTGCTATGAATTATTAGTGGGCAACTCTTTCGTATCAATATCCCCACCCCTCTAGATCCTGTAGTAAATTCGGAGTGCACTATCATTTTGAACCCCCATCTGTCCAGTGCTTTAGTGGCTGATCCTACCAAATGAGTTTCTTGTAAGAGGACTACCGATGTAGTTTGTCTCTTAAGATATTGTAGTACAAGCCCTCTTTTAATTTTGTTGCCAAGGCCGTTAACATTCCACGATATGAGGGCAAGGGGGGCATGACTGTGAGGGGTCATGGAACCATGTGGCAACTCTGGGACATTGGACTCGCATGTGTGAGTTGATGGGTTCCCTGTGTTCAACCCTAAAGTGTGTGGTACCAGCATATAACAAATATACATTTCCCAAAAATTTAAAAGAAAAAAAACACAAATTCCAACAATACCTTAATCAAAACCCCCCCTTCCACCCCTCTCCCTGCCTCCCTGCTAGACGGATTTCCAACTACCCGCCACCCCAACTGTGCAGAGTGCTTTAATCCCATGAACAGTACTTGCGTGTGGGGGAGAGAACATCCGGGCATTTCGAACATCCCTTCACTCCAAGACGTTGAAAGGGTCAGGTTCTTACAATAAGTATAGCATCGGAATTAAAGGTTCAGTCCCAGTGGTAGGTCTCTAGCAGGTCATTTCTGGACCGCCCTAGGTGATTCGCGCCGCAGCCTGGCAGCTTGGCATGGGGAGGGTGGAAGTTCCATCAATGAAGTCCCATCGACGTCAAGTTGGCGGTCGCCATCCGTGGGGGTCAGTCCTCTGTGCCCGTTTGGCGCCGGTCTTCGTCTGCGTCCGTGTGTCTCCGGCCCTGGGATGTTGCTTCAGCGGATTGGCGTTGTGGTCGCCCATTGTCGGTTTTAGATCTGTTGACCTGTCGCCAACCCTCCAGCCAGTCGTGGGCTTCCGCCGGCGTCTCGAAGAACCAGGTCTTACCATCCGCTACTACTCGAAGCTTCGCGGGAAAGAGCATGGAGTATGCAAGTCCTCTGCATTGTAGTTCCTTCTTGACCTCAAGAAAACTCCTCCTCTGCTTGGTGACTGTCGCCGTATAGTCGGGGAAGAAGGAGATGACGGAGTTTTCTATACGTAGAGGTGGGGCCACTCTTGCTGTTTGGAGGATGGCGTCCCGGTCCCTGAAATTAAAGATCCTGGCTAGTATCGGTCGAGGGGTGCTCCAGGCTTTGGTTTACCCCGGGTATTCTGTGCGCCCTTTCCACCGAGAAGAAGCTGGAGAGACCCCTTGGTTGGAGTTGGTTCTTGATGATGTCTTCCACGTAGAGGTCCATGGCTGGCGTTCCCTTCGATTCTGGGACTCCTGTAATACGGACGTTGTTCCGTCTCGACCGGCCTTCCTGATCATCTAGTTTGGCTGCCATCTGGCGATTTTGAGCTTCTAACTGCTGAACCTGTCGCTGGAGGCTGGCTGTGTCTTTCGTGAGAGACGCCGTCGTGGTTTCCACCTCGGTCATTCTGGAAGCCATTTTCTGGAAGTCAGCTCGGAGGAACGATACATCCGCGGAAATGGACCCCACTGTCGTTTGGACGTTCATCAGGGCGGACATTATGTCCAGCAATGTGACCTCTGGCTGGCCCCCTGGTGCGGCACTGACCTCCGTGGGTGCCCGCTGGGTGGCCGCGTCTGTCGCATCTTTGGAAAAAGCATACTTGTCTAGTTTGGCTTGCTGGGTCGCTCGTGGACCTCGGCCCGCCATTGGGCCTTCCTCGCGGGATCACTGGTATTGCGCAGTACTCACCGCCGCTTGCCTCGTGACTGCGCGTCGCCTTGCGGCCTGTCTGGTTTCCTGCTTGATTATATGGGGCCTTTGGTTCCGGTGTAGGCCGAGCTGTACCCAGCACAGTGGATTCCGAATCTATGGCCAGCGGCGTAGTGTCGAATGCTTAGTTCACGGCCTTGGAAGTATGGGGGCCGCGAGGCATCGGTCACAGCGCAGCCGTCTGCTTGCAGTTGTGCCGGGGATTCCGGCCACCTTCACCCGTGCCTGCGTGTCCTTGCAGGCTGAGCGGGTACTCTGCCGTTGGCAATGGCGCTGGGGTGCCGGGCGCTCCGGGGCTTCTGAGTGAAGTCGCCCAGTGCAGCCAGGCAATGCGGGGCCTTCAAATGGTACAGGAATTGTGCAGGACCGCACCCCCAGTGAGCGGACCTCCCGGGGTTCTTAGCGCTGTATTCTGAGTCTTGCTCCTTCCTGCCGTGTGGGCCACTAGTTGTGCGGCAAAGGTGGCCCTCCGACGGCTTCCGGTGCGCCGCGCCTCACCGTCTCCCTGTCTTATGCTGTACCCGGGGCCACAGTTATTCAGTGTCCTGGCCCTGGTGGATTAATGGGGCACCGTCGGTGTCTGGACTCCGCAGGCCCTTTCCCCGTGGAGCTGCGAGGGTCCGCCGGGCGGGGTTAAGTATCTCAATCGGGCCTCTCCCGGTGCTCGGGAGTAGCTAACACCGCGGGGCTCTCACGCGCCCAACGGCGTGTCACCAAGAAGCCGCCCAGGCGTAGTCCCCACTGCAATGCGGCGCCCTCCGCCTCTTACCGCTGCACGGCCTTTTCGCCTCGCTCCCGCGGATCAGTTATGAAACCCCGGTCCCACTCCAAACTTGGTCGGAACGCGCCTCCAATGTTCCGGTGCTGGAAAAAGGTCTTGAGTGGTGATTTTAACACGGATAAGTGTCCGGATTAGTCGGGGATGTTTTCGTGCTGGCCGGAGCTCGGTTAGGTTGCGGCCATTACTCTCGGCTGCAAGCCACGCCCCCCCTGGTATGCATTCTTGAGGTCTAACTTTGAAAAGAATTTCCCGCCTTTCAGTAACATAACCAGTTCATTAATGTTTGGTAGTGGATAGGTATCAGCTATGATGTTCTGATTGAGTGACCTCAAGTCCACACAGAATCTCAGGCGGCCATCCGATTTGCATGTTATGACCACTGGCGAAACCCAATTGGAAGCTTCCGCCGGTTCGATAATCCCCTCCTTTAGGATGTTCTCTAACAATTCTTTTACTCCTTCCCTAACAATGACAGGGATTCTTCTGAGCTTGTGTTGCACTGGAATTGCACCTTTTTTGAGTAAGATTTTGTGTACATAACCTTTGAGCATACCCAACTTATCATCAAAAACATGCTTAAGTGAGGTCAAAATATTGTAAATGGATTCATCCTCTACCACCATGACTTGCATAGGTGCCCTTAGATCATTTTTAATGTGTAGATCGTATTGATGACAAGTTTCACAAAATCTGGAATACCAGAATAAAAACCTAACCGTGGGGAGGAACAGGGTTTTCACTGAACATGTAGGAAAATCCTCTTTCCAGAAAGAATAATTCTTTTCTAGAGTCCCCACACCCACCAGGGTTTCCCCTAGGTGGCATGCTTCATCATTGGGGTCCTCTCAATCTGCTGCGGATTGAGGCGTGCTGCGACTTGCGGAACTACGTAGGAGCACTAGGTTGTGGAAAAATGTGTAGTGCAGTGAAAGTGGAGTGGAAAAACAAAAAGTTAAAAATACCTAATTAGTGGGCTAATATTTTATTCCTGCCCCTAGTTGGTATGACTAAAATCAGGGGTTAATAATAGGGAAAGTCTAACTATAATGAGTATAGAGTCCCTAGTATTGGGTCGACATGTTTCGAGCTGTCCCCTCAAAGCTCTTCTTCAGGACCACACGAGGACCAGCCCTGTGCGTGCCACTCCTAAGCAAACCTATAATGAGGAATTAATGAGGTGCACACCAACTGTGTATACACCTAACACGTAATACATACGGTTAATCGCTGACACGTAGTATCTAAGGAAATAAAGCAAAGAAAGAATTAAAAACGCGCCCGCCTCCCAGCCAGGCTGGTGGTAGGTCCTTGACACATGCGGCATCTTAACTTAATCAATGTACTCCTCTATAGTGGGTGAGTGTAATTAAAAGTAATAATTAGTGCGAACATCCAGCGTGGTAAGAGACTCACACTCGCGACGCCTGGTAATAAATAAGTGGTTAAATACATAAAGGAAAAGCACTCTGTTAGAAATGGGGGTCTCTAGTTGGCAATGGCTGGCCACTGTCCAAGTAGGGACCCTTCTTCCTAAGTCAGAGTAAGAGGGCTACCCTCCTTGATACCCCTGCTCAACCCTGTGGTAACGTAGCACGAGCAGGTAGGCTTATCTCAGAGGCAGTGTGTGAAGCATTTATGATCATACACAGTAACACAGTGAGGCACACTACAAAGGGACACCACACAAGTAGTTATAAAAAATAGGTATCTTTATATATAAATAGACTTATCACAAGACCAATAACTGTAAAAGCCTCAATACTGTCAAAAATAGGATTGCTGTTGAAGGGCTGTCAAAAAAATAGTTCAAAGGTTGCAAAAATAAGGTTCAAATTCAAAGCAGTGGTCTCTGCGACCCTTTCTCTCACAAAGTACCTGGGTTTAGTAGCAAAACCAACAAAATGTCGCAAATAAGCTGTAGCGATGATTCTCGGCACGCGAGGCCGGCGATGCGTTGAAATCCTTGCCGCAAGGGAGGATGATGCGCCGATCTGCATGATGCGTGCGGAGACGATGCGACAAACTTCTGCACGCTGGACCGCCGATGCGATGACTTTCTTGCCGCGAGGGAGAAGTCGATGCGATGATCCTGTTGCGTTGTGCTATAGTGTTGCGATGCGAAGGGAAGACGCTCCGCGAGGGAGCGACGAAATTTGGTGCGATGCGATCAAACTGGCGGGCGCACGGCGTCCGCAATGCGATGTCTTGAAGCGATGATTTCTTTAGGGGTTGCGAGCGCACGCGACAGCAGCGCGATGGCTTTTCCAGCGCGTCTCGGCTGCAGCGGCTCGCAAAAGGGCGTTAGCGATGGTTTCGTGTGGCGAGCACTCAGCGGCAGTAGCGCGATGATTTTCCCAGCGCTCTCGACTGCAGCGGCTCGCAAAGGTGCGTTAGCGTCGATTTCCAACACTCTTTTCTCTGAAGCAAACTAGAGGCCCTGGAACTCACAGGAGCCTCATCAGCAGATAGCAGTCCTCGCAGGGAGGAAGCAGGAGGTTGGTGGTGGAGTCTGTTGGGCCTGAGACTCCAGCAGGAGGCTAGCTCTTTTCCTAGCCCTTGGGTAATTGCTGTACAAAAATAAAAGTTTCTCTCAAAAAGTCATTTTCCTTCTTCCTCAATGTCCAGTGGCATGGACAGAGTTTCCTCTCCAGATCCAGGGGCAATACAATTTGTAGGGGTTTGAGCACAGATATTTATACCCCAAAAGTCTTTGTTCTCAGAAGCTACAAGTCACTGAACCTAGCCAGAACCAGTTCTGCTCAGACCTGGAGCACTTTGTTTACCAGGCTGCATCCTTCCTTTCAGAAAGAGGGGTCTGCTAGCAGACACACAGTAGGAGGTGGAGCCAGCATTCACCTTGCCAGGCACAGCCCTATTCAGGTCAAGGAGCCACCCCTCCCCATACTCTAAATGCAGATCTCTCATTCAACCCAGGTCTGATTCAGCCTGCCCTGCCCCTCCAAAACCAGACAGCCAATACACATAACAGCAGAGCACACTGGAAGGTTTAGGCAAGAAAATACCTACTTTCTAAAAGTGGTATTTTCAAACACAGAATATAAAAATAAATTTCACTAAAAGATGTATTTTATTATTCTGAGCTCAGGCATACTAAATTCGTTTTTCTACCATGTTCCTGGGGTCAGTTAGGACTATAGGATGTAATAGTCAAACTGCCCATTCTAGCCTATGAGGAACAGGTAGCCTTACAGTAGTGAAAAACGAAATGGGGTGTAATTCACTACCAGAACATGCTACACACACCAAGGCATGTCCTATCTTACACATACAATGCACCCTACCAGAGGGGTGACTTACATGATGCCAAGGGAAGGTTCAGGGGCTGGGAAGTGGGTGCACTTCACAGCCAAGATGGCAGTTCTGGACTGCACACAGACACTGCAGTGGTAGGTCTGAGACACATTTTACAAGCTGCTTCTGTGGGTGGCACACATCAGTGCTGCAGGCCCACCAGCAGCATTTGGCTTACCAGCCCTGGGCACACACAGGCCACACTACTAGGGACTAACAGGTAAACCAAATAAGCCAATCAGGGATATACCAATTCATATAGATATATTTACCCAGGGAGCATTCGCGCTGTGGCACTGAATGGCAGTGGCACAGCACCCAGAGCATCTAACACCAGCAAAAACAGAGGAGACAACAGCGAAAAATGGGAGGGAGACCCACGCCAATGGTGCCAGGTCTAACACGTGTCCCCTCCAGCTGAAATGTGGGGAGAACTACCCATCCCCTTGGAAGTTCTCATCACTAAGGCGGAAAAATCTGGACAGACCATCAGCATTGGCGTGTTCTGTACCAGGGCGGTGTTCCACCGTGAAGTCCATACCCTGTAAGGAAATGGACCACCTCAACAACTTAGGATTCTCACCCCTCATCTGCATCAACCATCTGAGGGGCCTGTGGTCGGTCTGAACCCGGAAGTGAGTCCCAAACAGGTATGGTCTCAGCTTCTTCAGTGCCCAGACCACAGCAAATGCCTCACGCTCAATTGCACTCCACCTCTGTTCCCGTGGAAGTAACCTCCTACTGATGAAGGCTACAGGTTGATCTAGTCCCTCCTTATTTATCTGTGACAGAACGGCCCCCACCCCATGCTCTGAAGCGTCTGTCTGGACAACAAATTCCTTAGCAAAATTGGGCGCCTGCAGTACGGGTGCTGTACACATGGCAGTTTTGAGGGCATCAAAGGCTTTCTGACAGGTGTCAGTCCAGTTCACAATCTTTGGCCGCTTCTTGTAAGTCAGCTCAGTCAAGGGTGCAACAATGTTGCCATACCCCTTGTCAAACCTCCTGTAGTAACCCGTGAGTCCTAAGAAGGCCCTCACCTGGGTCTGGGTCCTTGGGGGCTCCCAAGCCAGGATGGTTTCAATCTTGGGCTGCAGGGGTGCCACCTGGCCACTCCCCACCTGGGGTCCCCAGTACACCACAGAACCCTGCCCAATCTGGCACTTACTGGCCTTGATTGTGAGTCCTGCTCTGCGCAGCGCCATCAACACTTCCCAGAGGTGGCGCAAGTGGTCCTCCCAGGAGGAACTGAACACTGCAATGTCATCTAGGTAGGCGGCACTGAAATCCTCCAGCCCAACCAACACCTGGTTGACCAACCTCTGAAAGGTGGCAGGGGCATTCTTCATCCCAAAGGGCATCACACGGAACTGGTAGTGCCTGCCGGGTGTGGAGAATGCTGACCTCTCCTTTGCCCCATCAGTTAGGGCGATCTGCCAGTACCCAGAGGTCAGATCAAACGTGCTGAGGTACCGGGCAGCCCCTAACCGATCTATGAGCTCATCAGCTCTGGGGATGGGGTGCGCGTCGGTCTTCGTGACCGAATTGAGACCTCGGTAGTCCACACAGAACCTGAGTTCAGGAGTGGCACCAGGCGTTGCAGCTTTTGGTACCAAGACCACGGGGCTGGACCAGGGGCTGCTAGAGGACTCAATCACCCCTAGGGCAAACATTTTGGAGACCTCCTACTTAATGCAAGCCCTGACCCTGTCAGTCACTCTGTAAGCCTTGTGCTTGACAGGAGGACTGTCCCCGGTATCCACCTCATGGACGCACCAATCAGTGACACCAGGCACCAGGGAGAACAAATCAGAAAATTGCCCCAACAGTTGGTGACAATCTCTCTGCTGCTCAGGGGTCAGTGTGGTGGAGAGGATCACACCCTCCACTGACCCATCCTTCTCTCCTGCACACAGGAGGTCAGGAAGAGGCTCACTCTCCTCCTCCATCCCATCATCTGTGGCAAGAAGCATGCCCACTTCAGACCTCTCAAAGTGGGGCTTCAGGCGGTTCACATGCAGGACCCGCAAGGGAGTTCCTGGGAGACTGAAAGTCCACCAAGTAGGTAACTGGACTTTTGCGCTCCACCACCTCAAATGGACCGGTCCACTTATCTTGGTGCGCACAAGGCTCCACTGGGGCCAGTACCCAAACCTTCTGACCAGGTTGAAATTCGACCAGAGTGGCATTCTGGTCGTGCCAACGTTTCATTTCCTCCTGGCTGGCTTCCAGATTTGCCTCAGCAATCTTTCTGAAACGCTGAGTCTGGTTCCTGAAGGCCAACATGTAGCTAAATACATCTTGGGGAGGTTTCCTGGGAGATTGCTCCCAGCCTTCTTTGACCAGACTCAGAGGCCCTCTAACCGGATGGCCATAGAGGAGTTCAAAGGGACTGAACCCTAAGGACTTCTGTGGCACCTCACGGTAGGCAAACAACAGACATGGCAAGAGGACGTCCCACTTACGCCTCAGGGGCTCTTCTAGGCCCATGATCATGCCCTTCAAGGTCCGGTTGAACCTTTCAACCAGACCATTACCTTGGGGGTGGTAAGGAGTGGTGAACTTATAAGTTACCCCACACTCCTTCCACAGAGACTTCATGTACTGGGAGATGAAGTTGGTCCCCTGTCAGACACCACCTCTCTGGGGAATCCCACACGGGAGAAAATCCCCATCAGTGCACGTCCCACCACGGGGGCCGTCACTGTCCTGAGCGGGATGGCTTCAGGGTACCGGGTGGCATGGTCCACCAAGACCAGGATGAACCTGTTGCCCATGGCTGTCTTGGGGTCCAGAGGCCCCACAATGTCAATGCCCACTCGCTCGAATGGGGTACTCACAACTGGAAAGGGCTGGAGTGGGGCCTTGATCTTCCCCCACTCTTCCCACTTGCCTGGCAAGTCTCACATGTCCTGCAATGAGTGTCTGAACTCTTGCGCATCTGGGGCCAATAAAAGTGGGCGGCCAGCCTCTCAAAGGTCTTGGTCTGCCCCAGATGTCCTGCCAATGGAATGTCATGAGCCAACCCCAGTAGGAAGGCTCTGAAGCACTCGGGTACCACCAGCGCACGGGCTGACCCCGGCTCAGCAGCCTTAGGCTCGCTATACAGGAGACTGTTCTCCCAATAAATCAGATGTGAACCAGACATGTCACCTTCTGCCTGGGCTGCAGCCTGTCGCCGCATACCCTCAAGAGAGGGGCAAACTCTCTGCTGCTCACAAAATTCCTCCCTGGTGGGCCCCCCTTCCTGCTGCCAATGGGTCAGCTCAGGCAGGTCCCCCAGTTCGGCGATCTGCTCCCCGGTAGGCTCCAGGGCATCCCCTTCAGGGCCTGCTCCTTCCTGGGCCGTGGGAACCAAGGGGGCCGGCTTCCCGCGCCCCCTGCCCCTTCTCTCTAAGGCAGGGATCTGGGCCATACTCTCAGGCTCCAGGTCCTTCTCAACACCCTCCTTGGCTGCCATGGACCGAGTGGTAGCACACTCCCACTCAGGCAGACCCAACATTTCTAAGTGAGCCTTCCTCTCCACCGTAGCCCACGGGGAGTCCTCTAAATCATTGCCCAGCAGACAGTCTACAGGCCCCCCCCCCACTCAAAGGGAACCTGAGCCACCTCACATTGGCTCTCTGAGTTGTCTGCGGACACTACTGGGTAGAATGCATGGGGGACAACCTGCTCTTTGGACACCAACCGGGAGCTGACAGCAGTTACACTGGCTCCTGTGTCTCTTAGAGCCTCCACTCTATGGCCATTGATGGTCACCCACTGCCTGTATTTTTTAGTGTTAGCAGGCAGTGCAGGCTTGGGGACCATCTCAAAGTCCCCTAATGAGACAAGGGTCAACTGTACGGGATCCCACACCTCTTGGGCACCCATCTCCTCCTCTCCCAGGGCTACACTAGCAATCTGGCGGGGTGGTGCACGGGGTGGTGCACTGGCCCCCGTTGGGGGCACTGGGGATCAAAGTATCTGTGGCCCACTTGACCACAGTTGTAACAAGTGACGGGCCCCCTGGGAACAGGCCTACCTGTTGGGGGCACTGGCCTCCTTTCTTGGGGGGCTGGGACACCACTGCTTGGTTCCCTTGGGGATTACTTTGGGGCCCTCGGTGGAACTCCTCTGTTGACCCTTGTCCCCCCACTCCTCTGCTGGGGACCCTGCCCACCTTTGGCGAAGTCTCCCACTGGACCCTTGCAAACCCGTGTGCTCACCCAGCGGTCCGCCTCCTCAGCAAGCTTTCTAGGGTTAGTCAGCTTGCAATCAATCAGGTGCTGGCGTAGCTCAGGAAAACAATTACTAGATAAATGCTCCCATGCAATCAAATCATAAAGCTGCACAAAAGTTTCTACTTTGCTACCTTTTACCCAGCGTTCCATGGCTCTGCAAAAAAAAGACACATACTCAACCCACGTGGTACCCTCTAGCTTCTTGCAGATCCTAAACCTCTGCCTATACATCTCAGGGGTCAAACCATAGCGGGTCATCAACGCTTCCTTCATGTGGGCATAAACCATCCTACTTTCTGGGGGCAGGTCCAACAAGGTATCCCTCCCCTCACTCACAAAGCGTCCCCACAACCCCGCTCCCCAATCCTTCTCAGGGACCCGGTGGGACACCATGGCTAATTCATAAGCGGCAAACCATTGCCCAATATCTTCACTTTTGTGGAAATCCTTAATAACCTCCTTGGGTATATACACCCTACTCTCAGGAGGTACTACAGGTATGCTGCCACCAGAGGGGGAGATCTCCATACTCTTAGCTTTAATCTCCAACTCCTTCAATACTCTCTCATGCTCAAGTTTCATCTTCATAATCTCAACTTCTAACTTCTTGTTCTCTAGGTCCCGGTGACCATCCATTTTAAGCTTAGCCATCTCTCTCCCTGTCCTCCATCTCTTCTGGGGACAGACCCTTAGCGGACAAACTAGTGCCCGGGCTGGAAATTGCTTTATCTCCTACTAAGTCTACTACTTCGCCCTGCTGCTCTCCTGCATTCTCTCCCCCCTCCACAAGCTCTCCTATATCCTTAGGGGCATCCCTGGCTTCTAGCCAGGCCTTCAGCGCCTTGTAATACTCCTCCCTTCTAGTGAGACCTGTGATAGGGACTGTGAATTGCTTGCAAAAATATTTGAGCTGCTTGGCGTTGTAGGTTTCTATTTTCTCTTCTTCCCAGGAGAGATCCTCCGAGGCATTGGATCTGGGCTTGCCCATTGTAGAAATAACTGGCAATCTCAATAAAGAATAGAAGAAAACTTCTCAAGAAAATGTATGCGGGTAAAAAATCACCGGCAATATCAATCACAATATAGGATCCCAAAAAACTCTCAAAATGTATGCGGTTAAAAATCACCGGCAATATCAATCACAATATAGGATCCAAAAACTCTCAAAAATGTATGCGGTACGTTATGGTCTGCACTCACTAGTAGTGTACACTATAATTACTGTATGCGATCATAAATGCAAGTCCAGATCCTCACCGCTGACCACCAATGTTAGAAATGGGGGTCTCTAGTTGGCAATGGCTGGCCACTGTCCAAGTAGGGACCCTTCTTCCTAAGTCAGAGCAAGAGGGCTACCCTCCTTGATACCCCTGCTCAACCCTGTGGTAACGTAGCACGAGCAGGTAGGCTTATCTCAGAGGCAGTGTGTGAAGCATTTATGATCATACACAGTAACACAGTGAGGCACACTACAAAGGGACACCACACAAGTAGTTATAAAAAATAGGTATCTTTATATATAAATAGACTTATCACAAGACCAATAACTGTAAAAGCCACAATACTGTCAAAAATAGGATTGCTGTTGAAGGGCTGTCAAAAAATAGTTCAAAGGTTGCAAAAATAAGGTTCAAATTCAAAGCAGTGGTCTCTGCGACCCTTTCTCTCACAAAGTACCTGGGTTTAGTAGCAAAACCAACAAAATGTCGCAAATAAGCTGTAGCGATGATTCTCGGCACGCGAGGCCGGCGATGCGTTGAAATCCTTGCCGCAAGGGAGGATGATGCGCCGATCTGCGTGATGCGTGCGGAGACGATGCGACAAACTTCTGCGACCCTTTCTCTCACAAAGTACCTGGGTTTAGTAGCAAAACCAACAAAATGTCGCAAATAAGCTGTAGCGATGATTCTCGGCACGCGAGGCCGGCGATGCGTTGAAATCCTTGCCGCAAGGGAGGATGATGCGCCGATCTGCGTGATGCGTGCGGAGACGATGCGACAAACTTCTGCACGCTGGACCGCCGATGCGATGACTTTCTTGCCGCGAGGGAGAAGTCGATGCGATGATCCTGTTGCGTTGTGCGATAGTTTTGCGATGCGAAGGGAAGACGCTCCGCGAGGTAGCGACGAAATTTGGTGCGATGCGATCAAACTGGCGGGCGCACAGCGTCCGCAATGCGATGTCTTGAAGCAATGATTTCTTTAGGGGTTGCGAGCGCACGCGACAGCAGCGCGATGGCTTTTCCAGCGCGTCTCGGCTGCAGCGGCTCGCAAAAGGGCGTTAGCGATGGTTTTGTGTGGCGAGCACTCAGCGGCAGTAGCGCGATGATTTTCCCAGCGCTCTCAACTGCAGCGGCTCGCAAAGGTGCGTTAGCGTCGATTTCCAACACTCTTTTCTCTGAAGCAAACTAGAGGCCCTGGAACTCACAGGAGCCTCATCAGCAGATAGCAGTCCTCGCAGGGAGGAAGCAGGAGTTTGGTGGTGGAGTCTGTTGGGCCTGAGACTCCAGCAGGAGGCTAGCTCTTTTCCTAGCCCTTGGGTAATTGCTGTACAAAAATAAAAGTTTCTCTCAAAAAGTCATTTTCCTTCTTCCTCAATGTCCAGTGGCACGGACAGAGTTTCCTCTCCAGATCCAGGGGCAATACAATTTGTAGGGGTTTGAGCACAGATATTTATACCCCAAAAGTCTTTGTTCTCAGAAGCTACAAGTCACTGAACCTAGCCAGAACCAGTTCTGCTCAGACCTGGAGCACTTTGTTTACCAGGCTGCATCCTTCCTTTCAGAAAGAGGGGGTCTGCTAGCAGACACACAGTAGGAGGTGGAGCCAGCATTCACCTTGCCAGGCACAGCCCTATTCAGGTCAAGGAGCCACCCTCCCCATACTCTAAATGCAGATCTCTATTCAACCCAAGTCTGACTCAGCCTGCCCTGCCCCTCCAAAACCAGACAGCCAATACACATAACAGCAGAGCACACTGGAAGGCTTAGGCAAGAAAAATACCTACTTTCTAAAAGTGGTATTTTCAAACACAGAATATAAAAATAAATTTCACTAAAAGATGTATTTTATTATTCTGAGCTCAGGCATACTAAATTCGTTTTTCTACCATGTTCCTGGGGTCAGTTAGGACTATAGGATGTAATAGTCAAACTGCCCATTCTAGCCTATGAGGAACAGGTAGCCTTACAGTAGTGAAAAACGAAATGAAATAGGGTGTAATTCACTATCAGAACATGCTACACACACCAAGGCATGTCCTACCTTACACATACAATGCACCCTACCATAGGGGTGACTTACATGATGCCAAGGGAAGGTTCAGGGGCTGGGAAGTGGGTGCACTTCACAGCCAAGATGGCAGTTCTGGACTGCACACAGACACTGCAGTGGTAGGTCTGAGACACATTTTACAAGCCGCTTCTGTGGGTGGCACACATCAGTGCTGCAGGCCCACCAGCAGCATTTGGCTTACCAGCCCTGGGCACACACAGGCCACACTACTAGGGACTAACAGGTAAACCAAATAAGCCAATCAGGGATATACCAATTCATATAGACATATTTACCCAGGGAGCATTCGCGCTGTGGCACTGAATGGCAGTGGCACAGCGCCCAGAGCATCTAACACCAGCAAAAACAGAGGAGACAACCGCGAAAAATGGGAGGGAGACCCACGCCAATGGTGCCAGGTCTAACACACTCGTGTAGAGATACCACGTGACATACAACATATAACACTTAGGGGTCGATTCCGATCTCGGCCGGTAGGGCACCGAATCTTATCCGGCTTTACCGGATCCGATTCGGAGCCCTCTTTCCCAACCGATTCGGATAGTGCGTCCGGGCGAGCGGAGCACGATGCGAGCGCTCGCGAATCGCCGACCGACTCGTTCGCGGGACCCAACCGCTCCGACCGACTCGCACGGACACGACTCTGCACCGCGCAATGGAGACGTTCCCCGGCCGGGTAAGTACGATGCACGCCTCGAGCAGTCCGACCGACTCGCGCAGTCCGGCTCCAAAGAGCAGTCGGAGCCAGACTTTGGGGGTCCGTGTCGGACTCCCTGTACGCGTAGCCGCGCGAGTCGCACACAGGGGGGACCCATGGGTCCCCCCTACCTGTGTATGTACGGCACGAGTTGCTTCGACGCGTACCCGCTGTAGGGGGCGCCCTTGTTCGCCTCGCACCCATTTAGTCAATGGGAGCCCGCGTACGCGTTGTACGACCGGCTCCCATTGACTTCAATGGGAGTCCGACCGAATCGAGTCTGATTACATGCGAACGCATCGTACTCGTTCGGTCGGACTGCTATGGTCCGATTCGGTCGGAAATATCTCCGGGTCCGGCTCGGTCGGGGAGATTTCTGGCCTGAATCGGAATCGACCCCTTTATTGTCAGCATATTAGTGACTCATACTTTAGTTTAGGCAGAATTTTGCCTCATGATCTGCAGGGGTAGAGGGGCTTGTAGTCACACCCTAAGAAAATAATGGGGACACAGAGTGGTAATTAGCGAGGTAAAAACCGGAGGGGAATTCTCCCGGTGTCTCACATTGATCTACAATGGGATATAGAAAAATCATTAGTTCCTAGGAAAGGAACTTAAGGAGAAAAGGGTTAGCAAGACTTACTTCGTCAAAGCGCACCTCTGGCAAATCACCTAATGGCACCCCGGAGACCGCATCTTACCGCGTCTGTCTCCGGGGTCCATTAAATACTGCCAGAACCGTCCAGTCATGATTGCCTTGGCAGCTAGACCGTAAACCTCCAAAATGGCCGCTCCATATGGCAATACCGGGGGCCATCTTGTGCGAGTGACTCAGATGCCTTTTGTTGAGACCTCCGAGTGGCGTATTTCATAAATGAAATGGGAACTGAAAATATGAAACCAACCCAAAAGCGAAATACTCAGGGGTCTGGTTATTGAGTGCAAACTGAGTGCTCGAAAAAGCAGCTAGACTGGAGATAATATGGAAGGAAGCCATATAAAATGTCTAAAAACGGCGGGGGCCAGCTTGGAATGTCTAAGAATAATATAATAATAATAATACAGGGGCTCTAAACAAGTAGACCACCGGAACACCGGTGTTAAACATAGCTTATACATTCTTAATGTGGGATGACGATGGTGATCAGGTTGATGACAAAGGAGACCACGAAAAATGGTATTATATAGTGCCAGTGTGGGTATCTTAAAGGGATTGATCATTCCCCTGAGTGACACTGGTAGCAAAGTATTGTTCCTAGAACACTGTATCTAAATTGTAGATTATGCGTACCACGATCATTTTACAAATTGCCCCCACGGAATGTTGTCATTCTGCCCTTCCGTGTCCGTGTGTAATTTGTACACCCATCTTTGTTCTTTTTCTAGTAACCTGTGTTCTAGATTGTCAGTGTGTTTGATATGTTGTAACACCACCCAATGCAGATCGTTTGGGGTATGTTGCATTTCTCTAAAATGTGATGTCATTTTTGTGGTGATCCTATTGCACCTGATGTTGCTTCAGTGCTCGCATATCCTGGTGCTGACCTTTCTAGTGGCCATACCTACATAATGCAGGTTGCATGTGCATGTGATCATGTACACCACCCCAGGGGTCTTGCAATTAGTGAAATTGCGTAGTTCCCAAATCATCTTGTTGTTAAAAGTCACTTTCTTTGTGGTGGAGGTAAGATGCCACATGCTACAATTACCGCAGGGGTAGTAACCCATTTGTAGCGTGCTAAGCAATGGTTGTGTTTTATCGTTCCTAGTTTGGGGTTTGGGGCGGGTGTGTACCAAAATGTCCCTTAGGTTTCTCCCTTTCCTATGTGAGAACATGGGTTTAGGGATGTCAAGCTTTCCACTGTTGAGGGTACCCCAATGTTTTTTTACTATTTTGGTGACACAGTCCGATGCAATGTTGAAAGTTGTAATACATATTGGTCTTCTGTGTTTTTCTGTGTCTTGTTTCTGATGTTTTTCCAGAAGCGCTTCTCTGTGGTTGTTTGTGGCTCTCTTCTTATCTTTTGATATCAAGTTCTTTGGGTATTTCCTAGTGAGTAATTTCTCAGATAGGTCTTTGGCTTGTGCTCTGAAGTCCTTAGTCTCAGAACAATTTCTTCTGAGCCTGAGAAACTGTCCAAAAGGGAGGTTCTCCTTCAGGTGTCTGGGATGAAAGCTGTCATAGAGTAGTAGACAGTTTTTTGCCGTGAGTTTAAAGTGTGTGGTTGTTTTCAATAGGCTCTCTGTAGCATAGATATTGAGGTCCAGAAAGACCAGTTGTGATCTACTCATGGTATGTGTAAACTTGAGGAAAGGGTCCTGGTGGTTAAGCCACTCAATGAACTTGTTGGCTTCGGATTCGTCACCTTCCCAAATTAGTTGAACATCGTCGATGTGTCTTTTCCAGAGTTGAATATTTTGGCGAAGTGGGTTGGTGTTGGACAGGATTTTGTGCTTTTCCAGGTGGTGTACATATAGTCCTGCCACAATAGGGGCAAAGGTGCTGCCCATACTGGTCCCGTGCTGTTGCCGAAACAGGATGTCCTCAAAACTGAAGAAATTCTCCGTCAAGGCCCTCTTGCAGCATTCCAGGACTAAGTGCCTTGGTGTATGATAGGTCCACTCTTCTTCGTATAGGACCTCTTCAATGATTTCAAGGGTCTCTTTGTGGGGTAGGCTGGTATAAAGGCTCTCCACGTCCAATCCAATGAGGATACTGGTTGTAGGGTCAAAGTGTAGATCTTGGAGGAGGCAGAGTACTGCCTTAGTGTCCTTCAGGTAAGTGCTTTTTCCCTGTATCAAGGAGCGTAGGAAAGCATCGCAAATTTGGAGAGTGGTTCCAAAATGGATCCTATACCGGAAACGATAGGTCGTCCTGGTGGGTTTTCCAATGACTTATGGATCTTCGGTATAGTATAAAAATACGGGGTAACCGGATGGGTGTTGTCCAAGAAATCCCCTTTTTTTTGGTGATCCAGTCATGTGCTGTTGCTTCTTCCACCATGCTGGCAATCTCTGTCCGTAGGCGTTCCATTGGGTCTTCTCTGATACGTAGGTAGTTCCTCTCATCCGCCAGAAGCCTCATGCATTCTCTGCGGTAGGCCACTGTAGTTTGTAGGACGATGGCGCCACCTTTGTCCGCTGGTTTGATGGTAATTCTGGTGTCGTTTGCCAGTTGTTGAATGGCTTCTTGCTCCTTTTTGCTAGTGTTGTGGAACACTCTTATGGTCCTGGGATCGATTACTCCCACTTCTTTTAGTATGGCCTTCTCGAAGGCTAGGAGTTCCACTGGTAGGGTAGATGATGGAGGGGTAAATGTAGATTTTCGATGTATGATCGTTGTTAGAATTGGGGGTCTCTAGTTGGCACAGGTAGGTACTTGTGACAAATAGGGACCCTCGCCTCTAGTCAGGGTAAAGGGGTACACTCCTAAAATAACCCCTGCTCACCCCCTTGGTAGCTTGGCACGAGCAGACAGGCTTATCTCAGAGGCAGTGTGTAAAGCATTTGTGAACACATACAGTAATCTAGTGACACACTACAGATGGACACCACACAAGGTTTTATATCAAAAATAAGTATTCTTTATATAGTTTTAACACAAGACCATAAACGACAAAAATCCACAATACTGTACTTAGAATGGTAGTTTTAGCTTAGTTCAGTTCAGTTCTTAAGATGCGACACTTTAAGTCAATGTACCTTACAATGCGGGACGCTTCCACAACAAGCAATGTTGCAGCGATGGAAATGCGACAAAGTTCTGGTGCAAAGAAATAAAGACGTCAAGTTCTTCCTGATGCGGCACGCTTCTCCGAGGTTGCGAGGAGTCTCGACTCGATGCGTCAGCTACAGCGGCGACACCCTTTTTCAGCGATGCGACGACAGCGGCTTTGGCGGCGACCCTCTTCTCCGACGTTGCGAGACGCTTCCGCTCGATGCGACAACTGCAGCGGCGACACCCTTGTTTCGTGATGCGACGGCAGCAGCTCCGACGGCGGCACGCTTCTCCGTGGATGCGAGGCGCTTCTCTTGATGCGGTGCAATGCGACAGCTACAGCGGCGACACCCTCCTTCGGAGTTGCGACGGCAGCGGCTGCGACGGCGACACGCTTCTTCCTCGATGCGAGACTCTTCTCTTGCTGCGGTGCAATGCGACAGCTACAGCGGCGACACCCTCCTTCGGAGTTGCGACGGCAGCAGCAGCGATGGCGACACGCTTCCTCTTCGTTGCGGGACGCTTCTCTCGATGCGGTGCAATACGACAGCTACAGCGGCGACACCCTCCTTCGGAGTTGCGACGGCAGCAGCAGCGACGGCGACACGCTTCTTCCTCTTGAGTCGCGCTTCCAGCTCCTTGCGACACGCAGTCCCTTCAGAAGGCCCAAAACAGCAGCAGGCACTTCCAAAGGATTCTTGGGGAGCTGGTGGTTGAAGTCTGTTGTCCCTGAGACTTCAGCAGGAGGCAAGCTCTTTTCTCAAGCCCTTGGAGATACTTTACAAGTTGAATAAAAGTGCACACAAAGTCCTTTCTCCTTCCTTTGGCAGTCAGGCAACCACTGCAGGCAGATCCCTCTAGCTTAGGGATAGTCTTCTCCTCAGTTCCTTCTTGGTTCCGCTCCTCAGCAAAGTTTCTTCTTGTTTTCCCAAAGTGATCTAATCTCCTAGGGGTCTGGGTCCCCTTTTATACACAGTTTTCCTTTGTTCTCTGAAGGCAGAGAGGCCTCTGCCCAGCCCAAAACCAGTTCTGGTCAGTCCTGGAGCACTTTGTTTTTCTGTCTCCTTCTTTCCTTTCAGAATGTGGGGCAGGGTGCTCAGCCGCCCGGCAGGAGGTGGAGCCAGCATTGTGGAAGGCAGGCACAGCCCTATTCAGACCCAGGTGCAACTCCTCCCTCCACTCTGGATGCAGATCTTTCTATTCAGCCCTGTGCTGACTCACCCTGTCTCCTGTAGCCACCCCCAGCCCCTGTCACTCAATCTCCAGACAAGGAATACACAACCTAGCAGAGGCAGGCTTGGAAGTTTAGGCAAGAAAATACCCACTTTCTAAAAGGGGTATTTTCAAACACAGAATGTTAAAACCAACTTCACTAAAAGATGTATTTTAGCATTCTGAGTTCAGGCATACTAAATTCGTTTTTCTACCATGTTCCCTGGGTCAGTTCTGACTATGAGGTGTAATAGTCAGTCTGCCCATTCTGGCCTATGGGGAGCAGGTAGCCTTGCAATAGTGAAAAACGAAAATGGCTGTAATTCACTATTAGGACATGCCACACACACCAGGGCATATCCTACCTTGTACTTACAATGCACCCTGCCCTAGGGCCTACTTTAGGGGTGACCAACATGCAGTAAAGGGAAGGTTTAGGGACTGGTAAGTGGGTGTCCTCACCAAGTCGACATGGCAGCCCTAGGCTGCACACAGGCTCTGCAATGGCAGGCCTGAGGCACATTTTACAAGCCGCTTCTGTGGGTGGCACAACCAGTGCTGCAAGCCCACCAGCGGCATTGGATTTACAAGCCCTGGGCACACTCAGTGCACTGTACTAGGGACTGACAAGTAAACCAATCATCCAATCATGGAGTCACTAATACATAACACAATTTATCATAGGGAGCACTCGCACTGTGGCACTGAATAGCAGTGGCACAGTGCCCAAAGCATCTAACGCCAGCAAAACGGTTCGGTAACATAGGAGGCATCATAAAAAATGAGAGGGAGACCCACGCCAAGGATGCCAGGTCTAACACGTGTCCCCTCCAGCTGAAATGTGGGGAGAACTACCCTACCTCAGGGGAGCTCTCTTCACTAAGGCGGAAAAATCTGGACAGACCATCAGCATTGGCGTGTTCTGTACCAGGGCGGTGTTCCACCGTGAAATCCATCCCCTGTAGGGAAATGGACCACCTCAACAGCTTTGGATTCTCACCCCTCATCTGCATCAACCATCTGAGGGGCCTGTGGTCTGTCTGAACCCGGAAGTGAGTCCCAAACAGGTATGGTCTCAGCTTCTTCAGTGCCCAGACCACAGCAAATGCCTCACGCTCAATAGCACTCCACCTCTGTTCCCGTGGTAGTAACCTCCTACTGATGAAGGCTACGGGTTGATCTAGGCCCTCCTCATTCATCTGTGACAGAACAGCCCCCACACCATGCTCTGAAGCGTCTGTTTGTACTACGAACTCTTTGGAGAAGTTGGGTGCCATGAGCACGGGCGCCGTGCACATGGCAGTTTTCAGGGCCTCAAAAGCTGTCTGACAGGTGTCAGTCCAAATCACTTTCCTGGGCTGCTTCTTGGAAGTCAGCCCTGTCAGGGGTGCAACTATGCTGCCATACCCCTTGACAAACCTCCTGTAGTAACCCGTGAGTCCTAAGAAGGCCCTCACCTCTGTCTGGGTTTTGGGGGTTCCCAATTCAGGATGGTTTCAATTTTGGGTTGTAGGGGCGCCACCTGGCCGCTCCCCACCTGGTGTCCCAAGTACACCACGGAACCCTGCCCGATCTGGCACTTACTCGCCTTGATCGTGAGGCCTGCTCTCCGCAGCGCCATCAACACTTCCCAGAGGTGGCGCAGATGTTCTTCCCAACTGGCGCTGAACACTGCAATGTCATCCAGGTAGGCGGCACTGAACGAGTCCAGTCCAGCCAACACCTGGTTGACCAACCTCTGGAAGGTGGCAGGGGCATTCTTCATCCCAAAGGGCATCACCCGGAACTGGTAGTGCCCATCTGGTGTGGAGAATGCTGACCTCTCTCTGGCCCCATCAGTCAAGGCGATCTGCCAGTACCCAGACGTCAAGTCAAACGTGCTGAGGTACCGTGCAGCCCCTAGCCGATCTATGAGCTCATCAGCTCTGGGGATGGGGTGCGCGTCAGTCCTGGTGACTGAATTGAGCCCTCGGTAGTCCACACAGAACCGGAGTTCTGGTGTGGTACCCGGTGCGGCAGCCTTTGGGACCAAGACCACTGGGCTGGCCCAAGGACTGTTAGAGGACTCAATCACCCCTAACGCAAGCATTTTGGAGACCTCCTCCTTGATGCAAGCTCTCACCCTGTCAGTCACCCTGTAAGATTTGTGCTTCACAGGTGTACTGTCCCCAGTGTCCACATCATGGATGCACCAATCTGTGACACCGGGAACCAGGGAGAACAGATCAGAAAACTGTCCCAGCAACTGGCGGCAGTCATTCTGTTGCTCAGGGGTCAGGGTGGAAGAGAGGTTGACACCATCCACTGACCCATCTTGCTCTGTTGCTGACAGGAGGTCAGGAAGAGGCTCGGTCTCCTCCTCCATTCCAGCATCTGTCGCTAAGAGCATGCCCACTTGGGACCTCTCCAAGTGGGGCTTCAGGCGGTTGACATGCAGGACCCTCAAGGGGTTCCTGGGAGACCGCAAGTCCACCAAGTAGGTAACCGGACTTTTGCGCTCTACAACCTCAAAGGGTCCGGTCCACTTATCCTGGAGCGCGCAGGGCTCCACTGGGGCCATGACCCACACTTTCTGACCAGGCTGAAGCTCTACCAGAGTGGCATTCTGGTCGTACCACCGCTTCATCTCCTCCTGGCTGGCTTCCAGATTCGCCTCAGCGAGTTGCCTGAAACGCCTAGTTTGGTTCCTAAAGGCCAGCATGTAACTGTATACATCCTGGGGAGGTTTCCTGGGAGATTGCTCCCAGCCTTCTTTGACCAAACTTAGAGGTCCTCTTACTGGGTGTCCATAGAGAAGCTCAAAGGGACTGAACCCTAGAGATTTCTGTGGCACCTCACGGTAAGCAAAGAGCAGGCATGGTAAGAGGACGTCCCACTTACGCCTCATAGGTTCCTCAAGACCCATAATCATGCCTTTGAGGGTTCGGTTGAACCTTTCAACCAATCCATTTCCTTGGGGGTGGTAAGGAGTGGTAAACTTGTAGGTTACCCCACACTCCTGCCACAGGGACTTCATATACTTGGAAATGAAGTTGGTCCCCCGGTCAGACACTACCTCGCTAGGGAATCCCACTCGGGAGAAAATTCCCATCAGTGCTCGTCCCACCACGGGGGCCGTCACTGTCCTCAGAGGTATGGCTTCCGGGTACCGGGTGGCATGGTCCACCAAGACCAGGATGAACCTGTTGCCCATGGCTGTCTTGGGGTCCAGTGGCCCCACAATGTCAATACCCACCCGTTCAAAGGGGGTGCTGACTACAGGGAATGGCTGGAGAGGAGCCTTGCGCTTCCTCCCACTCTTTCCACTTGCCTGGCAAGTCTGACACGTGCTGCAGTGAGTGTCTGAGCTCCTGCGCATTTGGGGCCAATAAAAGTGGGTGACAAGCCTATCAAAGGTCTTGTCCTGCCCCAAATGTCCTGCCAATGGAACATCATGAGCCAGCCCCAGTAGGAAGGCTCTGAAGCACTGGTGTACCACCAGCACACGGGCTGACCCAGGCTCAGCAACCTTAGGCTCAGTATACAGGAGATCATTCTCCCAATAGACCCAATGTGACCCAGACTGATCACCTGTTGCCTGGTCTGCAGCCTGTTGCCGCAGACCCACCAGAGAAGGGCATTCTTTCTGCTCCTTGCAGAATTCCTCCCTGGAGGGTCCTCCTTCCTGCTGCCAATGGGTCAGCTCAGGCAGGTCCCCCAGTTCAGCTACCTGTTCCCCTGTAGGCTCCAGGGCATCCCCCTCAGGGTCTGCCTCCTCCTGGACCGTGGGAACTTCGGGGGCCGGTTTCCCGCGCCCCCTGCCTCTTCTCGTGACGGCAGGTACCTGGGCCTCCCTCTCAGGCTCCAGGTCCTCTTGAGCACCTTTACTTGCTGCCATGGACCGGGTGGTCACACACGCCCAGTCAGGCAGACCCAACATCTCCAAATGAGCACTTCGCTCCACCTTCGCCCAAGGTGAGCTCTCCAAGTCATTCCCTAACAAACAGTCAACAGGCATGGCGGGCCTCACAGCTACCTGAAGAGTACCAGAGACCCCCCCACTCAAAGGGAACCTGAGCCACTTTGCAGTGACTCTCTGTGTTGTCAGCGGCAACAACTGGATAGAATGCATGGGGGACAACCTGCTCTTGAGACACCAGGTGACACTTGACAGCTGTCACACTGGCTCCGGTATCTCTAAGAGCCTCCACCCTATGGCCATTGATGGTCACCCACTGCCTGTATTTCTTAGTGTTATCAGGCAGCTGGGTTTTGGGGACCATCTCACAGTCTCCTAATGAGACAAGGGACATCTGTGCGGGGCCCCACCCCTCTGGGGCATCCATCTCCTCCCCAGGGCTACACTAGCCATCTGCCGGGGGCTGCACCAGGGGTGCGGTTTTTCCAAACTGGCGGCACTTGGGATCACTCGCTATGTGACCCAGGTCCCCACATTTGTAGCATCTCAGGGGTCCCCTTTGAACAGGTGGACCTGTCGGGGCCCCTGTGGGTTTCTGGGGGAGGCTGGGAACCTTTCCCTTGGTTCCCTTGGGGACTACTTTGGGGCCTTCTCTGGAACTCCCTCTGTTTACCCTTGTCCCCCCACTCTTCTGCTGGGGACCCTGCCCACCCTTGGCTGAGTCTCCCACATGACCCTTGTGGACCCTGGTACTGACCCAGCGGTCCGCCTCCTCAGCAAGCTTCCTAGGGATAGTCAGCTTGCTATCTATCAGGTGCTGGCGTAGCTCTGGAAAACAGTTACTTGACAAGTGCTCCCATGCAATCAAATCAAGGAGCCCCTGAAAATCATCAACTTTGCTACCCTTCACCCAACCATCCAATGCTCTGCAGAAAAAAGTGACATATTCAACCCAGGTACTGTTCTCTATCTTTGTGCAACCCCTGAACCTCTGCCTATACAATTCAGGAGTTAAACCATACCTAGACATTAAAGCATCCTTCATGTGGCGATATGAATTATGGACATCAGAAGGCAAATCTAGCAGTGTGTCCCGCCCCTCACTAAGGAACCGTCCCCACAACCCCGCTCCCCAATCCTTCTCAGGGACCCGGTGGGAAGACATGGCTACCTCATAGGCCTTGAACCACTGCCCAATGTCATCATTTTTAAAAACTCCCTGACCACATCTTTAGGAATATATACTCTAGATTCCACAGGTATTGACGGTGTGCTGCCACCAGAGGGAGTAATTTCTAAGCTCCTAGCTTTCAAATCCAACTCCCTCAAACTTCTATCATGCTCAAGCTGCATTTTCTTTTCTTCTAGGGCCAGTTTCTTAATTTCCAATTGCCCATTCATTTTGGCCAGCTCTAACTCATGCATCCTATTTCTCTCCCTGTCCTCCAGCTCTCCTGGGGACAGGCCTTTGGCAGAAACACTGCTACCTATTAGGGAAGGTGCTTTCCTTTCCCCTGGACCCACTGGCCCTTCCAGCTGCACATCTGCATTATTCTCCCCTTCCTCAATCTCAGGGGTTTTCCTTGCTTCTACCCAGGCCCTCAGCGCCTTGTAGAACTCCTCCCTCCTGGTGAGCCCGGTAATTGCAACATTAAACTTTTTGCAGAAGTGCTTCAGCTGCCTCACTTTGTAGCATTCCAGTTTCTCCTCTTCCCACTCAGAACCAACAGATGCTATGGATGCTGTGTCTTCCATGATGGTTAAACTTGGCAAAAATGGAACGTCCTAGAAAAACAAATCTACCAACAGTATGTGGTCGCGTTTTGGTCTGCACTCACTAGTAGTGTTCACCAATCACTGTACATGAGTCACAAATGCAAGTCCAGAATCCTCACCGCTGACCACCAATGTTAGAATTGGGGGTCTCTAGTTGGCACAGGTAGGTACTTGTGACAAATAGGGACCCTCGCCTCTAGTCAGGGTAAAGGGGTACACTCCTAAAATAACCCCTGCTCACCCCCTTGGTAGCTTGGCACGAGCAGACAGGCTTATCTCAGAGGCAGTGTGTAAAGCATTTGTGAACACATACAGTAATCTAGTGACACACTACAGATGGACACCACACAAGGTTTTATATCAAAAATAAGTATTCTTTATATAGTTTTAACACAAGACCATAAACGACAAAAATCCACAATACTGTACTTAGAATGGTAGTTTTAGCTTAGTTCAGTTCAGTTCTTAAGATGCGACACTTTAAGTCAATGTACCTTACAATGCGGGACGCTTCCACAACAAGCAATGTTGCAGCGATGGAAATGCGACAAAGTTCTGGTGCAAAGAAATAAAGACGTCAAGTTCTTCCTGATGCGGCACGCTTCTCCGAGGTTGCGAGGAGTCTCGACTCGATGCGTCAGCTACAGCGGCGACACCCTTTTTCAGCGATGCGACGACAGCGGCTTTGGCGGCGACCCTCTTCTCCGACGTTGCGAGACGCTTCCGCTCGATGCGACAACTGCAGCGGCGACACCCTTGTTTCGTGATGCGACGGCAGCAGCTCCGACGGCGGCACGCTTCTCCGTGGATGCGAGGCGCTTCTCTTGATGCGGTGCAATGCGACAGCTACAGCGGCGACACCCTCCTTCGGAGTTGCGATGGCAGCGGCTGCGACGGCGACACGCTTCTTCCTCGATGCGAGACTCTTCTCTTGCTGCGGTGCAATGCGACAGCTACAGCGGCGACACCCTCCTTCGGAGTTGCGACGGCAGCAGCAGCGATGGCGACACGCTTCCTCTTCGTTGCGGGACGCTTCTCTCGATGCGGTGCAATACGACAGCTACAGCGGCGACACCCTCCTTCGGAGTTGCGACGGCAGCAGCAGCGACGGCGACACGCTTCTTCCTCTTGAGTCGCGCTTCCAGCTCCTTGCGACACGCAGTCCCTTCAGAAGGCCCAAAACAGCAGCAGGCACTTCCAAAGGATTCTTGGGGAGCTGGTGGTTGAAGTCTGTTGTCCCTGAGACTTCAGCAGGAGGCAAGCTCTTTTCTCAAGCCCTTGGAGATACTTTACAAGTTGAATAAAAGTGCACACAAAGTCCTTTCTCCTTCCTTTGGCAGTCAGGCAACCACTGCAGGCAGATCCCTCTAGCTTAGGGATAGTCTTCTCCTCAGTTCCTTCTTGGTTCCGCTCCTCAGCAAAGTTTCTTCTTGTTTTCCCAAAGTGATCTAATCTCCTAGGGGTCTGGGTCCCCTTTTTATACACAGTTTTCCTTTGTTCTCTGAAGGCAGAGAGGCCTCTGCCCAGCCCAAAACCAGTTCTGGTCAGTCCTGGAGCACTTTGTTTTTCTGTCTCCTTCTTTCCTTTCAGAATGTGGGGCAGGGTGCTCAGCCGCCCGGCAGGAGGTGGAGCCAGCATTGTGGAAGGCAGGCACAGCCCTATTCAGACCCAGGTGCAACTCCTCCCTCCACTCTGGATGCAGATCTTTCTATTCAGCCCTGTGCTGACTCACCCTGTCTCCTGTAGCCACCCCCAGCCCCTGTCACTCAATCTCCAGACAAGGAATACACAACCTAGCAGAGGCAGGCTTGGAAGTTTAGGCAAGAAAATACCCACTTTCTAAAAGGGGTATTTTCAAACACAGAATGTTAAAACCAACTTCACTAAAAGATGTATTTTAGCATTCTGAGTTCAGGCATACTAAATTCGTTTTTCTACCATGTTCCCTGGGTCAGTTCTGACTATGAGGTGTAATAGTCAGTCTGCCCATTCTGGCCTATGGGGAGCAGGTAGCCTTGCAATAGTGAAAAACGAAAATGGCTGTAATTCACTATTAGGACATGCCACACACACCAGGGCATATCCTACCTTGTACTTACAATGCACCCTGCCCTAGGGCCTACTTTAGGGGTGACCAACATGCAGTAAAGGGAAGGTTTAGGGACTGGTAAGTGGGTGTCCTCACCAAGTCGACATGGCAGCCCTAGGCTGCACACAGGCTCTGCAATGGCAGGCCTGAGGCACATTTTACAAGCCGCTTCTGTGGGTGGCACAACCAGTGCTGCAAGCCCACCAGCGGCATTGGATTTACAAGCCCTGGGCACACTCAGTGCACTGTACTAGGGACTGACAAGTAAACCAATCATCCAATCATGGAGTCACTAATACATAACACAATTTATCATAGGGAGCACTCGCACTGTGGCACTGAATAGCAGTGGCACAGTGCCCAAAGCATCTAACGCCAGCAAAACGGTTCGGTAACATAGGAGGCATCATAAAAAATGAGAGGGAGACCCACGCCAAGGATGCCAGGTCTAACAATCGTATTGATGAACCCAACCTAAAATTTCAGGTCCATCTTCTGACACATAAACTTTTCCAAGTACGGACCTCCAAACTCTATCATGGATTCCATGAACCCTATGATGTTGATTGTTTCCCCTTGATAACCTGTGGGTATAATGTTCCTGGGTTCTAAAACTATACCTTCCCACAAACGTGTAAAAATAGATTTGGGAACAATGGTGTACTTGGATCCAGTGTCAACCATAAGTGACACCTCACTGCCATTAACTCTAAACATCGCTTTGGGTCTATTAAGTCTGCGTAACTCATTCTCTACACCCCCAGGCTCACTACTGTAGACTCATAAAATTCTATCTGAAATTTCAATTTGTTGTGTAGTCTCCTCAATGACACAGGCAGCTTTCCATCTCCGAGCTAATCTACATAACTTCGCAAAATGACCAAATCGACCGCATCTCCTGCATTCCTTGTTTTGTGCAAAACAAAACTTAGAGTCAGAACCGTGACTGAGGCTGCCACAACAATTGCAAAACTTGCCTGGGGCAGGAGAGGCAAATGTCCTTCCTTTTTGGACAAAGTGTTTGAAAGAAGAGGGTGCAGGCTGGGCTAATTTGTTTACAGCACCCACCTCCGAAATATCCACCTTTTGTTCTTTCTTTTCTAGTTCCTTCATGCACAAGTTAGATTCCTCTAGTACCTTAGCTATACCTATAGCATCACTCAAGGTTGGATTTTTGGCTGCCCATAATCGCTCCTGGATTTTCCTGTTGGCACATTGTACAATAAATTGGTCTCTTATGAGTTCATCTGTCATTGCCCCAAAACTACATTAAGTGGATAACTCACGAAGTCTAGAAACAAATTCATCAATACTCTCCTCCACCTTCTGATGTTGATTATAAAACTTATACCTGGACATAACCAAGTTTTCCTCCTTGGCATAACGTATCTCTAATCCACGTCTGGCCTCCATATACACATCCTGAATAACTTCACCATTAACACCAGCAGCTTGCGGCAAATACCTGAACACTCTCTGGCCTTCCTTACCCACAGTACTTAACAACATGGCTTTTATGCATGATGGCTTAAACTCTCCTCCATCTAATGCTTCCAAGTAGTTGTCGAACATTAAAACCCAATCATCCCAAGGCATGGGTGGTATGCCAGGCTGCATCAAAAAAGAAGGTGGGGGAATAACTGAAACTTGGTATGGCAGGCGTCGGTACTGTGCTATCCCCTGATGCTTCCATGGTTAAAGAAGGTTAGAAATAGAAAGGAACCAGGAGAAACGATAAATAAGAGATAGCCAAGTTGCAAGAAGAACGTAAGCAAAGTTACATCAGAGGTTAAAACAAATTTGGCAGAAATCCCCAGATGAAACCACAGTATGATTAACAATGAGAAATCAAGGTTTGCACATCACTGCTGTAACTGTGTATGCACAAAGAGTTAGTTACTAGGTGTGCACATCACCAAAGGTTAAGTACTTAATGGGCAGATTCCCCCTGTGCAATTACCGATGTATAATTAACATGCACAAAGGAATATTCTTACCAGGTGTGCACATCCCCGTAGGATTCCAGGATATACTGGGCTGGTCCTCCGTTATATTTTCACAGCAAGCAGCAGCAGAGGACGAGAAATCGGTGAAGCCTCCAGAACAGCGCAGGGTGTACTGAAGCACGGCCTCAACTGGAGCGTACACCACCTCTTCCTGAACAAAATGAGGTCGCCGAGTGGAAAACACGAAGACTCCTCTTCCGGTAGTCTTACTCGGGGGGTATGAGCTGCTCAATGGGTGGGGTGGACTCCTTCAGCCGCTGGGCGCTCTTCTGGATGGGCAGGGCAAACTTCTTTACACGCTGGGCGGAACCGCAGAGACACGGGTCCCTCACCGCTGTGCGCCTACCACACAGCTGCTGTCGACCTCTTTAGCTGCTGGGCGAGTTAGCGATGACGAGGTGTGATACCGCTGTACACCCTCCACACAGCCACAACTTCTCGCTTGGGTGCTGCCAAATTTCGGAGACTTTTGCCACACAGGGATTTGTCACTCTCCTCCGCTCCAAACAAAACAGCCGATGTGTCCTGTCGAGGTGCCGCAAAGCTCCAAGCACCTTTGCCGCTCGTTCCCACACCGTCCGAACTTGTCCTTGCACCGGCCAAGATCGTTGCCAAAATTGTTGTGGATAAAAAGGACACCGCACAAAGGTATTGATGAAGAACGAGGATTTATTGGAAGATCACAGGTAGGAGCGGACTCCTCTCTTGGCCGGCACAACACATAAAAACCACGTTAAAGCAAACCGCCTACCCACATATGAAAAACCTCCTGCATTCTAAAGCTTTATTGTCCATGAGCCCTCGAGGCATGGAGGCGTCCTCGAGCCCTCGTGGTACACAGGTCGCGTGTCAACCACACCGAAGGTGTGAAGGTTGCGAGCCCTACACAACAACTTGCAAGCAACTAGAGGTCAGTAGGTGCATGGAACATTGTGTCTCGTCCCTCCGACTGTAAGATCCTGCCAGCACTCACGGGTCTGTAACAGGGAAAATGGAGTCCCTTAACAATTGTTGCATGGTCATGTCAGGCAAGGATATAGCGAACCCAGTCCCTCGATCATTTATCAAACTAGATCAAATTCTTACAGCAAATTCCCCAACACAAGCTTTGACTAAGTCAACCACTAAATATCTGATTGCAATATCTGCTATGAACCTTACCTTAATGCTTTGGAATGTGGCTGATCTTGCCAGCAGGATGAACAACCCTAAATGAGTACCATATTGTGTTCCTGCAGGAGACATGGGTGCGTGACATTGTGTATATTATTGGGTTTTCTTCTGTGGCAACCCCGGCTGTTTTTTCTAGAATAGGGCACCACAAAGACAGCCTGGTATCTTTAATTTCTGTCTCCTTAGCAGGTAGAATTTCTAAAATGTATTTAAATTTCCAGCATTTCCAGAGCATATGCTTTTTTCTCTGACATGCAGACAATGTTTTTTGTTAACATTTACCACAATAACTTTAAATGCTATAATTCAGAGATAGCAATGTTCAATTGATCAGGCTGTAAATAAAGTACTTGGTAAGTTAAAGGTTGATTTCGCAGTAATCGGTGGGGGGATTTTAACAGAGGACTCCAGTGGAGTAACAAAACCTTAGCTGGCAAGGAATGGTGAGGGGGGCCCCCTACAATGCCAATCCCTCAGAGTCGCCAACCATCCTGTAGAAGTGCTACACCTTTGCCGCCTGCAACCATATGACATCAGCAGGAGTTTCCATGATACGTTTAGTGTCAAAGAGAAAAAAGTTATCCTTGTGGGATGAGCATGCTTTACATACATGCACACTAAAAAGCGAGCTGTGTTCATACTTTTTATTATAATATTATTATTTTTATTAACAAAAGTTAACTTTAGAGGCCGAGTGAATGTTCCCCTCACTAATGCCTAAATAGGGGAGTAAGTTTGTAAGGCATGTGCAGATGCAAATTAAATCTAGTCACCAAAAGGTGACGATTAAGCAAATTATTTCTATTTTGGCAGAGCAAGTTAATCTACCATAAATTTGCAGAGCTCCCGTTCTATGAAACTGACAGTTCCCCTTTCCATTTAATGCCTTATTTTGAATGCTCAGGTATAGCACCAGTTTATCTGTCAATTAATGTGTGCCCCCCCTATAGGTTCTCTTCTATGGACATCAATGATATTCTGATAAGTGGTGTTTTAAACATCACATATAATAAAACACATAGAGAGCATAATGTAGATGTAAGTACTGGCCCACGCAGGAATGGGTAATATGGGTAATTGCTGTTTTGGGTGATAGACAGGGCCACTGGAATTATGCGATTCTGAGGCTTTGTGGTTTTCCACATTATTATGCATTCGCTACATAACTCATCATCTGCTGCATAAGCTACAGATTTTAGCAAAACAACATTTATTACTAACTCAAATGGATCAAAAGTTTCTAAAATCTAAGTGACGTGTTGCTGTGCAGTAGAAGGCCCTATGCAAAAGTTGACCGGCCACCTTTCTGTTGTCGTGTAGTTCCTATAAACCTATATAGGATCTGCGCGTTTAGACAACATACACTGTAGGATTGGTGTCCGAACTGATTCTAGACACCCCTACCGAGTATGTTAGCCTGTATACCAGCTAGCTCACAGTGCCACTAGAAACCCCTCTTACCAAGGAGAGAATAGTTCTTGGCAACCATCGAACATGACAACCCTGTCCCATCAGGGATCGTGGAAACAGTGCGATACTTTTCGCTCAGTCACTCATGCTCACTTTGTCTCAGAGAGATGCACAGAATAAACGGTGGGGACGTTTTTCAATAAGCATTTATTGAACCAGTGTCATTCTAGTGTAAAATAGGTGTGCTGAAACAGCCATTAGCCAGTAACAGATATAAATGATTATAAGCACTAACAGAGTAAAAGGATGGTAGATTTCTACCATTGTGCTAAAACAATGAATACACTCAAGTATATAAAATACATGACAGTAAAATGCGTACACCTACGATGCGACCCTAACTAGATGTACCTAAGTGTACCTAGCATGTATGTAGGTGTAAAGGCCAAGAATCCCTCTAGGATAAAGTCAACCCCATTACCTGAAGTGAGAGACTGTGGGACCCCGTCTTGGTCTCGAGATGGACACCCCGCAAGGGATGTCAGACCACTGCGAGCTGGAGTGTCTGCGTGCAGGAGCCTCAGCGTCTCGCTTCAGTGTGTCAGCATGGAAGTCCTTTTCTCTTCTGACTACCTCAGCAAGATATGGTGTATAAATACCCAAAAGTGGTACCCCCAGGGGATATACCTTGCTGTGTCATGTCGGACTAGGATGACGGAAGGAATGACCCTTATACATAGTTATTATGCAGGAGATGGTAGGCCTGCTATCCTGCTGTGATTCCAAGAATCCTCATGCATAATGAATGAGGCTTAAGCTTTTCGGAGAAAACCTCATGTCATCTTTAGGCATTACCGTAACTAGGTAAAAGGTCAGTACTAAGAACCATTATGCAGTGTAATATCAAGGGAATGTAGGTGAAAGGTGCATTTATTACCTTAGCCAATATTGGGGTACCTATATGGAACATAACACTGTTGCTTTTTATTATAACTGGTACAAATTAGGTCAACCTTTCGCCCAGGTTACTATGAACAAGCGTACTCCTACACAACTACCCGATCCAGTCAGGATTGTACAGACCTCCTGAAAGATCTCTCTCTTCGAGTCCTCTCACTAGAGGACAGGGATGCATTAGAACAGGACTTAACCGCTGAAGAGATAGAGGGTGCTGAAGAGATAGAGAGTGCGATCCATGGATTACAATTTGGTAAGACTACCGGACCTAATGGCTTACCTATAGAGCTATACAAATGCATAGCAAGTAGAGTAGCACCACAAATGCTTAGCATGTTCCAATCTGCTAGGCAAGAAGGTATCCTCCCAGCGGATCAGGGACTGGCCACTATCGTGGTCCTTCCCAAGAAAAATAAACCACCCACGTCTTGTAATTCCTAGGCCTATATCTCTCCTAAATTTAGAGGCTAAGGTCCAGGTGAAGGCCCTGGCCAATAGACTCATAAAAGTAACAACCGCGATGGTTCATCCGGACTAATCCGGATTAATGCCTCACAGGGGTACCAGACTGAATTTAAGGTTTCTTTATGGGGAACTGCATATGAGGACGAATCCTCAGGCGGAGGATGGTGTTCTGCTCTCATTAGATGCAAGAATGGCTTTTGACAGTATAGAATGGCCATATCTATTCGCTGCCTTGTCCAGACTTGGATTTGGTCCTAAGTTTTGCTCCTGGATAAGACTCCTGTACCACGATCCATTGGTGAGGGTGCGGGTCAATGGTGTGCTTTCTCGCCCTTTTGCCCTTCACAAGGGTACAAGGCAGCGCTGCCCATTGTCCCGGATGATTTTCGCCTTGGCACTGGAGCGATTGGCGGCCTGGATCCGACAAGACCCGCTACTGTGGGGCATCTGGGGGAGTGGCGCATGGGAGAAATGGATCTGCCTCTATGCTAATGAAATTTTGTTGTATTCCGATTGATAGAATTCTTCATGTTTTTCAACTTTTTGACAGTTACTCCGGATACCAGATCAACTGGGACAAGTCTCTCATTTTCCCACTAGCTGGAGAACGGCCAGTTTAGCCGCCCACGTGTGTGTGTCTCCGATAGCAATACAGGGCTTTCAATATTTAGGTATTTTTGGGACCAGAGACGAAGTGGACTTTATATTGAGAAATCTGTTTGGAGCGTCTTAGGCAAGATGTGGCACATTGGAGGGCACTTACGGTATCCCTGATGGGAAGGGCAGTGCTTTTTATGAAGATGACCCTCCCCTGCATGCTGTAAGTCCTTCAAAATACCCCGTACAGGGTACCGCCTGATTTTTTTTGCAAGTTGAACAGCGAATTGCGCAAACTATTGTGGAATGGGGCAGCTCACGAATCTCCCTCGGCAATCTATAACGGGGAGTGTATGAAGGGGGACTGGTGAGCCTTGACATTCTTCTTTACTATTGTGTGGCATAATTGACCGCAGTGAATAATTGGGTTTTTGGGGAAACAGAGGACCCGGCATACAGAGTAGATCTAGAAGCTATAGGAGACTGAGGTTACCCTCCAATCCTATACACTGGAAAACGTATAGGATCACTGCCACCACATACTCAAAACGAATGCTAGGGCATGGTGAGAGGCCAATAAACACCTGGGTTGGGATAGCAGGCTCACAAATAAGACTCTGTTATGGGACAGCAAACTCTTGCAGGAAGTTGGCTAACTTGAAAGGATTACTTAAATGGGGGCTGATTGGTATTGAGTGTCTCAGAGACATTTGGAGAGGGGGTACACTACTGGCATTCGAAGACCTGCAGAAGAAGTACGAAATGAGGACAATGGAATAGTTTAAATATCGTGCGATACGGTGCCATGTGCCAGAGGGGGAAAAACTACCAGAGTCCACTCCTTTGGAGGACCGATTACTACTTGACACAACGCCAGCAAAGGTGATCTCCTCGATAGATAGGAATATAATGATTAACTCCCCTGACCCACTACGCCCCCTGCGAGAGGCGTTGGGATTATTGAGGATGATGACTGGGTGAAGGCAATTACAAGAAATACCCATAAGGGCTCGCTTCCGTATGATACATTTACAAATATTACACATATCCTATTATTCTAGGTCCCTGTTACACCATCTGGGCCGGTGTGATACGGACCTTTGCGCTAGGGGATGTGGCAGGGTGGGCTCCATTTTCCATATCCTCTGGGAATGCCCAATAATCCAACGATACTGGGAGGTAGTAGTACCAGTCATGGCCAAAGTTACAGGTCTTGTGGTCCCGCTGGAGGACAGATGGCAGCTACTATGCATAACAGTAGAGGATAATTGGCCCAGGTACTCAAATATTTGGTTAATGCTGGCATTAAGGGTGGCAAAAAGAAACATTGCAAAGGCATGGGGCATGAGCGGACCTCCAAGTGTCCAGGATTGGGAAAAATATTTAGATTGGTGGCAACAGGCAGAGCGGGTGATTTATGACAGTTGGGGCTGTTCCAAAAAAATTGATACAGTGTGAGACAAATGGGGCTTGTACAGGGAAACATAAAGGCCTGGTTAGGGGACGCTGGGGAGGTGGGGAAGGGGGTTCGCAGTCCAGTGGGTAACTGATGATGGTAACATCTGCATGTATTTACAATTTATACATATGTGATCTTTGTTATGTCTATCAATATTTGAAAAGATAATGACATAAAGCCTTACTGTCTTGAAAAGCGACACTTTGTGTAAACGATTGCATCATTTGCATTATTTGATGTGCACTGAGCAACTGTTTAATAAAAAGACTTTAAAGAAAAACCTTTTGCCCAGGCAGTGTTAATCTGTTAAAAAATGACACAATTATGAAGTAATACTATCACAAAATGTAACACATTTCTTTTTGTACCTACAAAAAGCAAAAATGAAAAGAATATGCCTCTGATCAAAATAAGCGGAATATCTCACTACAAGTAGGGGACAACTCACCGTACTGGATTGAACCTTAGTTTTCAACATATCTTCAATGATGAACAAACATGTTCTTAATTCAATTTCAAAGGTTTTCAATATTTAATAACAAATACATCATAATAGGTATCAACAGCTTATATGCATATATTCTTTGAATTTATAAAACTGCATTCTAATAGATTGCAAAGAATACATATCTTTTCTTTTTTCTTCCCCCTATATTTACTCAATCTACTCAATCTCGCCTACACATACCACATACAGACTTTTTCTACCAGCATACATTAAATAGAAATTAATCTTTGTAACCAGCACAGGAATGGACATGATATAACAGGATCAATAACATAGAGCTCTTTTCATTTAGAGAGTTTAGATACAATTGATGCATTGAGGGACATTTCAATCGCTCTTTTGATGTAGATCATAAGTCCGATCGCATAGATAGAGCGTTCAGCTTCATATATTAGTTTTTTTTAAATAGAATGTAAACAGCATCGTCCAGTGTTATGGTCGATATTCCTGTTCAGTGAACCACCAACGCGCGTTTCGGTGAGGGCCACAGGAGTGGCCACACCTTCCTCAGGGCGCTCAGGTGTCATATTCCATAACTTGAGGTGAGGTAGAAAAGATGGGGGGGGGGAGAAAGGGGAGAAGAGTTGAAGGTCTCAAAAGTGGATCGTCTCCACTCCTAAGAGGGATATCGGTATAAAGAGACACCGGTTCTAAGGTCAACACCCATATATAATGAGCTGCATGGGACTGTCCTGGTTCTCAAGAGAAGGTACTGTATCCTGATTCGTTGTCACAAATCCGATAGGTATTAAATGGGCATAGTCCAAGAATGCTCTGAATATCCCAACGAAAAGATGAAGATGAGTCTGTGTGAAATCTTGCTCAAAACGTAGCTCGGGTATTCAAATTTCTCACTCGGTTCATGGCTCGAGTGTACAGATTCCTCACTCGGTCGGCCTCGGCAGTGCCGATGCCGGCGGTCTCGTTGTCAATAAATAGGCGAGGAGTGGAGCAAACTTAGCTCTGACAAAGCCGAGAAGTCCAATTTCTCGTTCGGCTCACCTATCGGCCTCATTCCTTCATGTAATTTGCCTTTTATTGCCGCATAATTTTGTCAACCCTGCCGGAGATCACATTCAGTGTAACAGAAGCGGTCACCTATTCAATGCATCTCCCTGCATTAAAATAAATCACATGTACCTACAGAATTCCTCCCCTTAGTTTATTGCAAATGCTGGGAACACCATGCCTACATTTAAGTATGTCATACAGAGCTACCAAGCTTAAGTCCACTTATGTGTGACATTTCATTGTTTACAGCAGCTAATGTGTTACATTGTAAGGCCTCATATGTGACACTCTGACTGACACCTTAGGAAAAACTTTGTCTTTGACCCAAGCAGACAATTTTTATGCATACGTAGCAGGAATTTTCCCTGATGTACGTTTAAGGACCCTTTGCGTGTAACTTACCCTAATTGTGTCAGGAATTTCACCTAGCAATACAAATTGCCTTCATTTGGACTTCTTACAATATCATGACTCTTCTATCAGCAATAATTCCCTGATGGCCGCCTGCCACTATCATCACCTGCCCAATAAAATCATGTGCTTTGTCCCCTTCCTCGCAGCCCCTTAGGCACTTCCTTGGTATCACTGATTGCCTTGTTATACACGAGGAAAGGATTTTATTTTGGAAACTAAATTATACAATGTTGATCTACATTCTTGCTATGGGAGATACCAATATGAACAGACAAACGAACCTTGTGGAAACAAGGAAGGAAAAGGCTTCCATGCTCCATATGTGTAGAAGAACTTATCAATTAGACCTTACACAGTGACTTCGCATTTTTCCATTTCAGCTATGAGCAGTTAATGTATTACATTCCTGTACTTGTAGTCCTGTCTATAATGGGAAAAGCAAAATAACAAGAGACAGGTTTAAAAAACAAGCTATATCTGAGAAGAGAGAGGTTGAGATCTCTGCTTTAGAATCCTGCAAGTTAATGTGGTTATTTAAATATTGAATTCACAGAATTCTTTTATGTAACGCAGAGGCTTTATTTTGGTTAAAAAAAATACATGAAGCACTTGGAAATATTTCAGTAAAGCTCGTCACTTTAGTTTTTCAATGCTGTTCTTTTATTGGTATATATTTGTCAATTATTTTTAAACTATATGTATCACATATTGCTTTTAACTTTACTATATGCCAGATAGAATAGCTAAATGGTCAGGCAAGGAGGAGAGTGATAGAGGGGAGAAAAGCAAGTGCCCTAAATGTGGATTGAAGGCTGCTAATTTGCTACACATGTTTGTCACTTGCCCAGAATTGAGGACGTTTTGGGAGGATGTGAGTAATCATATCAGGATTGGCCTCGATTTAGAGCTGCAATTAACAAATAAGGTGATCATGTTGGGATATAGCGGTGTGGAAGATATAGGCCTACAAAGTCTTCTCTGTGTTATAATTGTTTCCGCCAGGTTGTGCATAGCCAGGGCATGGGTCTCGACAACACCCCCCAGAGCAGCAGAATGGTGGGTAATCTTTCAGGGAGTATATGAGAGGAAATATGCTTTAGCTAGAGTCAGGGGACTACGTTCTATTATAAAATATGACCAAATATGGGGTAGGTTTCATTGGGATCCAACTGGGGGGTCTTTAACCGAAGTAACTTGATTTAATTCACTTAGCCTAAAATGAAATAATAATAATTATGATGTACCCTGAGTTATAATTTGTCCTTATCAATTATCTCATGGCTTTTGCTATGGCTTATAGTATTGGTGATAGATAAGTGCTTGTACGATGTATAGCTTTGTGATCTACGTATTTATTATACCCAACTTATCTGTATTTCGGAAATCTCTTTTTTTTCCTTGTTTGTTTTCTGACCAATTTGACAATAAAAAAATAAAAAATGAATTCACAGAATTCTTTCATGTAACGCAGAGGCTTTATTTTGGTTAAAAAAAATAAATACATGAAGCACTTGGAAATATTTCAGTAAAGCTCGTCAGTTTCGTTTTTCAATGCTGTTCTTTTATTGGTATATATTTGTCAATTATTTTTAAACTTTATGTATCACATATTGCTTTTAACTTTGGCCTGGCACATTATTCAAAGTTATTCAAAGCATACCGGAAGGAAATAAAAACTCTGGGTTTCCATCAGATCCTTTAATGGCAACACTGTAAAATCACCTGCAGTGACTAGCATTTACTGCCCTGGCCTTTTGTTTTTAGGTCTCGCCTAGCGACGCAGCGCAAAGCGCTGTCGCTAGCAAGATCTATTGTTGTCGACTTTAGTTTGGAAGGGGGACAGGACATGTGCACGCGTACGGCTCGCGGCGTTCTCACAACTCCTGCTCGCACCATACGCGTGCACATCTCACGCCGTCTCTTTCAGATAGCCGATGTGCACGCTCATGGCGTGTCCTTCAGCGTGCGCCTTACAGACATGTCTCACCGGGGCTCAGCAGGTAGACAAAATTGCCCCCATGATGGAGCGGCCCGCTGTCTGGCGGGTCCGCTAAGAGAATGGGCGCCGGCAATGCACCCAGCCAAGCCCTCACTCACCGGCTGGTTCAGGACTCCGGCGTCTCTCCTCGGTCTGCAGGTTCCCTGGCCGTCTCCTCGGCACGCTGCGGGGCTCTCCTCACCACTCGGGAGCCCCGTCTTGCCTCTGGTGCCATGCAGTCTGCCTCGCTCTTCGCCCGGTCCCTCTGATGGTGCCGGGACTTCAGCATGGAGCCTGCAGGGTTCCGGACGTCCTCTCCGGCGGTTCCTTCCTGTTTCTTTGGCAGGCCCCGCCCACGTCCCAACGAAGGCTGCCTGACTTCCGGTTTCGCCGCCATCTGCACCGGCGGCAGGGAGTGCACCCCGCGATGTCGCCTCCGTTGTTCAGCTTGTTTCTTTTTGTGTCCTACACCAGGTACACTAGAACACACTTTATAACTTATAACTAGGGAGATGCAGTCAGTCTGACAATAGATTTAGTGCCCTCCTTGAAAACTGTATTTCACAGACTAACCCTGTTTAATATTATTAGCACCAATGTTTGAAGTGCCTAAAGGCGATTCAGTTTGTGGTACGTGCTGTACAGAAATATGCTTTCAGTCGGAAACTGATTCACAGGACGCCTAGAACAGCTTTACATAAATTGATCGCATGAACAAACCTTGAATGAAATTGACTACAGATACATACTTCTGTACCTAGGAGCGCCTAGGGGGAAAGTAATTAAAAGACATCACTGTTACCTATTTCAATGGCACTCAATTTACTGACCTCGTAAGGACCGAAAGCGGAGCCTGTAAGGATTCAAATTCAGTCACATACGATCTCATTCTATGATATATTTCGAGTTCGGCAACATTTGTGCCCATAGGAAGGCTCAGATGTACTAATTTTTCATGCAAGCAGAACATCATCCAAATTTGCTACGCAGCATTGTGCAAGGAGGAATACAGCGCAGAATCTACTAAAATGGGCCTGCTGCTGCTGCCATCCCCTGCGGTGGTGCTCAAAAAAGGCTGCCTTGCACGACGAACAGCCGCGCACCATAGTGCAAAGGTGAATTTGCACTGTCTACCATAGGATCTGTACTGGAAGTATCTAATGCGTTGTGTTTTTTGAAAAATTAACATATTTCCCAATGTTTGCTCCAGCTCCAATTAGGGTGTAGTTTTTGACACTAAGCCCGATCTAAATAGATCAGGCATTGCGGTCAAAGCCTATGGGTGTTTCCTCTCCTCTGTCCCAGTAATGCCTCTTGAAGCAAAGTGAAGCATGCCTGTACTAAGTATTTTTTTGCACTGTTAGAAGAGAACCTTTCCAGCGAAAACAGCGCTAGGGTTGGAAAAGAGTAACTCATACACATGCATTCAAAGGCAATTTTCTATTATTGAAAATCCATTTCAAGATGGCCGCTGCCATCACAAAGCATGTTGTGACACTGGCATTCATTTTGCATGTACCAGTATACCATGCTAAATACCAATGTTTAGATTGGTAAATTAAAGTATGAAGCAGTATAACATGGTGATTGCCCACACTTGATTGACAAATTCAAATTTTACTAAAAAAAAGGTGCAAAAAAGGTTCTGAGTGGCCCAGCAGCGATTTCCAACTGTGTATTTATAAGAACAATCACAGGGGGAGCTTATTCGATGCTGTACAGCCAGCCATCGTGGTCAGCAGGTGAGAGGGGATGAAAAGAGAGCGCAAATGGAGAATCGAGGGTTCAGTGGCAATATTAAACAAGCATTGGCATAGCCAATAGGTCTCGCCTTTGGGACCTTATAAGTGTTTAGTTATCCAGCACAATATCCTTGGTGCAACAACATCAAGTGTTGCATGGCTAAACACTTATAAGGTCCCAAAGGCAAGACCTATTGGCTATGCCAATGCTTGTTTTAAATGATGTTGTAGCTCAACTATTGAAAGAACCCATTAACTCCCATTGTTACCGGACATAAGATCCTGATTTTGTTGTACGCCGACAACGCAGCCCTACTGGCCCAAACAGAAATGCAATGCATATACTGCTAAAAAGACGAAGAGCATGGTGTTAAAACCGTCCCCTAGAATTAAGAGAAGACTAACAATGAATGGCTTATTGAGGGTGTGATTATTTGGGGAATAATGTTTACAGAGCAATTAAGTTAGAGGGATCAGATAGTGAAGGCTTGTACAGTTTTGACACAGACTTCTGGGGCAGTTTTAAAACTCAGGCACAAGGTAGGTGCACGAAGTATCAACACAATTCTTCAAATTTATTAATAGAAATCAGTAGCAGCCGCTCTTTGTGGGGCCGAGCTTTCAGGGTATCAAAGTTTACACCTTTTGTAAATAGCAGTACATGACGTTCTAAGGGCTTTGTTAAGATTAGGGCCTGTGACCCTCTTATTAGCACTTTACGCAAAGCTTGGGTTTATGCCAATTACTGAACAAGCAGCCTTAAAACCAGTGTTGTACTGGATCAGGTTAATTAGGAACCCAAAGGTAACAATTTTTCTAAAGTCACTGGAAGATGCTGACAGTTTGGATAGTTCTAACCGGAGGAGTTAGCTGACTCATGTAAAAAGTACATTGAATGATTTGCAATTGGGGTACCTATGTACCGATCCTAGTATGGTAGGACGGGATACTGCAGAACTTCTAAAGGAAGGCTGTTATGCGCTCAGATAGGAGATAAAGCTCTCCTCATTAAAGCCGAACAGCATATTGGGAGATTATTTTGAAGGTAGTAAGTTATATTTAGATTTGATCTACCCTGAACAGAAACGCATGCTTTACATCAAGTTCAGATTGGAAATTCTGCCTACCAGACAATATTTTGTCAAATGTATGGCTTGCCAAGGGGAAGGAAGTTTGCGATTGTGTGATTGGAGGGAAGGATAACCTACTGCACCTATTCCTCGTCTGCACAAAACACGTGCAAGCACATAAAAGCTGGCTCCTGCCCTTGTTTAGAATGTATAAGATCGATCTGTGAGGTCTGCATTGCTGTTCTGCCTTAGGACAGACAGATTATCAATTTATTTTCAGGTTCATAGCCTGGTTCCTAAGGTCAGTTTTGCCCCGTATGAAAGAGTCACTAGCAGCCCTCAAAAATATATTCAGGGGAAGATGAGTAGATCTGAATGCCTGCAGTCGGCAATATGATACTAATACATGATTTCCTGTTCGTATGAGTCCCACTTGTATGGCACTGCATTGTCGTCTAGTTACATACTGGTCCAGTGGGGGAAAACTTTAAAATTTTACACATAACCTTGTTAATCTATGCTTCGATTATTGCTGGACCAATGCTACATCACTCATTTTAATGTACATGAGGCGCATATATATATATACGGTGGAAATATGTAGCGATTGAAAGAAAGGGATTTTTCGTCTTGTTTTTGAAATTTTAAGTAACAAATGTTATTGATATTATTCTTAGAAAATGAAATGATGCTATTTTATTCCTATGCTTGGGAAGCACTCAGTTTAGCGGTAGTTAGTCGTATCGTCGAATCTATGCCTTTTAGATTTCATTGGCAAAAAAATGCTATGTGTGGGGCTGTTGTTTTATGTGTTTTTAATTGTATTTGTATTATGTGAATATTTTATGAATTGTAAGGCTGTAGGCTGAAACAAAGATCTTAAACACAATGCTTGTATGGGTTTTCGGGTCTGTGTAACGGTGTGACTATTCAATATTAATTCATACGGCACTTATTTTATATAGCCATCATTTATTAAGCTGTATTTATATGCAGTCTTTGTTGTCAATATTTACTGTCATTACAATAATGTAATTTCGAGGCTTCAATTTATGTAAATGTCCTAATAAAAATATTACACAGAAGCAGCACAGCCATACTGTTCAAATTTCCATATAATTATAGCTCACTTTCATCGTAATCAGTGGGGTATTTGACCGTCCAGGTATTAGTAAAGCTTTAATTATGTTGTTAGGAATATGAAACCTATTAACGCTTATTTGAAATGAACTAACGGGGGCAGGGGTTACCAGACTACATTTCCTATCTGGTGTTTTATGCAAAATTACCTACTTTCCTATATCTAATAACTAGCAATTCTGTGTACTGCAAAAATGTAATGGCACAGTTCCAGTACCTTCCTATGATGTGAATGGTAGGTTACACAGCGCGATAACAGAAGCAGGTTTGTCAAAAGAATACCATAGATTGTAGAAACAAAACCCTGCTTCCTTAAAGTTATTTGAAATGAAATTAATCAAAAGAAGTGATTTGCAGGAAGAAAACTCAATATGCAACACAATTACCATTACAGTGCATCTGAGTGAAGCTGTGAGAGGCAAGCACTTCTTAAATCTCAACAAGTTATTAAACCCCTGTCTGGCCTTAACCGTGTCAAGCATTAAAACTAGTGGCTGTAGTCCATATGCAGTGGATTCCAAGGGGACATGTAGTGAGCGCTGGGCGCGGCTGAGCTTGGGCAGAGATCATGCTCATTGAGTGTGGGTGCGCGAGACTAGGTTCAAGGTGTGGCCGGAAGCCATGTCCTGTGTCCGTTTGCAAGTGTGCGTAGCTCAAGGCCCTACATAGTTGGTTCTATTGAGGCTGGATGTATAGTTTAGGAATGTTAGGAAACAACAATGTACAATTTTCTAAAATATTTGCCCTCTAATCACTGGCTATAAAAACATATTTCACTTATTGTAGATGAGAAGAGGTTACCTGGGTGAGGTGGGATGTTGTGGTTGTAGGATGCTCTTTTAAAGTATGACGTTGTTTTGTAATCAAATGCATTTTTCGAAATAAGCAATACATAAGATAAATGTTACTATAATAATAGGAGTGTATTTTTATAAATAATGCTTATTTCGGCAAATACTTTAAAAAATGAGCATTGTTTTCTTAATATGTTGATCCCCTGCATGAACGATATTTGGGGTACCTTCTGTTGATTATTGAGATCTATAATATAAAGGACCTTTGAAATTCACTGAAATTACATTAATCAAGTTTGATTTAAGGCTGTGTCATATGCAGTCAGATGACCTAACCAAACAAAAACACAAGCGCGCGCGCCTCGCACTGCAGCAGGGGGGGGAAGAGGAGGGGACCTGCGCGATTCCCTTGCGGGAGCGAGCGGCGCCAGGAGAGATAATTGCTACCATATGGTGCCAGCTGCTCGCTCCCGCAAGTGAATCGCCAAACGTGCACGCGTTGCCATTGAAGGCAATGGAACACGTGCACGTTTTTGGCTGAAAAGCCGAATCGATTACAAAAGGTCTTTTTACCTATGCAGCGTATGCGCGCTGCGTAGGCGAGACCTAAAAAGTATTAGCAGGATGGGGAGGGCGGGGAAGCATGATGCCGCCTCATGGATTGCTTACAGGAAAATAACAAGCATTTGCAATGCAATAGGTCTCGCATTTACGCGAGTTTGAGCTGTTGGCATTGTAAATGACAATACCTTTATCTATGTTTTGGCTTTTAAAACATAAATAAAAGGCATTGTCATTTACAATGCCAATAGCTTAAACTCGTGTAAATGCAAGACCTATTGCATTGCAAATGCTTGTTCTCCTTATCAGTACATACTTTAAACAGCTAATGTAAGACAAAAACACTTTAGAATGTGTTCTCCAGCAGTCCTAATGACCCCTGACTGATACCTTAAGTAAACAACAGCATAAAGGCAATGTTAACATGAATGCAGATTATTTCATATAAAGTTTTGTTTAGCAATCGTGCGCAGGCCTTTGCAAAATCTTAAAATATGAAGAGCGGGCTTGCATATTTCTCTGGAAAAGCTGTCAACCCTACCTCTATTCCAGTAAGTTCTGTGCTGCCTCTTCCCTCTAAAATGTGCAGTACTCTGTGGAGGACGATCTCTCTCAGGGGGCCCCCCCACCCATTCCTATAAAGTGTGGGCAGGCTCGGACTGAAAAGAAACAAATAATTTATTGTGTTTCTTTTCAGTCCGGGGCCAGCGCTGTGTCAGCTCAAAGCGAGAGACACACACTGCACATACAAGCTGAGGAGGCCCCATTGCGTAGGGAAGACTGCCCCCCCCCCCAGCAGCCCCTGCGGTGCGGGGGGGCCACTTGTCTTCTCTACTTCTCTACATGAAGGGGGCCCCCTCAGCTTGTCTGTGCAGAGTGTGTCTCTCTAAAGCAGCTGCAGTGTGCTCGTTACACCCCTAGAAGACTCTGCACACTCTCGAAGAACGTAGTTTGTGGTGCACTGGGGGAAGGTAATGTGGACTACTTGCATTAAGAACATAACCCTTGACGTAATGTTTTACCATCTAAATGACCCCTCTGGCAATTTTGGTCGAGCCCCTTGGGGCCAAAATAGTGTGCTACGTGATGACACTCAGCTGCTCTTCTCATTTAAGAAAGATGAAACACCAGATAAAGAGGCCTTCAAGCCTCTGCCTATCTGTGGTAGTTCAGTGGATGAGTCGTAATCAACTTAAGTGCAACCCTGACCGAGGTTCTTAGCTTTGGCTATAATTTTACCCTGATTTAACAAGCGCACTGGGTGGATGAGATCCCTTCACCTAAGGTACAATCTGAAGTAGTAAAGAACTTGGGTGTCAAGACTGACAAGCAGCTGACCCTCCAAGCTCTTGGCACTTGCTTTGGCCTGATGCGTATGGCCAGAAAATTCTTACAATTCCTTTCTCTACTTGTCAGGAAAAGGATCCTGTTTAAAATCTTGACACTTATGCAAAGAGTTCTCCATTAGTCTGGGCCAGAGTTCTTGTCCAATAGGGTTACATTTTATTCTCCCCTTAGAACTCCACGGTCATCTTCTGGTCATTTTGCCATGGTCCCCAGGGTTAGGCAAGCAAAAGCAGGAGGTGGATCCTTTTCCCTCCTGGGCCCGCAAGCTTGGAATAGCTTGCCGGCCGAGCTACGGTTAGTGAACAATCTTTTAAAAAACAGCTGAAAACTTAGCCTTTTACTCTCTGAGTGCTCCCTCTTTCTTCTGTTCTCACTTTTTCACTAGCGCCGGGACACTAATGGGAGTAGCTGCTCGCTCTACAAGTCCCGCAATTCATTCATTCAATTCATTCATTCATGAGATCATGAACAGGCAGGACTTTTTGCTTACTTTAGATCTAGTTCCTGTAACAGACCAGAAGCTAATCACCTTTACAGGGAAGGGTCCTGGTAGTATGATTTATTATATTGCTATCTCAAAATAGCTGGGTCAAAAGGTTTTACATTTCACAATTCTACAGATTTGTCTGAGTGATCGCAATTCTCTGGTACTTACATTGTCTATAGCCCGTACACAATTAAAACACACCCATTCTATGCAGCTGATAGTGGACAGTAACATCAAAAGCATTCTGTGTAAATGGTCCAGTATTGATCCTACTGACAGAGTTAGCTGTTAGGAGCAGGGAAGTGCTGATGGTTTGCCTGGGGATCAGGGCTGATTCTGCTTATTGTCCCAGCTTTTAACTGCTCTAGAATCTTGCAGGGAACCAAATTTAAAAAAAATAGTTTGACAGGGCTTGTTCTTCTGCTCATCCGAATCTAATAAGGGCTGTTAAGAAATCTCCACAAGAGGTGGAGGAAAGGAAGTTATGTAAACTCAGATAAAGCAGGCGATTATGGAGAGAAAGAATGTCACTAAGCAGAAAGCCTGGGAGCAATTACATGAAGCTAGTAGTAGGAATGATGCATTCCTTTTTGGTAAAATTATTAAATGTGCCATGTTTTGGAGATAGTCACCATACTAATGTGGACACCATCATACCACCGCATATTTGGGTGAAATACTTTTATAAGGTGTATGATAACAGCACATTGCTAGACACCAAAGGCAGTATAGCCATGCATGGACCAGTTTTGGATAGAAGAGATGTCTCATTAATCACTCTGAAGAGCATATTATCTGCAATTGTACGAAGGAACAAGGTACCAGAACCGAATGGGGTCCCTATTGATATTGTCTTTTTTTTTATTGGCATTTGTCATATTATCGTTGGTACCGTCTATACATTTCGTTTTGGTACAGCAGTTGCATCATTTCGTTAGCAAAACATCCAATTACGTGGTACATTATATATATCAGTATTAACGTAGATATTAATTAAGCCTTGTGCACCTTCCCAATTTTAATAAGTACCCTTGGGTTAGTATAGCCCCTTCCACCGTCGAATGCTACTGCGGTGCTCCTGCTGTGTCCAAGTACACTATGGGGAGTAGTGTTTGCCTTGTGCATTGTTTGCCTCTTGTATGCATGCCTTATATGTGTCTACCAATACTTATCGTATATAACTAATAGGATTTACTTAGGTATCTGTGTAACATCAGATACCAAACTGAAACAAATAAAACTACTGCAGTTACCCGGGGTCCTTCTTCTGCCTGATGTACCACTTTAATGGTGACTCATATCACTTATGAGGTGTCTTGTCTCGTGGGCCGTGGGGGGCTCCGGGTAAGGGAGGGGAAACGGCGAAGACGCGGGTGCAGGTGAGGATGCCCAGACCCGATGGGCCCGATTCACAAAAGTAATCTGAGACAAAATCCTAACTTTACGACTTTCGGTATTCACAAAAGGCATTTAGGAGTAGTAAAGTTAGGATTTTGTCTTAAGTTTGTCTTAAGTTTTGGTCTTAAGACTAAATCCTAACTTAAGTTAAACTTAAGATAAACTTAAGTAAGGATTTTGTCTTACGTTTGTCTTAAGTTTTGGTCTTAAGACAAAATCCTAACTTAAGTTAATCTTAAGTTAATGTTAAGTTAAACTTAAGTTAGGATTTTGTCTTAAGACCAAAACTTAAGACAAACTTAAGACAAAATCCTAACTTTACTACTCCTAAATGCCTTTTGTGAATACCGAAAGTCGTAAAGTTAGGATTTTGTCTCAGATTACTTTTGTGAATCGGGCCCCTAGTGTATCCAGTCAGGAGAAAGTCATAAGAAATCCTCCACTGTCTCCCAACATCTTTATGTGTCGTGTCCTCCCTTGACATATACCATTGTCCCCTCAGTCTGTCTAGGCCTGGCAACAGGCATTCCCGTTTTGGATCCATATGTAACTCTGGCCCTTATTCTGGTCCTGAGGCGTCTGTCTGTGATTCCCCGTTGTAAGAAACTGGCTCTATATATACTACACCAAAATGAGGTATAGTGTGTATAGGGTCCAGGTGACTCCAGAGGCAGGCAGAGGTTAAAGTTAGATAGAACCTTACTCTCTAATAGTGGTAGCTTGGTCGAGCAGTAAGGCAGTATCAGAGGACAGTGTTAAGCATTTGATGTACACACTCAGCAAATGAATTCACACACTCAAGAACTGAACTCTAGGCCAATTGTTTTTGTATAAAAATATATTGTTGTTTTATTTTAGAACCCAGCAAGCCTGGCACAGGTAAGCATAAAATACTTTATAGTAATAAGTTACTGAATGTCGAACAGTTTGAAAATGCAATGGAAATTGTACTTTGTTTGATTTACAGGGAGCAGTAGTATGCAACACTTAGCAAATACAGTACATTGGAATGAATAGGCTTTTTCAATAAATTGCAGGTAAGTTACTTTTACGTTACTTTTTCTAACTCAGTGCTGGATGCCTGGATTCAGCACTGGGACATTTCCTGAAAACAGGTGAGTAAATGCGTTTTTGTTATTCGTGCGATTTTTAAAGAATATTTTCAGATTTCAAAACTCCACACTTAGAAACTTTTTGGAGCAGTACATTAAAATGAATAGGCGTTGTCTGTAGATTGCAGGTAAGTTACTTTTCACGTTACTTTTCTAACTCAGTGCTGGATACCTGGATTCAGCACTGGGACATTTCCTGCAAACAGGTGAGAAAACACGTTTTGTTATTTGTACGATTTTTAACCCGTTTGCTGCTTCGAACGTTCCGCGCCAGTGCGGAACGTTCTATTAAACGGGCGGGGCCGCGTCGGCCAACGGACGTGTGCAGCACTACCGAGGTAGTGCTCGCGACGGCCGTTGGCCGACAGCAGCAGCAAACGGGTTAAAGAATATCTTTAGTTTTCAAAACTCCACACTTAGTCGTTTTTTGGAAGAAAAATTGTCAATGTTATCCTATGGAGGAAAAACAGGTTATCGGTTTACAGGTAAGTAATCGTCTGTGGGAGTTAAGGTTCTGGGGTTAGACTCAGGGGTCCCCCAGGGTCAGTGATGCACTTTTCTTTCACCCTCAGCGGCACTAGGGCGGCCGGGTGCAGAGTGTTGAGGCCCAATGTTATCCTATGGAGGATAGGGGGCCTCCGGTTGGTGGCTGCTGGCAAGCAGGCCACACGGCTGTGGGAGCAAAGCTCCTAGGGTTTAGGTCAGGGCAAATTGGGAAACAAGCCAGCACAAAAGGTGCACCCTCAGCGGCGCTGGGGCGGCCGGGTGCAGAGTGCTGTTTTGGCATTGGGTGCCCTGTTGTTTTCAATGGGGATTTTCGGTTTTGGTTTTTAGCTGCAGGCTCGGTCCAGGAAGACTTCCGGGAGGAACCAACAGCTGGGCAGGTAAGTTGGAGGGCTCGAGGACGTAGGTGCACCTCGGGTTCTTTTCTCCAGGGCACAGGGCGGCTGGTTGCAGGGGTGTCTTTTGAGGTCGGATTTCACCTTACCGGGCCACTCGGGGTTGGGGGGGTCTCCATGAAGAGGCTGCAGGCGACATCGGGGAGTCCTGGAGGGGTCAACCCACGGTGGACTCGGACTCTGGGGTGCTGGGGGACCTCGCTGGAACCGGTGGGCCACTCGAACTTTGGCCGTAGGTGACGGGTGCAGTGGTGTTTCCAGGCGTCGAGTTTCTTTGTCCTCAGCAGGCTCCGAGTCTTGCTTTGGAGTTTCTTTTGAACAGAACTGCTGTTCACAGGAGATCCGGTCTTTGTTGAAGGCAGCCAGCCCTCCCAGGGGTTCTGGAGGTCGCTGACTGCAGGACAAGGCGACTTTTGGCGCAGGATCTCTGAAAACTGCAGACGGGCCGGTAGGGCTGGGGCCAAGTCAGTTGTTCTCTACAGTCTTCTCTGCTGGGCGTCTTCTTTCGTCCTTCTTCTTCGTAGGTTGCGAGAATCTGAGTTCTTGGTTCAGGGCTGCCCCCTAAATACTGTATTTAGGGGGCGTTTTAGGGATCTTGAGGTCAGTAGCCAATGGGCTACTGATCTTAGGGTGACTACACCCTTGGTGTGCTCACCCCACGTGGGGGAGTGAGCACAATCCCTAGTCCTGATTGGGGAGTGCCTGCCATCTGCAAGATGGCGAGCACTGGAGAGTGGGCCTCACCTCGCCTCCCCCACCTGAGGGTGGAGTTGGCAGAGGTGGGCACACCTCCTGGGCTGGCTAGTTTTCCCGCCTGTCTTCCCGCCGAAAGGGAGGGGAGACAGGAAGGGGACCTGCTCCTGATAGCAGGAGAGGCTGGGGGTCGCATTACAAAGGCTGCCAGGCCTTTGAAGCTCCCATGCCACAGATGGCTCTTCCTGGCCTGGGGAAGGTGTAAACACCTCTGCCCAGGAAAGGCTTTGTTTCTGGGTTCAGGGAGCATAGGCTCCTACCCTAGGGGTCCAGAAACATGTCTCGTGGTGGCAGGCTGGTGTGTACCAGTCAGGGAACCCACCAGAGGCTGGTTGTTTTTCAGGGGGCATCTCAAAGATGCCTTCTGTGTGCATTTTTCATTAAATCCCACACTGGCATCAGTGTGGGTTTAATGTGCTGAGAAGTTTGATACCAAACTTCCAAGTCTTCAGTGTAGCCATTATGGTACTGTGGAGTTCGTCATGACAAACTCCCCGCACCATATACTCTTAATGGCAGCACTGCACTTACAATGCCCATTAATGGACTTGGGCACTGTAAGGGTACAGGGCTCATGCACCTGTACCCTCACCACTGGCATAGTGCACCCAGCTGGAGGGGTGACCGACCTAGGCCACGGCAGTGAGTTGTTTAGGCAGGGCACACAGGGATGTGTGCCCTGTCGACTCTTCACTTTGTTCTGCACCAAGACACGCAGCCTGCAAAGGCAGTGTGTGTGTGAAAAGGTGCAGGGCCTCTAAGGGTGGCACAATAAGTGCTGCAGCCCTTAGAGGTCTTCCCTGGTCACAGTGCCCTGGGTACCTGTGGTACCATTTACCAGGGGCTGACCTGTGGCCAGAGATGCCAATTAGGTTAGTTTTGGGGAAAGAACACAGGCCCTGGGAACCTGATTGGCAGGGACCCAGGGCACACCAAGAAAAAGTGCATCAGTAGTCTGGCAAAAAGTGGAGGGTTACTGCATCAGAAACCCACTTCCTTACACCCGTCCATCAATTTACGTGTATCCCATGCCCTCAATATTTCTGCCCATGGTTCAGCTAGCGGTTTCTGCCTCTTTGTGACCTTATCTTCTCGTAACAAGGCCTTTTCCTCTGCCCTGGCCCAGCAGGAAACATCACTTTCCCAGTCAGCCACAAGCGGACTCCTTACCGCCCTCCATCTGAGAGCTAATCTCCGTTTGGCCAGGAGCAAGGCCAAATCCACAAACCTGTGTCCCACCCGTTTGGATTTAGGCCTCGGGAACAGTCCTAGTAGGCATGCCTCCGGGGAGCATTCCATCTCCCGGTCCAAGACCTTATTAAGGGTTTCTACTACTGTGGCCCAGTACTGTTGGAGTTTTGGACAAAACCACAGCATATGATCAAAGTCTGCGTCTATCCTGGTACATCTAGCACATGACTAATCGTTTCTCCCTTATACTATATTCAATTGGTGCGGTGTAAGATAAGTCCTATGTAGTATATTAAACTGTATTAGTTTGAAGGCCGTATTCCTTGGAACTTTCCTGTGGTTGCCCAGGACCCTCCGCCATTCCTTCTCAGTCAGGTGCCTGTCTAGGGTGCCCTCCCACCGCTCCCGAATTCGGGGCAGAGGTCGGCGAGACATCTCTGTTATTGCCAGACAGAGCCACTTCACCAGATGTCCGGCAGCTCCCAGTATCACTATTGCTTGGAGAGCCGCGTGTGTGGCCGGTTCGGCCGTATCATTCCCCCATACGGTTACTAAGGCTCCCCTTATCTTATGATAGTTCAAGAACTGCCCTGGTGGCAATTCATGATATTCCAAAAAATCCTCCAAAGGGAGCATTATCCCATCTTGGTAATAATCTCCAACAGTCTGAATACTTGCCTCCTCCCAGCCCTCTTATTGCCGCTGTGTAAGGGGAGGGCCTACTCCCATCTGGGGTATTCCTGTTAGTGGTAAGTCTGGTGCATGAAGCCGCATATCTGGTGCCCTTTTCCTGCATCTATCCCAACATGCCATGGCCACAGCGGGTAAGACACTCATGTTTTTAATCTTCAGGCGGGGGTTGAGCATCCTGGCTAGCAGTGTTCCTCGGGCAGAATGAGCCGGTAGCGCTAGTGTCTCTAACCCTCTTCCATCTAGCCATCTGGCCAGCCATTGAAGCTGTGCCGCCAGATAATATGCTTCAAGGTCTGGAGTGCTCAGCCCCCCTTCCGTCCAGGGCATTCTTAAAGTCTGCAGGGAGACTTGATTCCGTCCACCATCCCACACCAAATCCCTCAACAGAACATCCAGGGCCCCAAACCATCGCCGCGGAATCACTACCGGCAAATTAACAAAGAAATACAACATTCTCGGCAGCACTACCATCTTGGTCAATGCTACTCTAGCCATGACTGGCAACTTAAGTGAACGCCAGAAAGACAATTTCGCCCTCAAGGCCCTCACGGCCCCACCCAGGTTCCCCTCCAATAGGTCTCTCTGTCGATGGTACACTTGGATACCCAGGTACCTGAAAGTGCTCGGGGCCAATTCCAGGCCCATCGGAAATTCCAGTGGCCTGTCAAGCTCAGGTCTTAGGGGGAATACACACGTTTTTTTCTTATTAACGCGCAATACCGACAGCTCCGCGAACTCTTCCAATATGCACAATACTTCCTGGACTCCTCGGCATCCATCCCGGAGATAAACCAAGATATCGTCCGCGTAGAGCGAGATTATGTGCTCCGTCCCCTCGAGCATCACTCCCGGATCCCCACCCTTTTGCCTAAACCGTTCCGCCAATGGCTCAATGGCCAGGGCAAAGAGCAGAGGTGATAGAGGACACCCTTGCCGGGTTCCTCTATATATGGGATATTGGGACGATACTTTGCTGCCCGTGTGGATTCTAGCTCTGGGACTCACATATAATAGACGGACCCACTTCAACCACTCATCCCCCAATCCCATCTTCCCCATCGTCGCTGGTAGAAAGTCCCATCTCAAAGATTCAAAAGCCTTTTCCAGGTCCACAGCTACTACTATCGCATTGGGATATTCCCCCAAGTCACGGTGGAACAACACATGATACAGTCTCCTCAGATTTATGGATGTTGAACGTGATGGGATAAACCCATTTTGGTCCACATGAACCAATCCCTGCATCTGGGATAGGAGTCTGGCCGCTAGCACCTTACTGAGTATTTTAAAGTCGAGGTTTAACATCGACAACGGCATGAATTCTGTTATATCAGCCACCTCCTTCTTAGTTTTAGGCAAGGGGATCACCAACGCCTCCCTGGCTGATACTGGAAGTTCTCTTCCAGGGGATCCTCATCAATAGTCATAAGCACTGAATATTCCCGCCCATGTGTGGGGACCCCGGAAATAATAAAAATTATATATGAAAAACATATATATACAGCTCTATATATATATACATATATCATTTTTTCTCATAGCAATGCAGCCCCCATCTAGGAGGCTAAACAATGTAATAACGCATCAACTGCTTTTGCAAACACATAATATATGTATAAAAACAGGAGGGCAAGTAGCACTTGAACTCTGTTTTTAATGAGTAAACCTCATGAAAAGAACTGCAAATAAAGCAGACATTGTTAGCCTACAGGCTGCATTGTAAACCAATAGCATAGAAAATGAAAGCATTTTCATACAAAACTGGCACCGTGCCTTTAAGGCAGCCATGACTCCTAGCTTCCCATCATGCCTCAGGGGTGACAGTTAGGTCAGTTGTTCTTTCCGGCTCCTTCAGTCAGGACCCTGGATTCACAGCTCTTCCCTTTTTTTGACTTTCTGTCAAAAATTATCTGATTTTTTGAAGATTTTTGCTTTCACTCGACGTCTTTTAGCATTAGAGTGAGAGTGAAGCCTTTTTTGTGCTCCAGAAAAGGTTTATTTCTGTCAGAAATGCCTTCCTTATTTGACCCTTGCCCTGCCTGTGGCAAGAAGAAGGCTAGAACAGACACACACCCTGTGTGTATTCTCTGCCTCCCTGATTCTCACTCTTCTGCCAACTGTCATCATTGCAAGAAGTTGTCGAGGAGGACCATCAAAGAAAGGGAGAGAATTCGACTTTATGGCCTCTCTGAAAGAGGTAGGTCTCCAGTGAGGCAGCAGAAAAAGAGAACTCGGTCGACGTCGAGAGGCAAGGTCCCGACCTGTTCAACTTCGGCGTCAGGATCGGCGTTGAGGCTGCCGACGGCGAAGAAATCGTCGTCGAAGACTACGGTGGTGCCGGAGCATCACTCTTCTAAGAAATCGAGGACAACGCTCTCAACGTCGACGAAGGTAAAGGGCCCTCCATTGTCGTCAACCTGGCGACGATCAACGTCGAGGAGCAAATCTCCGTCGACGCTGGCTAGGCGATCGACGTCGAGGCAAATCACTCCGTCGTCGCCACATCAACGACGATCGACGTCGAGGCAAAGGTCTCCGTCATGGTCAGTCCAAAGATCTTCGACGTCGAGGCGCAAGACTCCGTCGCCGAGGCAGAAATCTCCGTCGAGGTCAGTGCAAAGATCTTCGACGTCGAGGCACAAGACTCCGTCGCCGACGTCAAAGCAGAAGTCTCCGTCGACGGCAGCAAGGCTGACATCGAAACACGGTACTCCGTCGGCGTCAGGTAGACGTTCGACGTCGAGAGACCGGTCGACTGCGAGATTGAGTCCTCCGTCCAAGAGGAGAAAGTCAACGTCAAGACAGGCGTCACCGTCGCCGAGACGACGGTCGACGTCGAGAAGGCAGTCGGTCCAGAGACGTTCCAGATCGACGTCGAGGCACCAGTCTGGTAAGCCTGTCTACATCGCCGATGTCGAGAACAGGTTCTCCCAGCTCTCACAGAGGTTCATCGTCAAGATCTCCGGAGGTCGTGATCTCGACGTCCAGCAGTCCAGTGTCCAGGGGACATCAAGATTCGCCGAGCAGGCCTACACAAGAAAGGGAGAGCTCTCCTCCTCCTCCTCCTCCACATTCTCCTGAGGGTCGAGAAGGGCAAAGAGCGCCTTCCATCCATCTATCACCAAGATGGAACAGGCCCTTGCATCACTGGGCCACAACCCCGGCCACTGGGGCACAGTCGAGCCCCCTTCACAGATCTCCGTTGGCTCGGCTGGTACAGGTGGTGGATTGAGAGCGTACTCCATCAAGAGCCAGGGATCGCAGTCGCACTCCTGCGCACTCTCACAGAAGGAGATCTAGATCCAGAAGCAGGAGGAGAAGACACACACACATCACACAGAGACTATTCACCTACTCTCACTGACAGCCCACCGTCGAGGGTCTCTCCGGTGGATGACGTGGGCACTTTTCAGGACGTGCTTGGCAGAGGGGCGACGAAACTAAACATCCCTATGCCGACTCGACAGAGTTCGTCCTCTGTTATCTTTGAGACTTTACACCAAAGGGCAGCATCTAGACCCCTGCTACCATTGGTCCCGGGCCTAATAGAACCGGTTATGGACATTTTCCTCACGCCGGCAACACTTAAGACCGCGCCGGCTAGGATTTTGAAAAAATATCGTTCACCGGAAGAGGACCCGCTTTTTCTTAAATCTGACCCCCCACCGGATTCTGTAATAATCGCTGCAGCAAAAAAGACTCATGCTATTGCTTCCTCCTCTACTGTTCCACCAGACAAGGAGAGTAAAACACAGGATTCGTGGGGAAGGAAGGTATGTGGCCCATCAGCCTCGATGATGAAGGTATCGAGTGCAGCGGCTCTCTTGGGCAGGTATGACAGGTCTCTGTGGGACTCCCTGCAAAGATTCACGGAAAAGTTACCAAAAGAAGATCGCAAGGATTTTGAGGAGATCGTGCATGAAGGCAGCTTGGTGGCTAACCAAGTTATCAGCGCCGCAGCTGATGGAGCTACTCTTTCGGCTCATGCCTATGCGCATGGGATATGCACTAGAAGAACCTCCTGGCTCCGACTCACAGCGCTCAAACCAGAGGCACAGTCTCGGATCCTCAATCTCCCCTTCTCCGGCACATCTTTGTTCGGTGCACACACGGATGAAGAAATGTCCCGGATGAAGACAGAGCTAGACACACTAGGCCGTGGGTCTAGAGAAGAAAGAGTTCCGCAAACGATTCAGGCCTTACAATCGACGATCCTCCCAACAGAGGGTTCAAACCCCTCATTGGCAGTAAAACCAGAATCAGCAGGGACAGCAAAGGTCCCAATACCAAGGCAGGCGCTCTTCCAGAGGAAGAGGGAACCAGCGTCAGTCTAACACCTCCGCCAAGACGCAGACCAAACAATGAGTGCCCACTTCCCCCATTGCCGTTCACCACTCCAGTGGGGGGAAGTATTGCAAATCATCTCGAAGAGTGGCGAGCTATCACAAAGGACCAGTGGGTGTTAGCTACGCTGCAGAATGGGTACTCTCTACGTTTTCGACGCCACCCTCCCTCAATCCCTCCAGTTCCATCATCGTGCCATCAAATGAAGATATTGCAAAACAAAGTTACCACCCTTCTGCGGAAATCAGCCATCGAGAAGGTGGCAATATCTCAAAGAGGGAGAGGGGTTTACTCAAGATTCTTCTTAGTAAAGAAGAAGGGGCGAAAAGCAGAATACAGACCCATTCTGGATCTGCGAACGCTCAACAAGTCAATCAAGAAGGAGAAGTTTCGCATGTTGGCTCTCCATCAAATATATCCACATCTCAGGCAGGGAGATTGGATGTGTTCGCTGGATCTGCAAGATGCCTACTTTCACGTTCTGGTCAGTCAACATCACAGACAATATCTGAGATTCCTGGTGGGATCTTCACACTACCAGTTCAAAGTACTACCCTTCGGGTTGAAGTCAGCTCCCCGAGTGTTCACGAAGTGCATGGCAGTGGTGGCAGCTGCACTACGCCGCAGAGGCATCTTCGTGTACCCGTACCTGGATGACTGGCTGTTGAAGGGTCCCTCTCCCCACAGCGCGAGGAGTCATTTCCTACAATGCCTAGAGATTTGTCACCGGCTGGGCCTTCATGTGAACTTCGACAAATTGACGCAACAACCCACACAGAGAATACATTATCTAGGAGCTCTGGTAGACTCCGAGGTAGGAAAAGTGTTTCCTTCGGAGGAGAGACAATTTTCCATCATACAGAAATGCAAACTTGTTCTAGACAACAGAATGCTGTCAGTTCGTCGGATTGCCTCCCTGTTAGGGTCGATGGCATCCTGCATCTTCCTGATCCCCAATGCCAGGCTGCGAATGCGTCCTCTACAGCAGGATCTGGAGGACAAGTGGGACCAGCAAACAGCTCGCTGGGACGACAAAATAAGTCTCTCAAACACAGCAAGAGCATCCATCCCATGGTGGATGAAGAAGGAGAATATGCAAGTAGGGATACCTTTTCATCAAGCACCTCCCTCTCAAACACTGATCACGGACGCCTCCCTCCAGGACTGGGGAGCCCACATGGGGTCTCTCCAGACGCAAGGTCAATGGTCATTGAAAGAGCGGTCATATCATATTAACATGCTGAAACTGAGAGCAGTTCACCTGGCCCTCAAGGCTTTCCTCCCTTCGATTCAGGCAAGTTTAATCTTATTACAGACGGACAATACCACCACCATGTACTACCTGAACAAACAGGGGGGAACTCGCTCACGCACTTTGTCGCTGGAAGCTCAAGCTCTCTGGCATTGGCTCCTGACACGGAACCTATCAATCACAGCGGTACACCTGCCGGGAGAACAGAACGCGAGAGCGGATGCTCTCAGTCGACACTTCGAAGACAGACAAGACTGGGTTCTCAACGACGAGGTCGTCGAAGGCATCTTCCAGGCTTGGGGGCGTCCCAGCATGGATCTCTTCGCGGACGACGAAAATACAAAATGCCGAGACTTCGCCTCAAGGTTCTACCGGCCAGGGTCGAAGGGGAATGCCCTTTTGATAGACTGGTCAGGGGCATTTGTGTACGCCTTTCCACCCCTTCCTCTCATCCCGAAGGTGGTGACCAAGCTGTCTCATTCGCACACGAGAATGATCCTGATTGCCCCGGACTGGCCGAGACAATGGTGGTACCCGGACCTTCTGCACATGTCAGAATGCCCTCACAGGAGGCTGCCGTGCAGACCGGACCTGCTTTCCAAGATGAACGGGAGGATTCATCACCCCTACCTTCCCTCACTGAACTTGGCAGCATGGCTCCTGAGGTCCTCCAGTATGGCCATTTAGGACTACCACAAGACTGCATGTCCATCTTAAAAGAAGCAAGAAGGCCGTCCACTAGACACTCGTATGCGTGCAAGTGGAAACGTTTTTATATGTGGTGCGTTCAAAACAATTGTAACCCAACCAAAGGGCAGGAGGAGGTTATTCTACCATACCTGCTTTACCTGTCTAAAGCGGGCTTGAAGTTTCCCTCCATTAAGGTGCACTTAGCAGCTATCACTGCATATAGGCGCTCGCCTTCTCAGCCTTCTTTCTTTCAGTTACAGGTTGTGAAAGACTTCTTACAGGGTCTGAAAAAGGTCTACCCTCCGGTCTGGCCTCCTTCACCACCCTGGGAGCTGAACCTGGTGCTATCAAAGTTGATGGGTCCACCTTTTGAACCCATCCACAAAGCAACCTTGCAACACCTCACTTGGAAGGCGGTTTTCTTTAGCGATCACGTCAGCTCGCAGAGTGAGCGAAATACAGGCCCTCTGCTCTAAGGAACCTTATACTGTTTTCCATCTTAATAGGGTCGTATTGAGGACTCATCGCTCCTTCCTTCCGAAGGTGGTGTCAGATTTCCATGTGAATCAGACCATCTCTCTGCCCACCTTTTTCCCTAATCCCTCCACTCCAGCTGAGAGGGCTTTACACTCGCTTGACCTAAAAAGAGTTTTAAAATTCTATCTGGATAGGTCCAAGTCCATGAGAAAATCTGATCAACTATTTGTTAACTATGGGTCGATCAGAACAGGTTTTCCAGCTTCAAAACGGTCCATCTCCAGATGGATAGTTTCGTGCATCAAGTTAGCTTATCAATTAGCGCAAAGGCCCCTTGGGCCTACTCCCAAGGCGTATTCCACGAGAGGAAAAGCGGCTACGACTGCTTTTCTTCATAACATGCCTATCTCTGAAATCTGTAAGGCGGCAACTTGGAGGTCCGTCCATACATTTACGAGGCACTATTGTCTAGATTCGGACACCAGAGCAGACACCCAAGTAGGCCAGGCCTCCTTGAGGAATCTGTTCAACAGCTGATTGTGGCTGTTGTTGTATGTTGGGTCATTCACTCTCATTTGCCTGCAGGTGGAAGATGGGCTTGCTATTCTATTCAGTGCTTATGACTATTGATGAGGATCCCCTGGAAGAGAAGGATAATTTACTTACCTGTAATCCTAGTTCTCTTCCAGGGGTATCCTCATCAAAGTCATAAGCAACCCACCCGCCTCCCCAGGCAAATGAGATTTTTCTTCATTGTTAAAAAGGATATCTTTGTGCCCTGATCTTCAGGGTTAAGCAAAGAACAACTGAACTAACTGTCACCCCTGAGGCATGATGGGAAGCTAGGGGTCATGGCTGCCTTAAAGGCACGGTGCCAGTTTTGTATGAAAATGCTTTCATTTTCTATGCTATTGGTTTACAATGCAGCCTGTAGGCTAACAATGTCTGCTTTATTTGCAGTTTTTTTCCATGAAGTTTACTCATTAAAAACAGAGTTCAAGTGCTACTTGCCCTCCTGTGGTTTTATACATATATTATGTGTTTGCAAAAGCAGTTTATGCGTTATTACATTGTTTAGCCTCCTAGATGGGGGCTGCATTGCTATGAGAAAAAATGATATATGTATATATATATATAGAGCTGTATATATATATGTTTTTCATATATAATTTTTATTATTTCCGGGGTCCCCGCACATGGGCGAGAATATTCAGTGCTTATGACTTTGATGAGGATACTCCTGGAAGAGAACTAGGATTACAGATAAGTAACTTATCCATGTTCCTCGTCCCATGCTGTAGCATACATTTGTTCCATTTTTGGTGCCAACAAATCTATAAAAGTGGAGTAAAACTCAGCCAGAAGGCCGTCCGGTCCCGGAGTCTTCCCCCGTGCCATTTCTCTAATGGCTGCTCTAATTTCCCGTAGCTTAACCTGCTGTGCCAATGTCTCCCATGCGGTCTGATCTAATTGTCTTAGTCCCAACCCTTCAAGGTATGTCACTATCCTGTCGCACTGTATGTCCACTGGCTTCCCATATAATCGCTCATAGTATTCCCTGAACGTGTCATTGATGCCCCGTGGAGAGTATATCACCTGACCAGTAGGATCCCGAATACTAGCAATTGGCACTCCTCTACCTTCTGGTTTAATCAGCCACGCCAATAACTTCCCTGCCCTACCACCTTCTACATGCTGCCGTTCCTGATATGTTCTATAATCTAACATCCTTAATCTCTCCCACGCTGCACTATAAATACTCTTCACCTCCGCCAAGCGTTCTTGCGCGTCCGTTCCACCATCCACTTCCCCATCCAACAACCGGATCCGGGTCTCCAAAGACTCCAGCTCCTGGGTGATCTCCCTCCTAGCTCCTACCGTCTGTCCCACGCACCTCCCTCTTATTACCACCTTAAAGGCGTCCCACTCTATCAAGTTAGAGCTAGCCGTCCCCTGGTTCTTCTCAAAGTAAGTTGTGATCGCCTCAGCAAGCTGCCGTCTAAAACAGTAATTCTCTAGTAAATTGGGATTCAAACGCCACATTGGAATAGGGGCCTTGTCAGGGGTAGGTGTGAATCGTAATAGTAGGGGGCTATGGTCCGATATAGATCTCCCTAAATATTCTGCCTTCGCTAGCATCGGGCTAATTTGTCAGAACAAAGGAACATGTCCAACCTTGTGTGCAGGTCATACAGAGATGAGTAGTAGGAGTATTCTCTCAGGTGAGTGTTGTGTAGTCGCCAAGTGTCCAGCAATTCCCACCCCTTGATCCACTCCCGCAAGCCCTTAGCCATTGTGGCCACTGTAGTACCCCCCAGAGGAGGAGTAGACCTGTCCCATGCTGGATCACATACACAATTAAAATCGCCCCCTAAATTCAAGTCACCCGATGCCACCCCCGACATAGGTTTGGACAACTGCGCCAGGAAAGGGTCTTGGTCGTCATTCGGACTATACACACTCCCCAGCGTCACTTCTTTGCCCTTCAATCTGCCCTTTACTAACACAAACCTCCCCTCCGGGTCAATTACTGTCTGGGAGGCTTGGAACGGAACTCCAGGTCTAACCCACACAAGGGCCCCTCTTGCATAAGTTGAGTAACAATTGCCCCCGCCATCTGCGCCTGAGTCGGCCAACCTCCCTATCTGTGAGGTGGGTCTCCTGCAGCATCACCACATGAGCACTTCTACGCTTTATATAATTAAGGATAGTATAACGCTTAGAAGGAGAACCCATACCTCGGATATTCCAGGTCAGGAGCTTAAACTCCTCAGCTTGGTGGCAGTCGTTGGCCATCTCCTAGTTCTGCCGTTCTCACCACCCATCTCCCCCCCGTGCCCCCACATCAACATCAGCAGTGGACCCCACAATGCAGCACAATAAACCCAACTATAAACTCCCCATCCCATGAGCGGCCTGACAACGGTCAGCTGCCCAAACCTGAAAAGAAACATCTTGTTAGTCAGAACGCCACCACCAACTCTAGGGGCGGTATCCTCTGGTGGGGGGTGGAAGGAAAGGTCAGTTCACAATAGTAATGGCGAAGCTGTTGTCTGGTCCCATTTGTAGTGCTGAAGGGCATCCCCTTCCCCTCCCCCAAGTATCAGCAACATCCATATAAACAAGGCGTTCTCAGTCAATGGTCGATGATCAACTGCGATCCCCTATCCTTAGACAATATCATCAGCCGTGCGTGGGGTCAGTTTCGGCAGCTCCATATCATTCTCCAAATTGTCATCTGAGTTAGTCCGACAGCTCCCTTGATCCGAAGACGGGTCTTTATTCTGGTCTTGGCCACTGGGCGACATTAGCCGTGCCACTGCCTCTAGTGCAGCTTCTCGATCTTGCTGTGTTTGGGAAACAGTGGGCCTCTGCAACACTCTCGATTTTTTGGGGCGGCGTTGTCGAATCCTAGCGCCTCGTTTCTCCCCCTTCAAGCCCGACTGCGATCTAGGCAATGGCGCTCCCTTTCCATAGGCCTCCAACCATGTCCAGGCTTCTTCTGAGGTGTCGCAGAAATGCGTGGTGCCGTCTAGCACAATCCGGAGCTTCGCTGGAAACAGTAATGAATACTGTAGCCCCGCCTCTCGAAGAGCTTTCTTAGCCGCTATGAAGGAGGTTCTCTGCGCCTGCACTTAGGCAGTAAAGTCCGGGTACATTGACACTTTACTGTTGCCCAATGTGTAGGGGCCGTGTAATCTGGACTGCTGCAGTATGGCATCCCTGTCTCTATAATGCAGAAGCTTGGCTACCACCGGGCGTGGGGGCCTCTCTGGGGCCGGGGGACGACCCGGGACTCTGTGAGCCCTCTCCAGGGCAAAGAATTGAGATAGTGTGCCAGCCGGCAACACCTCCTTGAACCATGTTTCCAGGAATGCCAGCATGTCCGTCCCTTCTGTGGTCTCCGGGATCCCCACCACTCGGACATTGTTGCGCCGATTTCTCCCTTCAGCATCTTCTGCCCTCCGTTCAAGCTCCGTCACTCTGGCCGTAAGATCATCTAGCCGTGCTGATCCTTGTTTCTGCCCCGGCACTAGCTCTGTGAGAGAGTTTTCTACCTCTGTTACCCTATCTGCCAGCTTATGATGTTCCGCCTGCAGCAGCCCTAGGCCCACCGACACCGGCCATATATCCTGCTGTAATGTTGTTTTGGTATCGAAGATAGCCTCCAGGATCTTGTCCAAGTGGAGGTGCAGTGAGAGATCTTTGTTAGTTGTGTCCCCAGTGTCTTGCTCACTATGCTGTGGGGATGATTCTCGGGTGTTGGGCTGGGTGCTGCCTGTTTTATTTTTCGTCCGCCCCATTTTACTCCTGTGGGCCTTGGCCAGGGAACAGGCAGCCCCTCCTTCCGTCTGGCCCTACTCGAAGTCCCAAAGCCCGCCGGAACTCTGATTCGTACCTCCTATGGTGTCTCTTCTTATTAGGTTCCTTCTCGGTGAGCAGGGCCCCAGCTCCCAGTCAAAAACCCCTGTAGGGGATTCTGTCACTGCCTCCCGGTGCCCCTGGAACCCAGGCTCCTGTAGGGTCCTCAGCCCCTATTGCAGTTGTCCGGCAGATAACACGTATCAGGCAAGCCTTGCGGGCCACACCACCCCGGGTCTCGTTCCACCCTACTCTGCCCCCACTGATTCAATATTTGCCCCCGAGTGAGGGATCTGCCTGCCCGATTGTTTTCTCCCGCCCTGCAGGCAGTCCAGCTCTCACCCCACAAAAGGGCGTGCACACGCTATTCCCTCTCACGGGATCTCTCAGTGGTCACTGGCCACAACAGGCCGTCCTGTGGTCTTTCCAGATCAGTCCAGTGGCAAATGTCTCAAATCTACCCCACCAGTGTACTTATTTGGATTCTCGCCAGTCCCCTCAATGCGGCACCCGGGGATCCTCTCCAGTCCCAACCTGTCTGCCGCTCCTAAATTAGGCCTCTCTGTGCTGCGTCACCGCACTGGTGGCCATCTTGCTCGCTGTGCTCACCTCCAATATTCCTTTAAGGGAATAGTGGTTCTGCCACCATTTTGCTTAAATAAAACATAAAATCATCCAATCAATTCTATCTCTCCTTTAAGATGAGACCAACCATTAATGATCACCCAGAATAATTGAAAAATAACAAGAATAATTACCTACTGGGTTGATACTTTTGTTCAAGAATTACACACTGTTTCTATCATGTTTTTTTGAGTATATGTTCATGTGTTATGTTTATAATGTGTTGTGATATGTAAATATATGTATTTTTGTGTTCACTTCACGTTTTATATGTAATTGTTATTGTATAGAGTCTATAGTTGTGTGTGTACATATATGTGTTTAAATAGTCTACACTAACTTATAATTATTTACTATAAAATCATATCGTGAAATAGAACACATGAGTTTTTCTTTTTCTTTTTGGTTTGGATATAAGTAAAAATTCATTTTCATTAATGGTTGGTCTCATCTTAAAGGAGAGATAGAATTGATTGGATGATTTTATGTTTTATTTAAGCAAAATGGTGGCAGAACCACTATTCCCTTAAAGTACTTAATCCCCAGGTTCTGCACTAAACTGGGCTACCCCATTATTCTATACTCACCTCCAATATTCCGGCCTTGTTCCTCCGCCACCGAGGAAGACCACCGCACTCCACTCCAGGTCGAGCCTCGCTCCGCCTCAGCCTCCCTCCCAGCTGCCGCCGGAGGTCCACAGGGAAAGCGGACCCCGCCAATCTCTTCTCGCTGCCACTCCGGGCCTCCGTTCTCCTCCCTGTATCGCAAAGTCCCTGCCAGACCAACGCTCTCACTGCAGGCGGTCTGCCACTGCCTCTAGTTTTTCAATATTTTGGGCAGCTGCTGTCGCTCCTGTCTGCCGCCGGGGCCTCCATTCAAAGCCGCAGCCCCCCAGCAGCGCCGGCTCATACTCTGCAGTTCCGGTCCAGGGTTTCGCCCCGCAGTTGCACTATCGTTAATGCTGTATCGGCGATGCCCCCAGGCCTCGGCCGCAGGTCCACTTGACAGTAGGGACTAGCCCGTACAATCGCCTTCAGCATGCGGGGCTCGAGGACGCCCCTCTCGCTTCCCGGCAGGATTATCTTCTGGGCCAAGACGGAGCTCCGCAACTATGCGGCCCCCATGATGGTGGTCCAAGCCACGCCCCTGTCCCTATTGATATTTTCAAAGATAAAATAGACCTATGGGCACCTTTATTATTTAACGTACTGAGGAGTGCTATAAATATAGCCCCCCCCCTAAGTCCTGGTCTAACTTGATTATTGTCCCTATCTTTAAGAAGGGGATTAGAGGGGGCGTGGCTTAGCCACCAAATGAGATGGCCGCCGGATAGAACAGCTCCGACGTACCCCTGCCGACAACCCTATAATCCTGCACATTGATCCGCTCTAAAAGCAACGACGGGAAGACCTACGACAGCGAGGGGGCTGCCGGCGAAAAAACGGAGCAGCGGGACCCAGCGGCTGGCAAGTAACGCAGCTTTGAAACTTGTGGCCTCTCCGTGTCCGGAAGCCTGAGCCTGCCGTGATTGTACCTGCGGGCGTGAGGACGCCAGGGAGCGGCCCCTCTTGACAACGCAGGGCCGAGGTCCCGCGGCCTACTCCGAGCGCGAGTCCGGAGACACCCGGCGGATGAAAATCGCGACCCGATAAAGAGCCTAGCAGAGGGGCGGAGCAACGAGGCCCTATTGTTGGCGACGGCGGAGAGGCCGCTGAGACGCGTTGATGAGGTGCGTAGCTGCCCGCTGCTTGATCTGAAGCGGCTGCACCAAGTCTACTGGAGAAATTTACGACCTGGTAAGGAGCCGAGCGCAGGGGCGGTAAAACCCTACCGACGGTGACTGCGGGGAGGCCGCTGGGGCACGCTGGTGAGGTGCGTAGCTGCTTGCGGCTCTGAATTGTATCGCGGCGGCCCCCGGGGGAGTGGACGCCTCCAGGTGCGGTCTGGGCCGGATCAGCGATCGCGACCGCTGCAGCCATAAAGGGGGCAGGAAAATTGAACAGACAGCAAGTGAAGGCAAGATGACAGACACTTATTGAGGTGGGAGACAGGGCCCCGATGGCAATAACTACTGCAGGCCCATCATCATAATTACATTAAACCCCTATCTAAGGCGCAGATATACATAAAGTCACAAGGACTACCTGTACGTTTGCCTGTGGAGCCCAGGAGACCCCTTTAGCATTGGCGCGTTGCTCTATAACACAAAGTGCTGTGCAGCATTGCCAGCCGTGGTACATTGGACAACGCTGTGGTGGAGTACATGACTGGCAGCCGGGGGGTCCGCGCATTAGTCAGTGAAAAGAAGCAGAGTGGGACGAATCACGCTCACAAAAGGCTCCAACCAGCGCAGTTGCGGATGCTCTGAACCGGCACAAGCTTGGGCAAGACAGGAAGAACCAAGCGAAGCGACAACACACTCAAACAGAAAGCGGAAAGAGAAGCGGGAGGCGGTCGCGTACCCCCCGACTGTCAGGATCTGAAATGTCGGGTGCCAAGGGACTAAAGGGGTCGCAACAGACGAAACTGGACAAATATACATTGCCGAAACCAACTGAATCCGAACACAACGCTAAAACCAAAACTTGCAACCGGATCAGAACGCGAAGAGCCAGATCCAATGTTAAAGGATATAATGGAGGCCATTTCGGGGGTGCGTATCTCCTTGGAAACAAGAATGGACACTATCACAACGGAAGTTACATTGCTATGGGCAGACCTGCAAAAAATGGGGGAGAAGGTCAAGCAAGTGGAAATGGTTACAACAGATCTCGTAGATAACGCTAACCAAATGCAAAAGGACATCAGAGACTTGCAAGCGTTTCGCAAGCTAGCCGAAGAAAAATTGGATGATTACGAAGGTCGCAACCGACGGAACAACATACGAATAATTGGGCTTCCGGAACGGGCGGAAGGCCCGGCGTCTGACCTATTCGTGATAGAACTGATGCACCTCCGGCCTAAGGGACTGTCAAAGTTCTTTTTCGTCGAAAGGGCGCACAGAGTTCCTGGAGGGAGACCAAGCCCTGGAGCACCTCCTCGTCGAAATGCTGGCAAAGCTTTTGAACTTCAGGGATCGAGACAGTGTATTGCATACAGCCCGAGTGCCCCCCCCTAAAATATGAGAACTGTGAGATTTCCTTCTTCCCTGACTTCACATTAAATGTTCAACGGCAATGAAGAACTTTCCTAGACGTCAAAAAATGGCTTATGGAGAGGGGGATCAAGTACGCAATGCTATTTCCTGCCAGACTGCGAGTTGCTGTAGATGGCAAAGCCTGGTTCTTTGACAGCCCGGAAGCGGCTGCTGACTGGTTGTAGGGTTGTAGACCTGAGGAAGAGCATAACGCAGGCAAAGGCTAAAATTGAACCGAACGAATTGAGCACTACCAGTGACGAGGCCTAACAACAGGCGGTGAAATCATAATATTTGAACACCGGAGCGAGTTAGAATCACTCTGCCGATTCGATCTGGACGATGGATTCTGAGCAGGAGAAGGACGCTAAGTGTCTTGTTAATTATCTGACTAAAATGTTCATCCCAGAGTTGCATTGAGTAAAGTGTAGATTGGGAACTGTCGGTCGGGGCGATGGAGGGTTTCCCCCACCATTGCATTCTACTTTTAGTCTACAGTTCAAGGGCGACAGGCACTCTGCATAGTTGAATCATGGGCAGTTCGAAGCCCAGAGTGCAGGGGAGCAGGGTGGGGGGTAGTTGGGTTGGGGTTGATTTGTCTTATTGTTTATTAGATAGTGCGACACTGAATGAGGCAGATATCAAGGGGGGATTTGACAGATATGAGTATCTCACCAAACATGCAATGGGACAAAAGTTTTAAGCTACTATCTTGGAATGTCAACGGGTTGGGGGACAAACTGAAACGTAGTATTGTATTGCAATATATTAAGAGACAGTCTCCTGACGCACCTTGTCGGAAACACATGTAGGGCTCTGAGTAGATGGGGATATCGACTGAATGTCCACTCGGGCTTTACTACCGGCTCCAGAGGGGTGGGCATTATGAACAAGAAGTCCTTCCCAATGTCAATCAACCACACCATGACAGATGTGAGGGGTAGATACGCAGCTATATCGGGTCAGTGGGAGGGTATGTCGCTCACAATTGTAACTGTGTATGTTCCCCCGGGGCTACAGGGGCAAATATTCAAAGACTTAGGAAACCTATTATTATCCTTCCGTGAGGGCCGCCTGGTGGTGGTGGGGGGGATTTCAACTCCGTAGTGTCCGGATCACTGGACCGATGCCCTCCCCGCCATGTGGGCCCGGCACAAAGGTGGCTTCCGGACTTTGTAGATGCAATGGGATTAGCCGACGCATGGCGAATATACCATCCCGAAAGTCTCCAATATACTTTCCACTCAGGAGCTCATAACAGTTTGTCCCGTATTGACTACCTTCTCACTACAGCCGCTCAAGTTAGCAATATCCATGATATCAAACATTTAGCTCGTGGCATATCAGACCATTCACCAATATGGGCTCAGTTGGCCTTGGGCGAGAAACAGGTGGGCAGGATAGCACCGATTAACCCATGGTATCTCAAAAGTCCAGTTATGAGAGAGAAACTGACAGCGGCCATTGAGCACTATTTCCTTGAGAATGTAGAATCAGTAGCCTCAACACAAACGCTGTGGGAATTTAAAGCAGTAATTAGGGGACAGGCGCTCTCCCTGATTGCCGGAGAGCGCAAAGAAAAGATCAAAGATTTAGCCAGACTAGAGGAAGAAATCCTCCGTATAGAGGAAGAAGCAGAGGGACAATTACAACCGGACACACTCCAAACACTATCACTTAAAAGAGAGGAATATAAAAATATCGTAACGGATATGGCCAAGATCTTGAGCAGGGACAAGGCGGGTAGATTGTACGAGTTAGGGGACAAGGCTGGGAAGTTATTGGCCTGGCTGGATAAGAAAGAATTAGCAAATCGCCTGGTACCTGAACTAACCACTGAGCTGGGTGCGATCATAGTAGACCCACAAGACATTGCCAATGAATTTGCTCTTTATTACTGCTCAATTTACCAGACAACCACCTCCTTTCAAGAAGTAGACTCTGCAGATCTGCTCGCAGACATAACACTCCCCAAGTTAGAGACTGAAGACAGGGAGCTGCTCGATAGTGCCCATACTAATGATGAAGTGGCCCAGGCGATAAGAAGCCTCCAGTCGGGAAAAGCCCTGGGCCTTAATGGGCTGCCAATCGAACTCTACAAACTAAAACCAGACAAAATAGCACCGCACCTACGAGGCATGTTTGAGGAAAGTCTAGATTTGGGAGTGCTCCCGTTAGATCAAAGGGTGGACTCACTAGTCACCATACACAAAACAGGTAAACCCAGGAATAAATGTTCTTCGTATAGGCCTATCTCCTTACTAAACTTCGAACCTAAAGTTCTGGCCAAACTGCTAGCGGGTCGGTTGGTAAAGGTGATCAATAAACTGGTACACCCGGATCAATCGGGCTTTATGCCTAACAGAAACACAGCACTCAATCTAAGACGACTGCACGGAGTGCTGGGTCGTCAAGGTTCTATCAGGGAAGATGCAGTAGTGGTGTCATTAGATGCCACAATGGCCTTCGACACCATTGAATGGCCATACCTCTTTGCAGTAATAAGTAAGACGGGATTTGGACCTAACTTCATTTGGTGGGTACGTCTGCTATACACAGAGCCCCTGGCTCAAGTAGTTGTGAATAACAAAAAATCAGCGGTCTTTGCCCTGGAACGTTGGACAAGACAGGGATGCCCACTGTCCCCTTTACTCTTCGCTTTGTCTCTGGAACCACTTGCAGCGTGGATCCGTAAGGACCCTGTCATTCGGGGCCTGAAATGGGCTGATAGTTGGGAGGACCGTATCTCCCTTTATGCAGATGATATTTTATTATACCTAGCATCCCCCAAAGCATCCCTTAATAGGGTTCTCGGTATATTCACGACTTTTGGCAAGTACTCCGGGTACACTATTAACTGGAGTAAGTCCTTAAAATACGTCCTTCACGGACAGCCTCCATCCCTGCCTAAGGACTGTACCATACAGAAGGTAAAGGATGGATTTCAATACCTGGGGATCTACATAATAGCAGATTCCAAGTCTAGTTACGAAAATAACTTGCTCCCCCCGCTACAGCGATTAAAACGAGACGTTGCGAACTGGAAAGCGCTGCCTCTATTGTTGCTGGGTAGAGCGGCATTATTCAAAATGATGTCATTGCCACGCTTCCTCTATGCCCTCCAAAATTTTCCAAACCCAGTCCCGAACAAATACTTCAAAGAAGTAGAAAGTGTGCAGAGAGAGTTGCTTTGGGAGGGACGTGCCTGTATATCCTTCCCAAAACTGGTAAGGGGTTGGTATGATGGAGGTATTGGGCTCCCTGATATTAAAAAATACTATTGGGCGGCCCACTTAGTGGCAATCAATCACTGTACATACGGTCATTGGGAGGATCTGGGCTACAGAATGGACAAATGTCTGCTGCCAGGTGGCAACTTTACTACGGCCCTGTATTCCAAACCTAACAAATTTCCTCTGACTGGACCGACCAGACATTCAGTACAAATATGGCATGCCGCCACCAGAAGAATGGGTTGGGAGCAGAAACTCACGCAGGCCACTCCCCTGTGGGAAACCGAACAATTGGGCACTTTGAAGAACACAAAGGGATTCGACAGATGGGACATGATCGGAATCTCAAGAGTAGGCGACCTATGGAAAGGGGGAGGATCATAACATTCGCTACTCTCCAACAGGAGTATGAGATGGCTGACACAGGGCACTACAGATACTTGCAGGTGAGACACGCACTGACATCACAGATACCAGGGGGGGGGGAGACACTCCCTGAGGCCTCACCTCTGGAGGATAGACTCCTCGACGGGTACATGCAAATAAAAGCAGTATCACTAACATATAAAAAGTTGATTAACAACGCACCAGACCCTCTCGTGAAGCTTCGAAAACACTGGGAAAGAGACATCTCAGAGTTGGACGAAGACGAGTGGCAGGAGGCGTTGGCCTCCCCTAAGGAAGTTGCGATCTCCGCTCGCTTGAGACTGGTCCAACTTAAAATCCTTCATAGAATATACATTACGGGACTAACTCGGGCTAAGATGGGCAGAGTAGATGATGTAGAGTGTAGGAGACGGTGTGGTCAAGAGGGTTCATTCATACACATATTGTGGGGATGTAAGCATATTCGGATATACTGGACAGACATCCACCAGTGTTTTAGAGAAGTTTTTGGAATAAACATGGACATCAATGCTAAGAGAAGTTTGCTAAATATTTGGGAACCCACGGACCTAAACAGTAAGTATAAACTGGGGGCGACACTGGGCTTGATGGTAGCTAAACGAAATGTGGCCAGATTATGGGGTGCTAGTGCAGCTCCAACAGTGGCGGAATGGAAGACAGACATGGACTGGTGTATGATGTGAGAGAAAACTGTTTATATTGCGAGAGGTTGCCCCAAAAAATGGACACAGGTGTGGGGCAAGTGGAACGACTACCGTGGTAATATATGTGTCCCACCTGCTGTCCCCTCCCCCTCAGATCCATGTTCATCATAAGAAAGTGATTCAAACTGTTAGCTTCGAAATATGTTACGAGTCTCTGTAAATTGATATCTGCCACACTGAATATTATTGTTCTAAATGACAATGTGTATGTCGCAGTTAAGTTGTTAATAAAAAGATTTAAAAAAATAAATTAAAAAAAAGAAGGGGGTTAGAGCTGATCCCCATTGTTATCACCCATTTCTCTCATTGACTCCACGGCCAAGGTGCTGGGTAGAATTTTGCTAGATCGGCTGGAGGCATTGGGCACTGAAAACTTTATATTGCCTGATGCCCAGTATTGGTTTAGGCAGGGCCTGGGTACATAGATCAGTGCCTCAATCTTCATCTCATAATTAACAAATACACCAGGGAGAAGAATAGCTGAATTTACTTAGCATTCATGGATCTTAGCTCTGCATTTGATTATATAAATCGGGTAAAGCTATGGGGTAGAATACTAGAAATAGGAGTGGAACCCTCAATCATCCACCTATTAAGCCAACTTAAAATCTGTGTTACGGGGTGAATCAGATATGGGTCTAATGGTACTTCCTTAATTAAGATCTGATGGGAGGGGTTAGACAATGGTGTATGATGTCTCCTTTTCTCTTATGCCTCTACATTAATTAACTTAAACCATCTCTGTTGTATGTAAAGGCTGAGACTCCCAAGGCGTGGGCCAGGCAACTTCCTGTACTGATATATGCAGATGATTGTGTTCTAATAGTAAGAACTTGGGTAGGCCTACAAAGGTTATTGGATAATTTTGTTTTGTTTGAGTCAACTGGGACTGTCCAATAATGTCTCCAAATCTTGCACTATGGTCTGTGGCAGGTCGAATAGTAAACCAAAAGTTCATTACATCAATAAGACCAGTCTCTAATGTGTTTCAACATATTTGGGGTACCCTTTGATTGGGCTGAACGAATGAAAATTAGCAAGACTCAATTTGAACAGTCCATAACTGGAATTTTTATGTTCTCTGCAGAATTGGGCTCCAAAACCCTTAATGCAATGATTTACAGTTCCAAGGAAATTGTTTTTAATTACTATATTGAAGTCTCTTAATATACTTAATATAAGAAGATGCAGGCCGGCCCTACTTCATTTACAGTTACTTCAGTCAGAACTTGTTTTTATCATGGTGTTAAAGTTCACCTTGACTGCAGTAAGACTGAGGAACATGGTGGGCAAGTAATAAATACATGGGTAATATACGTGTTAATGAAAACTGGTTTGTTTGGATAGGTTGTATTTTATCTAAGTCTTTTAGTATAAATAGAGTGTGTAAGATAGATGAATGTATTATTGTAACAGGGATCAGTCATCCCTGGTCTTAACAAATGTTTCTGATAAAAGTTTCTTTTTAAGTTTGTATTTATTAGGCTCAAGTCACTTTATGACCTGATTTCTAAGGGCCGCAAAAACTGTAGTTATGTGTCACTTTAATGATTGATGAATTGCATGCTTATATATTCTTTTATGGTTTTTATAAGCAGAATAAAGATTTTTTGACAGACTGACTGACTGACTTATACAGGTTTTTCCCTTGTGCCTGGATAAAGCTATACCTCTCTGAGGAGCTCCAAAAATAGTGTAACATGTGTCAGTGTTGCCTTTATTCATTCCAGATTGATTTGGATGGTATTTTAGTAATCCAGAGTTGTAATACTGTGTCTAGAATGGTAAAAGGCTTTTGTCATTTTTCAGCTCGGCGTGGATGATACTTGCTAATCCTATGTTTAAAGACTTTGCTGTACAAATGGCGAAAGGCTTTGTCGTTTTCTAGTTCAGCATGGATGGCACTGTGCTTATCCTACGCTTAAAAACACTGCTAGAAAAGCAAAGACATTTGAGACGAGCAGATTTGGAGTGTTGGTGGTGTTGTGAAGTGTTCCATAGAAAGGAGCTGTTCTCAACCTAACACTAGGGAACTACCCAGGGCACCTTTCAAAGGAACAATTTAACATAAAATAATTAAGTTTAACATAATACAATATAGCAATATAGATAGATTGATAATTTTTATTAATTGTAAAACATTTAATTCGTTGTAATAACTTTTTAATTTTTACATAATTGTAACGCATATAACCTTGTATTTATCTTCATGGATATATTTATGAAATATATGTATATTTAAGGATGTATATGTATGTATGTAGTAGACAGAATTGAATACATTCAAACATTTTTAAATACCTGTGAAGTAAAGTACCTCAAGATGTAGCGGTAGGGGAACTTTACACTTGAAATGAAGACTCCTGAGGTACTTACCACAATGTAATGACTTACAATTTAAAAATGGCAAGGTAATGGTAATACTCTGGAAAATGTAGCTGCTTTAGTGTATGTCTGATTTAATTGTGGTGGTATATGTGTGTCACATTGCACATGCGTTCAAATTTCTTTGTGCCTTTGAAAGCAAGTGGTACTTGCTTGTTCCTCCAAGTGATGTATGTGTGTTTAAATAATGTGGACATGCATATAGCTTGTATTATGATGATACTTCCCAGGCCCCTACTTATATACATAGTTGTCGACCTCAAGGCGCATGATAAATAGGCTGTAAACTCTGCTCACGGAGTTTGCGGAATTTGGGCACTCAACGCTCCGGAGAGGAGCGTGGAGTTCCTGAATTCCGCCTCCCAAATGCGAAGTGGAGTTTTTTTTGGTGCTCGCAATACGATAATATGCGGCCGTGATACTTCATGCCCGCTTGCACGGCTTACGGCCGTGACTGCACCATTGTAGTATTGAACTCGAACGCACTGCTCGAACAGCTTTTGTGCTCGAGAAGCAGCTGAGAGGCTTTTTGAGTGGATTTTCTTCTCCAACACGCAATTGGAGTTGTCTTTTTATGCGAGAAGCCTTTTTTTCTTTTTTTTTCCAACTGGAAGGAAGTGCTCCAGATACTCCAACTTCCTGATCCTGTCCAGCAGGCTCCTCCCAGTGATTTGTCTAATTCCTGGTCGCTTTTCATTTGGATTTGGAGCTGGAATGATCACTTTCCTTGTCTGATGCACATATACCGTTGGATTTAAGGACTTTGAATTTGAGATTTCACAAGTAAGTTCAAAAACTGTTATATAAGGGTATTGTTTGTTTGATTGGGGGCATGCACCAGGATTTATTTGTACTTTCATTCGATTTTTAAAATTTATTGTGGTGGGTGGCCTGCATTTTCAGTAGGGGCATAGTTATTTTTTTACATGTAATTTTTCTTCTTTTGTAAAGGAAAAATGTTGCACAGTTTAGAACATTTTCTCCATGTTTTTTAAATAAATTTGCAATATTAATTTTATTCACTATGTGGCCTAGTCTGCCAATGGGCCTTTCAGCCTGTAGTCCCAGTACTAGTCATGGGTGCCTGAAACAACTGTTTCTGTTGTGTCTGTTGAATTGAAACATCATTCAGGCCATGGATAGCATTGGATTAAATTACAAAACATGTTTTTTTAGTGGATATTCACATTTTTTTCTGCAAACAGTGTATTGGTGGGGTAAAATATGTGATGCCTTTGGAGGATGTGTGGTGTTGTAAATTTGTTTAGCCCAGTTAATTTTTGTTTTTGGCATTGCTAAATTAATGCTGTTTTATCCTGTGTTACCATGACTCCTTTCTCTGGCCAGTGTTTGTGTTTGCCATAGGCCACCATTTGTCTTTGTTCCCATGCCATGTGGCCAGGGGCCATTTTTTTGTATAGTCAGTGTCCAGAGGCCTTCATGTGTTCTTTTTTTCCCATGCCTTCTGCTTGTTGTTTGACCATGTGGCTGGTGGCCATTTTGTGTAGGGAGCCAGTGTGCTTTTGCCATAGGCCTGCATGTGGTCTTTGTTTTCCATGCCTCCTACTTGTTGTTTTACCATGTGGCTGGCGGCCCTATTTGAGTAGCCAGCCAGTATGATTTTGCCATAGACCTTCTTTGTTGTGGCCATGCCTCCTTGCTGGTTGTTGTTTGACCATGTGGCTGGCAGCCATTTTGTGTAGGGAGCCAGTGTGCTTTTGCCACAGGACTTCTTTGTTGTGGCCATGTCTCCTTGCTGGCTGTTGTTTGACCATGTGGCTGGCGGCCATTTTGTGTAGCCAGCCCGTTTGCTTTTGCAATAGGCCTGCATGTGTTCTTTGTTGTGGCCATGCCTCCTTGCTGGTTGTTGTTGTTTGACCATGTGGCTGGCGGCCATTTTGTGTAGCCAGCCAGTGTGCTTTTGCCATAGGCCTGCATGTGTTCTTTGTTGTGACCATGCCTCCTTGCTGGTGGTTGTTGTTGTTTGATCATGTGGCTGGCAGCCAATTTGTGTAGCCAGCCATTGTGCTTTTGCCATAGACCAGCATGTGTTCTTTGTTGTGGTCATGCCCCCTTGCTGGTTGTTGTTGTAACCATGTGGCTGGTGGCCATTTTGTGTAACCAGCCAGTGTGATTTGCCATACTCCTGCATGTCTTCTTTGTTGTGCCAATGCCGCCTTGCTGGTGGTTGTTGTTTGGCCATGTGGCTGGCGGCCATTTTGTGAAGCCAGCCAGTGTGCTTTTGCCATAGGCCTGCATGTCTTCTTTATTCCCCATGCCTTCTTGCTCAGTGTTGTTGTTTGACCATATGGCACTGACTGGCAGCCATTTTGTGCGTCCAGCCAGTGTGCCTTTGCTATAGGCTTGCATGGGTGGATGAGATATCAGTTTAATAATATTCTTGAGGATATTTGTGGTATGCACATTAAGAATATGATTTTGATGAACAGTCCTTTTATAATATTACATTTACCCTAGATAAGATGCCGGATTCATCTAAATTTTACATACCCCCAACCTATATAGGTAGGGGTTGTGCAATGGTCATCGATTATATTTTTGTTTCTGCTTTGTTGGGAGGGTCCCCACTCCCTTTTAAGATTCTACATAGCCCATATAGTGATCACAACCCGCTGACGCTAGTGCTTGAAGGGGTGGGCAATCAGCCGGTGCATTCTAGTACACCTGCCGGCCTATTATCCTTAACCTTTAACTACTCTCTTTTTAAAAGTCGACAACAGGAGATCCAAACCTTTTTAGACCCTTCAGTATCTGGTGAGGAGATTATTAAGTCATTTATTTCCATCACCCAGTCAACTGCTAGTTTGCTAACAGTCCCTGTAGTTCACTCCACCTCTGATCACCCGAAATGGTTTGATGTTAAGTGCTCTCGGGTCTTCCACCTTCTGAAGAGGGCTTTGAAACAAACTCCCCGAGATAGAGTATGGGTGTCCAAATGTCGTAGCAACTATAAGGGGGCCCTTAAGGAACAGAAGCGAACGCTACAAAGGCAGGCATGGGACGAGTTAGTTCACGCTAGCGAGCAGCGGGATAGTACTCATTTTTGGCAAGTCATAAATAGACCCTGTTTCTCAGAGCCATTAAGACCCGCTCTCTGTCATCCTATCATCCCAGAAGAATGGATCGCCCACTTTGAAGGAGTTTATAACTTTGGACAAAGTGGGGGAAACATTAATGAGACAGTCCCTTGCCAGGCTGATACTTCTGTCATTCATTTTTTCTTTGAAGCAAAGTGCGGCTGGGCATTGAGGGATTGTTCCGTAATAAGGCTCCAGAACCCGACGGGGTCCCCCCGGACCTTTTCCGGGATAACATTGATGTATGGGCTCCGGTTTTGACAAGGGTGTTAAACGCAGCGGCAAAGAGTGGGATCCCACTCTCATGGTCAACCGCCAAGATCGTTCCGATTTTCATGAAGGGGGGTAAGGATAATTCCAATTCTTACCACCCCATTTCCCTCATTGACTCTACAGTTAAAGTTTTGGACCAGGTCTTATTAAATAGGCTCTTGGATTGGGCAGATTCGAATAAAACTATTTCTGAGGTGGAGTATGGTTTCCGATCAGGAAAATCAACCACAGCACAGTGTCTAAACCTCTATCTCTTAGTTTCTAAATACACGATTGCCCAACCTGGTGCCCTTTTTTGGGGTTTTATGGACCTCACTGCTGCATTCGATTGGGTGAACCATAAGAAATTTTGGGCCCTACTTGATTCATTGGGGGTTGAGCCCCACATCGTAAACCTATTGATGACCCTTCACGCCCATCATACATCTGCAGTTAGACATTCACACGGTGTGGGGCTTACCGACTATTTTAATTGTACTAGGGGGGTTCGTCAAGGGTGCATTTTAGCCCCTTTTTTATTCGTGTTATATATTAATGGCTTAGAGGTTGCCCTGACATCTTTACAGATCGACTGCCCTCGAGTGGGCAGGAAAGCAATTCCAATTCTTTTATATACCGACAACGCAGTGCTGATGGCACGCACACCGATGGGCCTACATAGGGCCCTGATTAATGGATTTGTTTCCTTTATGAACGGGTTGGACTTATCGGCCAACTTCACAGTCATACGTTTTAGAAATTGGCCCTCAGGCGACCCGCTCTAAGACATTTAAGGCAGGTGCGCAGACGCGAGCCAAGGTCCCGGCATTCCCTTATCTGGGAATTTTGTTTGATGCAAAACTGAACTGGAAATATTTGTTGGAGGGGAAAGTAGGTGACATGAGCAAATCCATGGGAGACATTGCTAATTATGCCCATAGATTAGGCACTTGATCTCCGGGTGTGATTTTAAAGCTTCATCGGTCTTTTTGCATTTTTAAGGTCTTGTACGGAAGCAAACTATGGGGTTATACTGTGATTAATAATCTACAGACTGCCCAAAATAAGTTCCTGAAACAAATTCTGAAGGTTCCCCAGGGCACTTCCTCGTTCTCCGTACATGAAGAACTAGGAGTTAACTATATAGCTGACCTGGTGGCAGTAAAGCCTTTGATGTGCTGGGTAAAAATCTGGTCTAATAATGAGTTAGAACTCAATCGTTTGATTATTTCAGATTGTCTATCATTAGACCATGCACTGAAAATTCCTTGGTTATGCTACGTTAAAGAGTCTTTTACGGCTCTAGGTAGGGTGGATATTTTTCTTAAACATAACTCAGTAAAGCCTCGAGATCTGATTATAGTTAAGGAGTTATTTTTTAATCATGCTATGGCTTCCCGTGAAAATATTAAGCTTATCAAATCAGTGGTGAGAGGGCATGTTCTTCTAAAATCAGTACAGGGTATGGAGAATTAGCTTTCCATTTTAACAAGTGCTTTTTGATAGATTTTTAATAACTCATTTTAGATTGAATCAGCTCCATTACCTTTTAGCTTCCCCGGCTGGGTTTGTTTTACAGGACGAGGCGAGAGGTCCCTGTGGCTGCGACGATAGGTCTCCACAGGATACGCTACATTTTGTCCTCTTATGTAAATACTTTACTCACCTCAGGAGATTGTATCTTAAGCCCCTTTTAAAAGTGTTGAGATTTAGACACGCCCGTGTCGCCTTTATGTATCTGCAGCTTTTGCCTAACGACTACACGCTCTTTGCAGTCACAAATTTCTTAAGAGCAGCACTCAGATCTAGACATTCTAGATGCGTTTGATGTCTGATTGGCCTTTGCGTTTGTTTTGCACATTACCCTGAATGATTTTTAACTGTTATGATGAAGTGTTTTATTGCTTGCTTTTTAACTTAATGTATCTTTTACGGTTGTGATCACATCCGAATAAAGATTATTTATTATCATTATTATTATTATTATTATTATTATTATTATAATAAAACATGCCTTATGCATTTTTTATTTTGCACCTCAAATAGGTTTCTTCTCATCCTCCCATATGAACATCGGCAATTATTGTTTTTTTATTATAATTTGTTTTATCTTTTTAATTTTTTCATTTACATTTTTTTATTCTTTCTTTAACTTGTTTTTAATTTCACTTATTTTTTAAATTGTTTAATTTTAATATATTTTTTAATTTTAATTTTTGTAATTTTATTTCTTTTCACATTTTATTTTACGTTATTACTTTATTGTTTTATTTTTTTGTAAATTTTTCTTTAATTATTTTTTTTCCATTTTGTCTTGGCCGATCCATCATCCATCCACCATAGGGCACAGTCGCGCAACAGTATTCTGTTATTTTAGGTACATATAAATCAATTTCCTCCTGGACACCCTGGCTGCGTTGCACTTTAGACAGATCAGCAGCATTCAATTGTATAATGATGATTACTCCACTTCCCCCTGGACCACATTGCCTGCCGTAGGCGCACACTAACCTCCATTTTTTAAAAGACTAATATTCCATTTACCCCTGCAGTTCCCCGAGTGCCACAGGTGTCTCCTTTAGAATATATGGGCATAAAGGAAAGGGCTCTATCATTCTGTATCTTGTGTGTTATTCTGATGGGGAATTCAATTTATGGTAAGGAGGTGTGATTTGACTTTAAAGTGGTTATTATTACCTAAGTAAACAATCACACTAATATTGCCTTTGTCTGTACTAATTCAAACTGCAAACAATGCCACGTTTCACACTAAGGGGCTGATAACGATGTTGGGCAGATGCACCATCTCAATCCGGTGACAGACCGACCTCCGGTCGGCGGTTCCAACCTGCTAACTACAATGCGAACGAACACTGTTCGGTCGCATACTCCCATTTCTCAATGGGAGCTCGTGTAAACCGGCCGTAACACAAGCTCCCATTGAGAAATGGGAGGTGTTGTTGATCCCTGCGCACCCCGTGGCAGGCACCTTAAGGTGCCTGCCACGGGGTTCAGGGATCAACAGGGGGGCACCATAGGTGCCCTTTCGGCCCCCAACCGGAGGCTGTGCTCCTAAGGGGGCCCTGCTGTGGGCACCCCAAACATGCTTTCCAGCATAGTTTCTATGTCGGACAGGCTGGAATGAAAACCATGCCAGAAACCGTGCATCGTAATCCCAAGGGTGGACAGGCCCACCCTTTGGGATTACGAGCTGGTTCCTATTGGCCAACGGGCTCCTTCAGCATTCAATTGTATAATGATGATTATTCCACTTCCCCCTGGACCACATTGCATGCCATAGGCGCACACTAACCTCCATTTTTTAAAAGATTACTAGTCCAATTACCCATGCAGTTCCCTGAGTGCCACAGGTCTCTCCTTTAGAATATATGGGCATAAAGGAAAGGGCTCTGTCTTTCTGTATATTGTGTGTTATTCTGATGGGGAATTCAATTTATGTTATGGAGGTGTGGTTTGACTTTAAAGTGATTATTTTTACCTAAGTAAACAGCCACACCAATATTGCCTTTGTCTGTACTAATTCAAACTGCAAACAATGCCACGTTTAACACTAAGGGCCTGATTACGCTGTTGGGCGGACGCACCGTCTCGGTCCGGTGACCGACAGACCTACGGTCAACGGTCCCAACCGGCTAATTACAATGCGACCGAACACTGTTCGGTCGCATACTCCCATTTCTCAATGGGAGCTCTTGTTACGTCCGTAACAGGCGGGCACCATAGGTGCCTCTTGGCCTCCAACTGGAGTCCGTGCACCTAAGGGGGCCCTGCTGTGGCCCCCCAAACATGCATTCCGACATGGTTTCCATGTCAGACAGAGCGGCAAGGAAACCATGCCGGAAATGGTGCATCGTAATCCCAATGGCGGACAGGCCCGCCCTTTGGGATTACGAGCCGGTTCCGACTGGCCCTCATGCTCCTTGAGCCCGTCGGAAGCCTCCGGAACACCCAGCCTGTTTTCTTTCCAACCGCCAGCATTATAATGCGTCAGTCAGAAAGTAAACCGAGCAGCCGATTACGATGCGTAATCGGCCCCTAATGCTTTTCGTGCTTGTTTGCTTTTAGGTGCACAAGAGAAGAGACATCACCCGCAGTACTGCCAAACAGAAGGCCTCTGCAGTCACATGTCAATCCTCCGATCTCTTGCGCTTGTGTAGCTTAGTGCAACTGCCAACTGAGAGCTTTAGGATGGCCCCAAAGAAAGATGCTTCCAAGAAAGTGGTCAGTGAGAAGAAGCAGCTTACCACCAGTGGCACCCGCCTCCGGGGAGCAAGCTGAGAGCAGCACTCCCGCATCAACAGCAGCACCCCAACCTAAGCCCAAGACCATGTCTGTCAGTGGGGCAGCCACTACAATCCTGGTGGTGCTGACGAGCAGTGACACTGAATTTGATTCGTCCCTTTTGCAAAGTAGTATCCAAATGTTTCAGGAAACAGAGAAAAGTAGACAACAGCCAGCAATAGTACATCTTCCTGATGTTGGAGCAGGACAGGAGGTTAAACTTCTTCCGAGCAAGAACCTCCTCTTTTAGAATCATTGGCTCCCAGATCTCCAGCAAGGGAAAGGAAGGGTACTACTCCACCATCTTCTCCAAGCACACTTCTGATGATGATGATAGGGATATTGAGTGGACCAGGAGACGCCAGGAGAGTCAAGGGAAATGGAAAGTTCCTGAAAGCCTTAGACTTATGGAAGGGGATGATGATGAGGAGGATGACGACGATGAGGCAGTCATTGTGAAAGGTGACTTAGAGGAATGTGACATTGCTATTCAACCTGCTCCAAGGGATGCAACACAGGTAGCACTGCCAGCTCCCATATTTGCAAAGCCCCAGTAGAGACCTGCACTAGTAACCATTACCTCAGTAGAAGTATGCACTGCAGAGAGGCAATCGACGACACGCCCACCTACCTCCAGTTCTTCTTCAGGCTTTGGCAGTGGCACAGTTAAAAAGTACTCCACAGAAAAATGAGAGGTACCCTAATTTACGAGAAAAGGGAAACATTTTTTATTAGTGAATTTACAGTTAAAAAGTACTCCTCCCCAGTTTGGGACTTTTTTACGTTTAGCAAAGAGCCCTATGAATGTTCGTCGAAGTAAGCCTGGTACACATTATGGTACAGAAAGCCAAATGACTGAAAAAACACCACACAATCAAGTGGGAGGAGCGCCTTAAAGAAATTGCTGAACGTGGTGGTGAAGGTGAGGAGGAGAGCCGGGACACATCAGCTACGAGTGCAATCACAGTGGGAGGTGATGATGCTGAGGATAGAGAGGGTGACATCCTCATGCAAAGCAGCCATGTCCCGAGCAGTGCACCAGCAGAATCACCCACCTCAGAGACTTCACAGACTCTGAGTCATCTGAAGACACCACAGCATACAGGGACTGCCCCACTACGATGTGCACTGAGTCTACCACCACCTACTTCTCAAAAGTCGCCTGCGACCGTGGCCCCAGGAAAAAAAAATACAGGCTACTATTACAGGCATGTTCAGGCAGGAGGGACCCTATGACCTCAACCACCCAACGGCATGTTTTACAAGGGGAAGCGATACCAAAGGGGATGATGGACGGAGCGTTAGAGCAAATCAAACACTCACCCCCAGTCAACTGATCTGGGTTTAATCCATCATCATTCTTTAGCTCACTCCACCACCCCAGTTCAGACATGGCCATATGCAAATCAGTCTGACCCTGTGCCTCATGGGAACAGTCCAGCCCGAACTGCCAAGCCATGTCTTCCCTGGACCGGAAACAAGCATCCTGGGACCGGTTTCGGGTTCAAAACCCTCATCAGCCAGGCTATCTTGAATCCAGTGGCAAAGTGAGCAAGGGACCCACGTCTGGGCATACCCTGCCAACTTAGGGCGAACAAGCGATACCAAAGGGGATGATGGACGGAGCGTTAGAGCAAATCAAACACTCACCCCCAGTCAACTGATCTGGGTTTAATCCATTATCGTTCTTTAGCTCACTCCACCACCCCAGTTCAGACATGGCCATATGCAAATCAGTCTGACCCTGTGCCTCATGGGAACAGTCCAGCCCGAACTGCCAAGCCATGTCTTCCCTGGACCGGAAACAAGCATCCTGGGAGCAGTTTCGGGTTCAAAACCCTCATCAGCCAGGCTATCTTGAATCCAGTGGCAAAGTGAGCAAGGGACCCACGTCTGGGCATACCCTGCCAACTTAGGGCGAACAAAGCGATACCAAAGGGGATGATGGACGGAGCGTCAGTCAGCCATGTTTCCGGTCCAGGGAAGACATGGCTTGGTAGTTCGGGCTGGACTGTTCCCATGAGGCACAGGGTCAGACTGATTTGCATATGGCCATGTCTGAACTGGGGTGGTGGAGTGAGCTAAAGAATGATGATGGATTAAACCCAGATCAGTCGACTGGGGGTGAGTGTTTGATTTTCTCTAGCACTCCGTCCATCATCCCCTTTGGTATCGCTTTGTTCGCCCTAAGTTGGCAGGGTATGCCCAGACGTGGGTCCCTTGCTCACTTTGCCACTGGATTCAAGATAGCCTGGCTGATGAGGGTTTTGAACCCGAAACCGGTCCCAGGATGCTTGTTTCCGATCCAGGGAAGACATGGCTTGGTAGTTCGGGCTGGACTGTTCCCATGAGGCACAGGGTCAGACTGATTTGCATATGGCCATGTCTGAACTGGGGTGGTGGAGTGAGCTAAAGAATGATGATGGATTAAACCCAGATCAGTCGACTGGGGGTGAGTGTTTGATTTGCTCTAGCACTCCGTCCATCATCCCCTTTGGTATCGCTTTGTTCGCCCTAAGTTGGCAGGGTATGCCCAGACGTGGGTCCCTTGCTCACTTTGCCACTGGATTCAAGATAGCCTGGCTGATGAGGGTTTTGAACCCAAAACCGGTCCCAGGATGCTTGTTTCCGGTCCAGGGAAGACATGGCTTGGTAGTTCGGGCTGGACTGTTCCCATGAGGCACAGGGTCAGACTGATTTGCATATGGCCATGTCTGAACTGGGGTGGTGGAGTGAGCTAAAGAATGATGATGGATTAAACCCAGATCAGTCGACTGGGGGTGAGTGTTTGATTTGCTCTAGCACTCCGTCCATCATCCCCTTTGGTATCGCTTTGTTCGCCCTAAGTTGGCAGGGTATGCCCAGACGTGGGTCCCTTGCTCACTTTGCCACTGGATTCAAGATAGCTTGGCTGATGAGGGTTTTGAACCCGAGACCGGTCCCCGGATGCTTGTTTCCGGTCCAGGAAAGACATGGCTTGGTAGTTCGGGCTGGACTGTTCCCATGAGGCACAGGGTCAGACTGATTTGCATATGGCCATGTCTGAACTGGGGTGGTGGAGTGAGCTAAAGAATGATGATGGATTAAACCCAGATCAGTCGACTGGGGGTGAGTGTTTGATTTGCTCTAGCACTCCGTCCATCATCCCCTTTGGTATCGCTTTGTTCGCCCTAAGTTGGCAGGGTATGCCCAGACGTGGGTCCCTTGCTCACTTTGCCACTGGATTCAAGATAGCCTGGCTGATGAGGGTTTTGAACCCGAAACCGGTCCCAGGATGCTTGTTTCCGGTCCAGGGAAGACATGGCTTGGTAGTTCGGGCTGGACTGTTCCCATGAGGCACAGGGTCAGACTGATTTGCATATGGCCATGTCTGAACTGGGGTGGTGGAGTGAGCTAAAGAATGATGATGGATTAAACCCAGATCAGTCGACTGGGGGTGAGTGTTTGATTTGCTCTAGCACTCCGTCCATCATCCCCTTTGGTATCGCTTTGTTCGCCCTAAGTTGGCAGGGTATGCCCAGACGTGGGTCCCTTGCTCACTTTGCCACTGGATTCAAGATAGCCTGGCTGATGAGGGTTTTGAACCCGAAACCGGTCCCAGGATGCTTGTTTCCGGTCCAAGGAAGACATGGCTTGGTAGTTCGGGCTGGACTGTTCCCATGAGGCACAGGGTCAGACTGATTTGCATATGGCCATGTCTGAACTGGGGTGGTGGAGTGAGCTAAAGAATGATGATGGATTAAACCCAGATCAGTCGACTGGGGGTGAGTGTTTGATTTGCTCTAGCACTCCGTCCATCATCCCCTTTGGTATCGCTTTGTTCGCCCTAAGTTGGCAGGGTATGCCCAGACGTGGGTCCCTTGCTCACTTTGCCACTGGATTCAAGATAGCCTGGCTGATGAGGGTTTTGAACCCGAAACCGGTCCCAGGATGCTTGTTTCCGGTCCAGGGAAGACATGGCTTGGTAGTTCGGGCTGGACTGTTCCCATGAGGCACAGGGTCAGACTGATTTGCATATGGCCATGTCTGAACTAAGGTGGTGGAGTGAGCTAAAGAATGATGATGGATTAAACCCAGATCAGTCGACTGGGGGTGAGTGTTTGATTTGCTCTAGCACTCCGTCCATCATCCCCTTTGGTATCGCTTTGTACAAGGGGAAGCTGGCAAAAATGTTAGCGCTGGACCTCCTCCCTTTTACTTTTGTGGAAGGAGAGGGATTCCTAGAATTTGTTGCAGCCATCTGCACTAAATGGAAGATTCCAAGTCGGACCTGTTGTGCCAGAGTTGCAGTTCCAGCGCTGCATCACGATGTGCTGCAATTGGTTGGGCAGGCTTTGCAGCCAAGTGTTGTACACACTGTCCACCTGATGACAGACAAGTGGACCAGTTGTCAGGTGACTGATTACATGTGCATCACTGCACACTGGATCTCTTTTGAGGGGGTAAAGCAAAAGATGTCTACAGAGCTTGGCCCTGAAGAAAGTTTTAAGAGCATTCGGCTGCATACAACAGTGGCCATGTTCACCATGGAGAAATCACATACAGATGTAAACATCTTAGATGAATTTAACAGCAGGGTATATGAATGGCTGCGACCCAGAGGTCTCAGAATTGGATTTGTTGCCAAGGACAATGGCAGTGACATAGTTAAGGCCATGTCAGACGGTGGCTATTTCAGGGTCCTGTGTTTGGCCCATTGCATCAACCTGGTAGTGCAAGATTTTCTCAAAAAAGAAGACATAGTCAGCAACATACTGACAACCTGCAGAAGAGGCTGCACTCATTTTAGCCATTCTTTGAAAGCCCGGAAGCAGTAGCGGATAATTCAATGTGCTAATATAGCATCAGTTAAAGCCCTGATACAGGAGGTGCCAACACATTGGAACTCGACCTATTACATGTTGCAGCGTTGATCAGTACAAACTGATCAATGACTATGTCATTCGAAGAGAAGGGGATACTATGACCATGGATGCAGACAAATGAGGCCTAGTCAAATGCCTGACACAGATGCTACTCCCTTTTGAGGTTTTCACACAGGAAGTTAGCAAGGAGGGCAGAACGAAGGGCCAAGCTATCCCGTTGTTGCATCTGCTATAGTACCAGGTAAAGAAGGTATCTGAAAGTTTCGCCCCCGGAGGTGTGAACGAAAATACAGAAGCGCATGCCTTGGTTGAGATATTAATCCTTCGCTTGGCTTGTAATACATAGCATCATCTCATCCAAACAGTACATCTGTGCCACACTACTTGATCCATGATACAAAAAGTTTCTGCCCACTTACATTCCTTTTTCTGAAGGGAATGTTTTGAAATACAAGAGGTGGCAACAACAGCAACAGAAGGACCGGACCCAACCTCTGCATTGTATTGTTTTCAATTGGCACGGCTTAAGTCGAGTGCAGAGGCGATAATAAAAGAGGTTGAGCAAGTGGCAGCACCAAAGACCATCCACAGGATGTTCCAGGAGTATCTGGATGATCCAAAAGAGGTCTATGTGGATCAAATCCCATTGATACATTGGTATTGGAAAATGCACCAATTGCCAGAGCTCAGCAGGCTGACAATAAAGTATCTGGATTTTCCTGTAGCTCTGCTGAGCATGTGTTCAGTCCAGCTGGTGCGGTTGTTACAGTGAGAAGGACCAGTCTCTCGCCTCTAAACATGGAGAGGTTGACTATGATCAAAATGAACCAATACATTCCTGAAGTAGCAGAGGAGGAGGAGGACTGGTCAGATTCAAGTGTGTTAGCTGACCAACTTCTTGGTGAACCACCTGAGTTTGAGCACAAACTCTACTTCGCGGACTGAGTATGCCAGGGCCCCCATAGAACCTTTAAATTATTTCTTGTTGAACTTCTATTTTTGCCCCCCCAAAAATTAGCTAAGGGAACATTATTATTTTTGTGTCAGATTTACGCTGCTCCACCATTTGTTAGTCACAAATATATTGCCGAATTGCAGTTGGACCAGTGTGCATTGAAGAAGCCTCCACAATTCCTTCATGACATTTACTTGCATCATCCTCTCCTTTTTTTCTGATTCTTCAGAGACCAGAACAGTCACTTTAGTTAAACAAAAACCTATACAAAATACTGCATTTCTGTTTCTCTACTTGTTCTTCAACAGCAGTGCACTACACGTTTATCTTGCTCAGGTCATGACTGGGACGGAGTTACTCAGAGTCAGGAGGAGGATGGAAGTACACAGGGTGGGACTACCTAGTAGACTGCCTCGTTCGTACTCAGCTAAATGGAATGGATAGAGGTGCATTGATTTGTGAAATGCTGCTGTGTATGTGTATGTTACACTGGTGGCAAAAGTGAAGCTCTGAGTCCCCCTCTTGTTTTTTTGCTCTGCCTCTGTGTCTTCTTGGTACATTCCTTACGGAGCTTACTTTCCTTCTGTCCTTCTCCTTGACTCTAAAATACAGTTTCTGTTTTACAATCCGCAGGCCTTCAAGTCTCCTGCACGAACGAAAGGCGAAAGCTGAGCTCAACACTCCTGCTTACCTACCGGACCAGTCCAGACAGGCACCCAAGAGTGATGGACATTCCTGAGGAGAATGCTGATGTACCAACTAATTTTGCAATACAGTATAATTTTTCTTTTAACAATCATATTAGGACTCCTAATAGTTTATTTTTTTCCAACCTAGGTGACAGAACATTTAGATATCTGATAACTTGGGTCTTGGGGGCAGAAGGACTTTTTGCAATGCATTTAACTGTACTGTATCATACTCATTCCTTCATGTCCTTCCACAACAGATTGATGACGATGATGTGCTGCTCATTGCCCAAATGAATTTTGTCCTTGTGTAGTGTTCGACCTTGTCAAACCTTTCCCCAAATCCCATTTCCCATCCATTCATCAAACCCCTAACCCTCTTCCCCTGGGCTGTGTGATTTATTGAGGTGCGGCTTAATTTACACCATCATTGGATCACACAGTTGGTGGGGCGGATGTTGTGAAAGCAACACCAACTCACTGCTGGATCTTCTATTACCTAAGCAGTAGCCCACACTGGCCCCATTTACCCACCCGCCATAAAAGTGATCCATATTTTAGATATAGAATGAAGAACATCAGTCAGCATCATCATTCAGGCCTTGTGTTGCATATCCGTAAACGCCTAACGTAAGCTTGTCCACTCCAGATTTTGAGTCCAGTTTTCATGACTCGAGATTTTGTAACTTTAGTTTTAATTAAATAGTTTCTCCCCATTACTCAAGTTACTACTATTGCTATTTTTTGTTATTTTATCACTATCATGAGTTCTTTGTTTAGTCATCACGTAGTAGTATGGTCTCAATTCTTTGTAAAACTTTGATATAACCCACTAACTCATTGTTTTCATTACCATTTAGTTGCCTGCGATGGACAATCCTTCCGATTAATCCTACAGTTGGAGCTCGCCTGGGTGGGAGTGGGACCTCACTTGTAAAGTTGTAATGTCTTCCCTGTTATTGCTACATCTATATTCAGGTAAGACAACTATGGAGTGAAGTGAACTAGTTAAGTTAGTAACTAACTAACTGCTACTGCAAGTAATCTTTTGTTTAGGTTGTTGTAGGCAATATAGGTCATGGCAGCATCCTCCCTTAATGGTCAAGATAGTTAGAGAGGTATAGCTACCTATAACTAAGTGGTATAATACACTCCTACAAGCAGATACAGGCTGCGTAAAAACTAAAGGCAGCAGTGCAAAGTAAAAGTAAAACACAAAAAAGACTTCAGGAATAAATTTCGATGAAATGTAATAATTTTCCCCTTTATTTTTGTTTTTCTCTAACAAACCCACCCTCTCCACTCACAACAGCCCCACCCCTCCCCAAATAAATTGACCCAACCACCAATGTCCAAAAATGTCCAACAAATAAAAAAAACCTGGTTCCAACTCCCTTCCCACCTTCTCCACCCACAACATGTCACTCCCACCAAAACCAAAAATTAAAAAAGGACTAGAAGAGGTCATTGTCCATTTGGGTTCGGAGCTGGTCCAGGCTCTGCTCCATCCGACGAACTGGCTCTCTATAGTGTCCAGCCACTGCAGGATGCGCCGCAGCAATGGCCAGCTGTCTGAGCACCAAGGGGCTTCAGCAGTTGCTGTCAACTGGCGGCAGCGCCGGCGATTGGATGGCCGGGAGGCTGAGGGGGACCAGCTGCACTTGGGCCCAGCTGAGAGGCAGCTATTCCTGCTTCTTCTTCTTCCAGGACCACCAGCGGCCGGTATTCCTGCTGGATATGGTCCAGTGCCTGGTTGTTGGTACAGGTGGACCAGCAGGAGTAGCTATATTGTAAAAAAAAATCAAGACAAATTGTAAATAATGCTCTGTGCAAGCAATTGTTTTAGATTAGTGGGGTGCACAGTAGCAGTACATTGCTGGTCCCCTAGGGCCATTGGAATTTGATGTGATTATGATTAGGAGAGTTACAAGACCAATTTGATGTTTTACCCACACATGCCTCACATAAAAAGCAATGACTGTGTTGGTGAAAAGTATTATGGCAGAATAACACCAGATTAAAAAAAGTGATTTGAATTTTTTTTTCTTCTAAAGGCTTTTCAAGTAACTAAATAGACACTTTGAGTGGAAAAATAAATTACCTCTCATTAATTACGCACTATGGAGAACAAGTTGTGTGTTGTACAAAATTAATGGAACCATGCTCATTGTTAGCCAGTGCTTTAGGTATTTTACTACTGTCTGCAGCTGGGGCAGCTGTAGATGATAATTATCAATTTTTAATTACAATGACCCTGCTCTTCTCCAAATGCCTTTCTCTTTCTACCCTGACTCCAAACTAAGAGGCAGATGAATAATAAATAAGATACTACGTCACACACCTCATGTATGATATGCGAATATTATTATCCTGTCTGCCGTAAGTAGACGTTGGGGAAAATGATACACTGCACTACATGAAAAGGAATGGGCTATATAGATTGTATTTGGCAGGCTCGTTACAGCATATCCATACGCCAAACTTGACATCAAGTCATGCATTTACTCCCACTTTACTCGCTGGCCTCGCCCACCACAACATATTATTTCCCAAAAATTAATTTGCTGGACAGTAAGGAAAGGAAACTTGACTTACTCTACTGCAGGATAGCGTAGCGGCATTAGGTGGGTAGGGTAGAGCTTTTGATATAGAATAGACGGGTCACTGTCACTACACTGATGATCGATTTGTCATCTTTGGCTTATTCAGTCCCTGTACTTGTCGACGGAAGTCGAAAGGGAAAAATCTGAACAGGCGTAAAATAAATCTGTTATGGGAAACCATGAAATATATTTTGGAATCACTTCACATGGCTATAAATGTCTGGGACTAGCTGGTCAGCAGGAGGCCCGACCACCAGCGCGGCTGCCGTTGGCTCCGCTAACCCCAGTAAGTCCTATTATTCATTATTATCATAATAAATGATATTAATTAAAAATAGATAATTATCAACTACAGCTGCCCTAGCTGCAGACAGTAGCAAAATACCTAACACACTGGCTAGCAATGAGCATGGTTCCATTAATTTTGCACAAAAATGCCAGAAGTAGCAGAAGAGAGATTGTGTACCCTTTAATCGACAAATGGAGGGAAACAGAGGAGCTTAAAGGAATCGACTGATACCTTTTTCCAAATTCATATATATCAAGAATAGGAATCAGTGAGCCCAGGTGAATGAGTGTGAGTAGTAAAAATGTTTATTGTTGCGAGAAAAAAAATGTAAAGAAATACTTCTCCTTGCCCCGGGGGAAGATATTTTTTTAAATGGACAGTTACCCTCACCCACTACCAGTTGCATGCTCCATCATCTGGCAGTTTCAGGTGAGTAGGTGCTCTTAGTGGGTAGAGGCTCTTTTTGTATTTTATATTGAGATGATGTAAGTGCAAATCCACTCATCCCAGGTTAAAATCTATACACCTATCTGTGGGGTTTTCTTTTTTGTTGTAAGGAAGAGGACCATAGATCATATGGTTATCAGGGCTCGAAAAATCCACTTGCCCGCTCGCATTTGCAAGCCAGATTCAATTAGGGCAAGCTATTTTTAGGTCCTACTCGCCCTTTCTGGCTACTATTTATGCATTTAGAGAGCCACCTTTACTGAAGGGTACGTATAGGTCAATTAGCCGAGTATCTATAGTTGTGGTAACAGAAGGGGGTGGATAGTTATAAAATGCCTATAGGCAGAATGGTTTAGATCATTACATGCGGCCCCATTCATAATCATTGTTAAACAGCCCTATGTGTGCACATAGCCTGATAACCTATCTGTTTTCTTTTTGGTGGAGCCTGACTGTTCTGTTTGTGCTTAGGAGGAAGGGTCTAAACTTCCCAGGATTCATTGCTGCCAGTGAAGGGGGCTGAGGAGGAGGAAGATTGCCCTCAGTGTTATATAGCACATTCATCGCACCAGCAGCACAGGTTGTACATGAGGTCAAGACCAGGCCTGTCTATGCTTACCAGACCACGGAAGAGATTGGGCCGGACTAATCCTCTTGGTTCCACCTTATCATGTGTACATGACTACTGTTTCTTCCTATCATAACATTATGGGTAAAAGAAAGGCATCTTCCATTCATGTGGAGAGCTCAAGTAGTAAGAAATGTCCTAGCTTCTCCTCCCTGGCTACCTTTCTAGTTTAGGCCATGGGCGTTATTAATGAGTGAATTGTTGAGACACAAAAATGTTTTGTTTCCTCTCAGTGTCGTCAAAATGTGTCTACAAAAGTAAACTCCTATGACGATATCCTTGGCAGTGATATTGTTACCAAACTGGTGTCTCCATTGTGTGGCTAAAACATCTTTTGTTGTAGAGGCAGAGGTCCACAACACTGTTAAGGGCCCAGCATAGCTGACTAAGGAAAAAGGATCTTTGCTGGCAGAATCTCTGACGTACTCTTCTTGTCCTGTTTCTGAAAACAACAAGGTAGACAATTTCCTGTAACTTTTTTTTGAGTACATACAAGAGAGACTTGTCTCTATTAAAGCAAATGGTCATGGACCGCCTAAAAACCATGACCTCTTCAAGTTCTATTTTGGCTTATTTTATTTATAGATTTATAAAGTGCACAGCTACCCAACAGGGTCTCCCGTCGCTGGACAAGTGGAGGCAGAGCCATGCAGGTGTTAGGCAACAGGCAGGAATAGAAGTCAAGCCAGGTCGTTGAAAAGCCAAATCTTTAAGCGCTTGCCGAAAGCGAACAGTGAATGACAATTCCTAAGATCAATTGGGAGAGCATTCCAGAGCTTGGGGCCCAGGTAAGAAAAGGAGCGACCCCTCATATGGACAAGACGAAACCTGGGGACTGAAAACAGTGAGAGACTGAAGGATCTCGACTGTCGAGCCGGCACATAAGTTGTAACCAATCTTTGAATATAGGAGGGAGCAAGGCCACATTTGACCCGAAACATGTAACATAGGGCTGTATGCGCTTATTGACTTTAAGCCAATGGAGTTGGTGGAGCAGAGGAGACGCAGAGGCACATCTAGGCAGATGGAAAAAAAGACGTGCAGCTGCATTCTGAATGACCTGCAAACGGTGGACTGAGGCTTTATCTGCACCCAGATACAGCACATTGCCATAGTCCAGCCTGGATATCACCAGAGCCTGCAAAACCGTTCTCTGAGCTGCCGGTGGAATTAGCCAGAGGAGTTTTTGATCTATTTAAGAACAGCAAAGCAGGATGCCGTAACCCTGGACACCTGAGGTTTAAGGAAAAGATTTTTATCAATAATGAAACCCAGGTTTTCGACTTTGGAGACAGAGGTAGACAAAGGGCCCAGAGTGTCAGGTCAATGTTTGATTCCCCAAAGCTCAGGGTTATTACCCAGAACAAGCACCTCAGTTTTAGTGCCGTTTAGCTTCAGGGCATGACTGGTCATTCACGAGGAGACATTACTCAAGCCAAGCTGAAGCAGGGAGGGATCTTGGTGCTGGGCGGTGGAAAGTGAAAAGATAATCTGAGTATCGCCGGCATAACAAAAGATAGTCAGTCCCGACTTCTCAGCAATGTCAGCCAAAGGGCGAACATCTATGTTAAAAAGAAAGGGCTCAAAATTGAACCCTGAGGCACTACAGTGGTTAAAGCTAGAATATTAGATCTTACTTCATTCGAAAAGACCTGGAAGGTACAGTCTTTTAAAAAGGAGATCAACCACCTCTGAGCCAGACCCACAATGCCAGAGGCTTCAAGACGGTCTATCAGAATGCAATGTGACACCGTGTGAAAAGCTGCACTTAGATCCAGCAGAATGAGGGCGGAAGTACCACTAAGTTGTTGCTGAGATGCTTAGTGGCTCAGAGAAGAGCAGACTCAGTACTATGGCCAGGTCTAAAACCAGACTGTGAAGGGTGCAGCAAATTACGAGTTGTAACAAAAGAGGAAAGTTGAGTATTAACGTACCTTTCCAAAATTTTAGAGAACACAGGCAAAAGGGAAATAGGGTGAAAATTTGACCAGCAGAGAGGATCAAGACCTTCCTTTTTTAATAGAGGAAGCACGAGTGCATGTTTCCACCTCTGAGGTACCGAACCTGTACTTAAAGAAATATTGAGAAAGTTAAGGATCACAGTGAGAGCAGCCTCATCCAAGAGACTAAGTTTAGAAGGGGAGAGGGGATCAAGATGTGAACCAGACTTAATAGATCTTGACAACAGCTGCAGGGAAGGCAAATCCAAAGGAAGCCATGAACTAATCTGTGTGGAATCCCCAGACGCTTACCCTAGTCTATTGAATAATCTTTCATGCCTTAAATAGTTCACCTTGAAGACTCCTGCTCCTCACCCATCTGTGGCGAACTGAGTCACTAATTCTTCTGTTCTGCAGTCTTTCGCCCCTCTTATACCAACGACCCTGATTGCCACCAATACCTCCAGTGCAGACGTTACATCTGGTGACTGAACCATTAATGACACTACCCTAGAAAGAAACAGTCATTCACTAAGATAGTGGACAGCACTCCTAGTAGCATCATAAGGGTCTCTGGTTCACCCCCTAAATCTTCTCACACAACATAACTAAAATTGAAAATTCATCATGGTGTGAGCAAACAAAATCTAATTTTGCTAATCAGAGCATAGAATTATTAACTGCTATATTACCTCACAATATAACCACTATCCCACTACATGAATATTGATTCATGCCCTCTATGCTAATGTCATTCGGAGATGGCAGAACAGACTAGTTATAAAACAACAGTGAACTAATGTGAATTTATTAATGCAACACAGCGAGCAGGGCTAAGAGACCTTGAACAGTTGAAACTTTTCTGAGCCCATGTTAGACAAACATCTTCAAGCACAACGTCAATGGAAATAAACATGACTTCACTTGACTGTGTGCAGTAGAAATGATAAACGTTGAATGTGCAGGGTGAGACATCCACTTTTAAACAGGTTAGAATTGACTCCTAACTGAGGCCTAGTAGGCATAGGCCAAGAAAAACAGGTCATAACAAAATTGTTTCAAAGGCAATAGCACTATATCAGTATATACTTATAAATTCAAGTGGAGGTCCATAATTTACACATTGTTAATAATGCAAAATTTTATAAATACACAAAAACTCCCACTCTATCACTCCGCATTATTCTGTCATTAAGCATTGCATTTTTCCTACTTACAGAATAGAAGTCAACTTGCCCTGCTCTTCTTGTGATTATCTATCTGGTCAAATCCTTATGCAGACTTAAAGAGATGGCTAATAAAGGACTGCTTAGCTCAGGATTTCTATCTTAATTCTAAATGGACAAGTTATATAAAATCACTTTATCAAGAGCTGGGAAAACCTGATCTTTTTGCTAGTCCCAAGAATAGTACTAAATCGGATTAAAAATGGATTAAGAATGCTTTTTTACCAAATAAGAAAGTCTACCAGATAAACCCTTGGACCCTATTATAAAGCCTTTGGTTTTGATAATTTCACAGGAATCCATGGAACCATATTTAATTAATGTTCAAAATACTTGGGACCCATCCCTTTTAACATATTTTAGAATTGGTGTTGTGCATTATTTCCTTGCATTTTCAAAGGATAGATCGGCGACTGTCAATTTAAACATCTGTCCTTGTGACACGTCCCCCTCACAAACTGCCATGCTTTTTATTTTTGTGTTTTGTTGTGAATTTTACGCGTTGCCTAGAACTAGATTTCTAATCACAGTACATAAAATTAATAATTAATAATTTTACTCAATGTAGACCAGATTTTCTTTTTCTACAATTACTAAATAATAAAACACATATTTGCTGTTGCAATTAGAATAATCTAATTGTTTCCATAGTTTTGGTATGCCAAGTGTAGTAATAAGACAGAGGCAAGACATACTTGTGGTAAGATTTATTTACAACTTCTACACGATTGTCAAGGAACTCACCCAGGAGTTCCTCCACCAGTCTCCTACTGACTAGAACAACGGTCTCATTTCAAAGTTAAACATTCCAAGATAATACTCATACTGTAGAAAGGAATCCTTGTACATAATGTTCACCGTACAGTTCCACACGTATTTCCATAGCACCGAATGTTCACAGTACAATTCATAAGTATTTACATAGAGTGCTACACATCTTCCTTTCTTCCCCCAAAAACTAAAGACAAAACCAAACAAAAAAAATCTAACAAAAATAAACAGTGGATAATACAATAGTCATGAAAACCCACAGGGAACCATAATAATCCTAAAAATTAGGTGCAAAACCTACTCAGAGTAACTATGGCTTTTGAACAACTTCTTCTAATCTCACCTTTGGGCATCCCAGAGCTATCACAACCCTTAGTCAGTGACTGCTTGATTGGTTCACAATCCTTAACCTTAAAGCGATCGTCACATGGGTACTTCCTTACTTAACCACTTTTGCTAAATACCACCAATGCCCCCCTTCAACTTGAACAGCATTTCCTCCCATCTTTTCTACTCTGACAAGTTCATCCAATTGTACAGAAGAATTTATGCTTACCATTTCACCAATCTCAAGAGGGACCAGTGTGACACTTTTCTTTTCATCATACCAAACTATTTGTTTTTCATGGGTTTGAGACAAATTCTCCTTCACCATTGACATCAATCTTTGCATATCAGTCATATTTGAGCCATTTTGTCATCCATGCAGGTCTGAAACTGGTGGTAGCCTTCCTTCCCCTCAATAGCTCAAAAGGTAAAAACTTAGTGGATAAGTGTGGCGTTGTTTTATAAAACCATATCATCCTACTCACAGATTTCCCAACATCATGGTTCCCGCTTTTGGCCCATCTGATGCATTCACCCACCACACAGTTCATTCTCTCCACAAAACCATTGGTCTGTGGGTGGTACAAATAACCTCTCAAATGTTTGATACCACAAGACTCAAGGAACACCTGCAATTCATTGCTCACAAACTGCGTCCCATTGTCCGAAACAAGAACCTCAGGGAATCCCTCTCTCATAAAGATTTCTCTAAGAACTTCCACAATAATATTGGCACTTGGCTCCCTGATCATTTTATTTTTAGTCCATTTTGATGCATAGTCCATCATTACTAAAATAAATTTGGTCCCACCTGGTAGAAAATCGTAAGGACCCATGATATCAATGCCTAGCTTGACCCAGGGCCCAGTGGGACACTCAATAGGCATGAGGGGCGATGTCATCACCGTCAGACTTTTGCCAGCAACTTACACACACTACAGTTTTCAACCTCCTCATCAATTTCAGTGTCCACACTAAGCCAGAAAAATGACTCCAGAATGCGACGTTTAGTGAGAGACGATCCTAGATGACCGTCATGGGCCTTCCTGATTATATTATTCCTTACTGTGTGGGGTGGAATAAGCTTGTCAGACCGTAAAAGCATACCATCCTCAATAGATATTTCACTTCCAACTTTACAGTGTGGTTGTAACAAAGGAGATAAAATATTTTCTCAGGGCCAACCCTTTTTAACTAGTTCGACCACTTGTTGTCAAATCTGATCGCTCCTCGTGGCAGCCATCCACTAATCTTCGGAACACATTCTCAATTCAGGTATTTTCAAAAAATACCACAAGACAATCCTCACAATATTCATCAATGAGATCTGTAAATTTCATTTCATTGTCCTCATCCTCCTTGTGTGGGAAACGAGAAAGGAAATCAGCTCTACCATTCCTACCACCCGAAATGTGAACTGCATCAAAATGATATTGAAATAGTTTAGTGACCATTCTCAAATTCCTTGGTGTACAACATTTGTTTACCCACTCCCAAGAATACTAAGGGCTTATGATCAGATTGTAGCATGCAATGCCTTCCCCACACATACGGTCAACATTTCTCGATGGCCCACAGACATGCCAACGGTTCCTTCTCAATCACAGAATGTTGGAGTTCTGCCTCCCTCAACACTCTGGATGCAAAAGCTGCAGTATTTTCACACTCCCCTATTCTTTGTGTCAAAGTTGCCCCCAACCCAACCTGGCGGGCATCAACTGTGACACAACAGGGAAAACCTGGATCAAAAGGCTTAAGAGCCCTGCTCTGACTCAACAAAGACTTGATTTGTTCAAAAGCTGAGGACATTCATCACACCACATACATTTACACCCTTTTTAGGTCGAGCATTCAAGACCGCTTGTATAAACTTTAGTATATACTTTAGTATATATACTTTAGTATATACTTTAGTATATACTTATAAGTGTATGTAATGTGGGCTCTGGAAATCAGCTCTAGGACTTGTCTGCTTCCGAATAGACTCTATTTAACTGCCTTGATAGAATATGACCAGCAGAGGTCAGTAAAATACCAGAATTGCTTTCTGCTGAGGGACTTTCTTTTTGAATTTTTCTGCCAACTGCCTCCATTTAACTTTCTTGATAGAAAACGACCAGCAAAGGTTAGTAAAATACCAGAATCACTTTAGCATTCTCTAGATTCCAGTCCATAGAAATTGTCTTCCACGAGCACCCGCAGACAATAATATTTTTTCAGATCTTATATTTCAGTGATATGACCACCGAAGGCCCTGCTTTTATATTAAAAACAGAGCTTTGGACTATACCATTTCCCAGTGAAAGGCAATATTTCTCTCCATGTGTTCCCATACCTGGCGTGTCACGCAGTTTGGTGCTTACTTTCCCTCCATGTTAAAGAACAGTAGATGTTTTAGCACCCAGACTAATGTGCTGCATAGCTAAATACATATAAGGTCCCAAAGGCGAGACCGAATGCATTGCAAATGCTTGTTTAGCAAATTGCTGATAGGACGTACTCTGGTAGCAAAATCAGGGATGAAACGAGAGTAATATTCACACAACCCAACAGTGATTTCAAACTGGTTTTATCTGTAGGAAGTGGAGCACTAACAATAGCATCCACCAAACCAGGCCTAGGTTTAAAACCTTCCTCCAAAATCATGTGTCCTAAGTATTCAACTTCACCACACATAAATTTACACTTCTCTGTCTTCAGGATAACACCCTTCTTTTGAAAGATTTCCAACACTCTTTGGAAAATACGATCATGAGATTTAGCATCTTCAGCAAAAGCTAATACATCATCCTGAAGCATTAGGATACCTTCAATTTCTCTGAGTAAGTTGTACATCACCCTTTGAAACACTGAGGCCACAGAGGCCAAACTAAACAGCATGCAACGGTATTGAAAAGTGCCAAGAGGCTAAATAAACGCAGTCAGGGGTCGAGAATGCTACATGATTGTAGGCAGTGGCTAAGTCAAGTTTAGAGAACATTTAGCTCCCTTGATACATGCAAATAAATCATGAATCTTTGGTAATGGATGCGAGTCAACCCATATTTCCTTATTCAATGATCTTAGGTTAACGCACACCTGTAACTGTCCACACCTCTTACGAGCCACCACTAACGGAGAAAGCCACAAGGAGGATTCAGTTGGTTCAATGATGCCTCTGTTGCACAAGCTCTTGAGTTCTTTCTCAAGGTCATCCCTCAGACTAAAAGGTACCCCTCTCAGTTTATGCTTGATCAGGACCGCACCTTCCTTTATTTAAATCTTATGTTTGAATCCTCAACCTTTTCCTAAATCATCAATAGATACAGAGGGGAACTTCTTCTTCTACTTTTGACCCACATCACCACAGTCAACCACTAAAATTTGGTGTTGGCCCCCGGCCTTAGTATCATCCCGAACAGCCCTTGATGGAACCATCCCTGGATGTTAAGGCCCTTGACAGCCACATATATCTTTCCTCTGATCTTTCTCCCCTTGAACTCCATTACCTCCTCTATATAATCCAGAAGTTCAATTCTACAACCCTTATATGAAACAATGGAATAGTCCGGAGGCAACAAAGGTCTTTCTCCCCGTGTCTCTGCAAAAAGACGTTGTGTTATCATGGTGATCCTAGCACCAGAATTCACCAAGAGTTTAAGGACCTTATCTCCAATGCATACTTCAGCTATCGGATCAACACAACTTGAAGGATCATCCACAAAAGGTTTGTTGTTTATAGTGGTGCCATCACACTCCTGGGCACCAATTTGCTCCTCCTCCAACAACAGATATCACCTCAGTATCTGATTCATCCTCAGACTCAACCATACACGCCAGAGAGTTTTTGTAAGTTTTCCTCTTCAAACCCACTTTAGCAAAATGTCCAACCTTTTTGCAATAATTAGATGTTACATTGGCCGCTGGATATTTCCCCACTTAGGGGCCGATTCCGATTTGGGCCGGAAAACGTACCGACCGACTCAGTTCGGGAATTTAGTCCGACCGACACGTACCGGCGCTGCCCGACCTGCGCAGTACGATGAAATGCATGTGAATCACGACGACTCATACGGAACACAAGCCGAACGACCGAACCGCACGTAAACCAGCTATCCGGCCGGAAAACAACGCGAATCGAACCGACTGACACACACCAGGAATGAACCCGAACGAAACGTACCTGCGAACTCCGACCCACGCAGTACGATGCAATGCGTGGAAAACCAGACCGAGTCGCACGGAGCTCAAGCCGTACGACCGACACGCATACAAAACAGGGAGCCGAAGCAACCCAATACTCCGCGACCGAGGCGTACGCCGCACATGAAACCCAGCAGAAACACAGCGTGAACGACTCGGAGAAGCTCGCACGAGACAACTGCAGCGTCCTACTCGGTCAGAAGAACGTCTCCTACATGCACAAAAAGTACAAAGGAAAAAATACAAAAAAAGGCCAAACAAGCAATTACAAAGCCAATAAATACTGGGGGGGGGGGAAACATGGAACAAAGACACACCCACAACTCCACCCATTTAAAGGCCACAAATCCCTACCATGATCCTTTGCAAATTCAACTGACCTGCCAGCACAGAACACCATCAGACAGCAACCACAGACACACTCACAGCTCATCCATCACACAAGCCACACACCATCAGCACCTCAACAAATAGCACCCTCACATACACCCAGCAAAACCTACACTCACACACCCTCACTTGCACACCCACACACACATCAATCACCACCACCACCCATCACCATGCCCCCAAAGAAGAATCCAAAGTTCCTAGACAGTGAATTGGAAGTCCTGGTAGATGAGATCCTCAGGGTAGAGCCACAGCTGTTTGGTACATTGGTCCAACAGACCCCCATGTCGCAGAAAACCAAGATGTGGGAGAGGATCGTCGACAGGGTGAATGCACAATCACCATGTCTGCGCACAAAGGAAGACATCCAGAACAGGTGGTATGATGTGCGCAGGAGGGTCAAGGACCTACTAAAGAAGGATTACGCCTTGAGCCAACACACCGGCAGTGGCCCTCCTGCCAAACCAGTATACCTCAGGCCCTGGGAGGAGAAAGTGCGGGCCATCCTACCACCAGTGAGCGTATATGGACTATCAAACATCCCAGAGCCTGGTGAGTACACAACCAATATACCCAATATCGTGTGACAATACACACACACATCACTGTCAAGGGGAGAGTCAAACCATGCACCCTTAGCAAATCCACAGCAACGAAAAGATAATCATCCCAAGATGTGTATGCCAGTCAGATAAACACAATACATGCCATTTCATAATGATATGTAACTGTGTCATGACATGTACAAACCCAACAACAAATAGAGCTAGGCAGTGGCACAAATCTAACCAACAAACACAGTCAGATATGTAGCCACCACTAGAACACCACCTCACAGGGAAGCTCACTGAAAGGAAGGAATTCTGTGTATGCTGGTGAAGTCAGTGTAGCCAATAGCATGATGGGAGTTGTAGTCACAGATATTGCTCACCCTCACAATTCGCCCATCAACACCACTCTGAACCATGCTCACATCACAGGGAGTGGAAAACAACTGACAAGATGGCTGACACTGGGTACTGCTGTGGGGAGCACAAGGCCCTGTTGGGAACTGGGCACCAACAAACAACAGGACACCACTGTCAGCCATCTTGCCACTGCTGTCACACACACACACAGTGAAGTACACTCAAAAGGAAGGAAGTATGGGCATGCTGGGAAGGGAGGTGTAGGCAATAGCATGATGGGAGTAGTAGTCACAGATATTGCTCACCCTCACAATTGGCCCATCAACACCACTCTGAACCATGCTCACATCACAGGGAGTGGAAAAGAACTGACAAGATGGCTGACACTGGGTACTGCTGTGGTGAGCACAAGGCCCTGCTGGGAACTGTGCACCAACCAACAGCAGGACATCACTGACTGACATCCTGAAAGCCAACTTGCACTCCCTGCAATAGAAGCACGTTCCATGGTGGGATATCTGGCCGGGTGGGAAGGAGGACTGACACCTCTGACCATATTTACAAGCAGCTTTTCACACACACCCCCTTAACACAAACTCCACACAACTCACCTGGGAGAATGCAATGCCTCACACTCTAATTAAATATCCCACAAAGAACCACCATCCTGGGTTATGATGTGTGAAGCACAGGGACACACATGGGACTTGGAGCCAAACAAAACGCCAGGACAACACTGTCAGCCATCCTGTCAGCACAGGCACACTACCCCACAGGGAAGCAGAGTCAAAAGGAAGGAAGTATGGGCATGCTGGGAAGGGGGGTGTAGGCAATAGCATGATGGGAGTGGTAGTCACAGCTCAACATCCCCCACCCCCATGGCCCAGCAAGCTCACACTGAAGCATGCACACCTCACAGGGAGTGGAAAAGAACTGACAAGATGGCTGACACTGGGTACTGCTATGGGGAGCACAAGGCCCTGCTGGGAACTGGGCACCAACAAACAACAGGACCACACTGTCAGCCATCTTGCCATTGCTGTCACACTCACACACAGTGAAGTCCACTCAAAAGGAAGGAAGTATGGGCATGCTGGGAAGGGGGGTGTAGGCAATAGCATGATGGAAGTGGTAGTCACAGCTCAACATCCCCCTCCCACATGGCCCAGCAAGCTCACACTGAAGCATGCACACCTCACAGGGAGTGAAAAGCCTCTTCAAAGATGTCTGACAATGGTGCTCTGTTGTGGGGAGCACAAGGCCATGCTGGGAACTGGGCACCAACAAACAACAGGACACCACTGACTGACATCCTGAGAGTCAACCTGAACCCACTGCAAGGGTGGCATGCTTCATGGTGGGATAACTGGGCTGGGGGAGAAGGAGGGCCGGATGTCCACCAAATACAACCAATGCTGTCCATGTACACACCTCAACATTCACATTGAAATGCTTCAAGTTTGCAGGACAATGTGCTACACCAATATCAACCCCTGACTGTGACAACTTAGGACAATGCAATGTACAGGCCCGCATCCAGAGGTACAGTCACAACTGTCAGGTGTGTGAACCATTGATGCCTGCAGAAACATAACATACATTGTGTGTGTCTCCCAAAAACAGGTGTTGATGGGGACACAGCAGCAGACGATGAGGAGTCCCTGTCCCAGGCTCCGGGGGACACTGAGCTCACTGGTGTGGAACAGCCTCTGCCCTCCTCGGATGGCGAAGACCTACCTGGCACCTCCGGTGTGAGTCATCATGCAGCACCAGCAGGACCACCATCTGCACCCCCTGCACCCACCCCTCCAACAACTGCCAACACACAGACCACCCCCGCAGACATGGACAGACGAAGGACCACCAATGAGAACAGCACACGGACCCCGGCCCAACGTGGAGCAACGGACAACAACCCCAGTAACAACCCCCAAGGGGGCCTAGGGTCACCTGTGCGTGCCACCGCAGGTCCCGCACGTGTCGCCAGGGGTGGTGGGAGGGGTGGTAGACATAGGTCGCTGTTTGCAGAGGGGTCTGGACTGCATGATGACCCACAACTGGTACGCATTGCTGATGCGTACCAGAATAGCCCTGGAGAGGTCAGCCAGGTAGTGGGGATCCTCAAGGACATTCAACAGCAGCAGGCTGCCCATCATGCCCGCTTGGACTCACACATGTCCCGTGTGGAGACACACATGTCCCGTGTGGAGACACACATGTCTGGCATGGAGTCCAAGTGGGACACATTGCAAGAACTGACAGCGGTGCATAGGGACATATTGACATGCCTCCGCCAGATTAGCACCAACATGGCCACACCTCCCTGTGTGCCCACAACATCTGGTGCTGCAACAACTGCAACTGCCACAGGGAGGGAGGATGACTCTGGCGGAGAGTCCCCTGCACCGCAGCAGCCTGCACGTGAGGGTCCCCCCCAAAGAAGAGGGGTCATCCGAGGAAGGACAACTGAGAGGCCGATGGCCATGTACATCCCCCAGGAACCCAACACCTGTTCTGGAAATTCACCTTTGTGTGCAAACTGTTCACCCTGTCGAATGCAACCCAACTCTCCCACATGACATGGGGAGTTTAAGTTGGACCAATGTATCAGATGACTGTTGACTTTACTCAGGACATTTCTGCTACCAAGACTTCCAACTCATCTGGGAACTTTGGATTACAATCCCAATGTACAGCACCCACCATCCTGTGCACTATCCTCACACATGTATGTAAATAAACTCACTAATACACCATACTTGCCTCTGTTGTGATTCCAACGTGGTTTCTGTCATGGAGATGATGATCTGCTAAATGACACTGTGCATGCTAACTGCTACAGCAAGTACAACACCGTCATGTGAGTCATGGCGACGTGACACATATGAGGGAGACACACCACTAGGGCTACACAACACATACACACCAGGGCCATCTGACTCATCGCCTACACTGATGTTGCCAGGAAATACAGTGCAATGCACACACACCACACCTATTCACAGTCTGTGTTAACTAGCACACTGGTGCAGTAAGCAAATGTCAGTCAGATGTGTGACCACAGACAACGCACGTCCCAAAGTGAAGCACAGGTTTATTACACATTTGCAACATGTTGTTTCCACTACAGATGCAAGGTAATCCCACGTGGCAGTGGCCACACAGTCAACAAGTGTAGAAGAAAGGAAGTCCAGGGGTGTGGGGCACATCACCTGTAGGGAAACGACAGCTTCCACCCTGGAAGTTGAATCACGGTGTCGGGGGATCACAGTTGACCAAACAACTCTGAAAGCACCCTGTGAAGGACAGAAATGACACACAGTTAAAAGCACTGAAGAACAGGACAGAACTGCAATACTCATGCCCAATACATGTCACAAGGTATCTACACAAAACAAAGTTAGCATGTCAACACTGTTGTGGAGTACAGACTACCTGTAAGGACACATCGCTGCACGCATACAGTCAAGTAGCACATGGACACACTCAAACAGCACCAGAGCACCACCAACACATATCACGCAAACTCACATCATTGACATGACATCTCTGGATATTCACATTCAGCTGAAGAAGTTGGTGATGAGCTGTGTGCAGACATCACCCTCATCATCATCACCATCACTGGCATCGTGGCCCAGGCCAGGATCCTCCACAGGTGGCGGATGTTGGTCATCGTCATCCAGGATGAGAGGCAACTCCTTCCGCACTGCCAGGTTGTGTAGCATGCAGCAGACGATGACAATCTTGCACACCTTTGCTGGGGCATATGGGAGGGCCCCTCCTGTCTTGTCCAGGCAGCGAAAGCGGCTCTTCAGGAGACCAAATGTCCGCTCAATCACTCTCCTGGTCCGACCATGTGCCTCATTGTAGCGCATCTGGGCTGGTGTCACAGGGTTCCTGAGGGGCGTCAGCAACCACGGCATGTTGGGGTATCCGGAGTCACCTACATACAGACAGTTGCACATTAGCTGAGTTGGAAAAGAGGGTGGAATACTACATTGCAGAACACACACAATGGTACAAAGTCAGTACACACCGACAAGCCAGGCACGCTGGTTCCGCATCTGTGACATCATCCTCGGGATGCGACTACTCCTCATCATGTAGGCATTGTGTGCAGAACCGGGGAAACGGGCACACACGTGTGAGATGCTCATATCTGCAAGACATACCACCAGAGCATTGACCGAATGGTAATGTTTTCTGTTCCTGTATGCCTGCTCATGTGCCTGTGGTGGTACCAAAGCCACATGTGTCCCATCAATGGAGCCAATGACATGCGGCATCCTCCCCAGGGCATAGAAGTCACTCTTGACGTCAGTGAGTTGTTGAAGTTTAGGGAAATAGATGTACTGGTTCAGGTATCTCAACATAGCCTCCAAAACATCGCGTAGCACACGGCTGAACATGGTCTGTGACATCCCACCAGCAGACGCCACAGTGTGTTGAAAGGTACCGGTGGCAAAGAAGTGTAGGGCTGCCATCACCTTCACCTTGGGGCTCAGCGCTGTAGGGTATGTCCGGCCAGGTTGCAAATGTGGGGCCAACCGCACCGTCAATTCCTCAATCAGCGGCCTGGTGAAGCGGTAACGTCGGATGCAGTCCAGTTCAACCATGGTTGCAAGGTCAGGGAATGGTCTATGGACAGCTGGTGCCCTGCAGTGCATAGGTGAAGAAAGAAAGATTGTCAGTCACCCCACATATGTGGCATAGACCATACTCAATATCACATGATACATCATTACGAGACACAAGTACATGATGTGTGTGCCCTTCTGTAAGGACATGTATGGCACCTACATGGCCAACATCTAACATCACAGTTCAACATGTGTCGTCAACAAGTCCCAGGTTGTGCTATGGGATATCATTAGGCTGTGTCACAGGACCCATGTACTGCTGTCACGTTCCAAACACACACCACAGTGACATGTGAGGACAGATGTGCCCCAGGCATCACAGCTCATTGACAGGTAGATTCCCAGGGACCCTGTAATGCCACATGGACACTGGCATGACATGACGTATCATGAATACACCACAGCAAAACAACCATGACCCCCACAGGTAGTGGTCCCTGTTGCCTCTGCAGGACAGACATGGACGTCTGTGACACACACACGCACAACATCAAAGTCCATGCACAAACAACGTGGATGTGGAGACTGTCTCCCATTGTGCACATGGAATCAGAGACATTGTAAACACAACATGCACACAGACTGTGGAGGGTCATCATTATTGTGGCAATGGGTCACCCTGTGACGTACATACCGTCCCACATGGGACTCAGGGGTATGTGACATGACATACACATACACAACCTGGAAATGTGACCATGCCACATGCTCTGAAATGAACAGTTGCACATCACAGTGGTCATGTGCACAACACACCAAGGATTCTGTCCCCATGAACACGTGCACAGCCTGGGAGTGGCTGCCCCCAAGTGCCACCCAAAAAACCACATGTTGACCCCCATACACGGAAAAGGTAATGCAGCCTTACATGCCTTAGGATACAGTGTGGACAGGCTGTGGTGTTGTAGGTGTGCCCCTGAGTCCCTGGAAAGTAAATGTGGCTGGCATACGTTCACCTGTGACAGGCATGGTGACATATGCGAGTTACTTGTACAGGGACGCGTTGTACAGCAATGGACCGATCGGTGTGCACGCATTGGCCATTGCATATGATGTGGACGGATGCGTGTTGTCATCCGATGTACGCGTTGTACAGCAATGGACCGATCGGTGCGCACGCATTGGCCATTGCATATGATGTGAGCGTGATACGCGTTGTACAGCAATGGACCGATCGGTGCGCACGCATTGGCCATTGCATATGATGTGAGCGAGTACGCGTTGTACAGCAATGGACCGATCGGTGCGCACGCATTGGCCATTGCATATGATGTGAGCGGGTACGCGTTGTTTTTCGACATACGCGTTGTACAGCAATGGACCGATCGGTGCGCAAGCATTGGCCATTGCATTTGATGTGAGCGGGTACGCGTTGTACAACAATGGACCGATCGGTGTGCACGCATTGGCCATTGCATATGATGTGGACGGATGCGTGTTGTCATCCGATGTACGCGTTGTACAGCAATGGACCGATCGGTGCGCACGCATTGGCCATTACATATGATGTGAGCGGGTACGCGTTGTACAGCAATGGACCGATCGGTGCGCACGCATTGGCCATTGCATATGATGTGAGCGGGTACGCGTTGTTTTTCGACATACGCGTTGTACAGCAATGGACCAATCGGTGCGCACGCATTGGCCATTGCATTTGATGTGAGCGGGTACGCGTTGTACAGCAATGGACCGATCGATGTGCACGCATTGGCCATTGCATATGATGTGGACGGATGCGTGTTGTCATCCGATGTACGCGTTGTACAGCAATGGACCGATCGGTGCGCACGCATTGGCCATTGCATATGATGTGAGCGGGTACGCGTTGTACAGCAATGGAGCGATCGGTGCGCACTCATTGGCCATTGCATATGATGTGAGCGGGTACGCGTTGTACAGCAATGGACCGATCGGTGCGCACGCATTGGCCATTGCATATGATGTGAGCGGGTACGCGTTGTTTTTCGACATACGCGTTGTACAGCAATGGACCGATCGGTGCGCAAGCATTGGCCATTGCATTTGATGTGAGCGGGTACGCGTTGTACAGCAATGGACCGATCGGTGTGCACGCATTGGCCATTGCATATGATGTGGACGGATGCGTGTTGTCATCCGATGTACGCGTTGTACAGCAATGGACCGATCGGTGCGCACGCATTGGCCATTGCTTATGATGTGAGCGGGTACGCGTTGTACAGCAATGGACCGATCGGTGCGCACGCATTGGCCATTGCATATGATGTGAGCGGGTACGCATTGTTTTTCGACATACGGGTTGTACAGCAATGGACCGATCGGTGCACACGCATTGGCCATTGCCTTTGATGTGAGCGGGTACGCGTTGTACAGCAATGGACCGATCGGTGTGCACGCATTGGCCATTGCATATGATGTGGACGGATGCGTGTTGTCATCCGATGTACGCGTTGTACAGCAATGGACCGATCGGTGCGCACGCATTGGCCATTGCATATGATGTGAGCGGGTACGCGTTGTACAGCAATGGACCGATCGGTGCGCACGCATTGGCCATTGCATATGATGTGAGCGGGTACGCGTTGTTTTTCGACATACGTGTTGTACAGCAATGGACCGATCGGTGCGCACGCATTGGCCATTGCATTTGATGTGAGCGGGTACGCGTTGTACAGCAATGGACCTATCGGTGTGCACGTATTGGCCATTGCATATGATGTGGACGGATGCGTGTTGTCATCCGATGTACGCGTTGTACAGCAATGGACCGATCGGTGCGCACGCATTGGCCATTGCATTTGATGTGAGCGGGTACGCGTTGTTCAGCAATGGACCGATCGGTGTGCACGCATTGGCCATTGCATATGATGTGGATGGATGCGTGTTGTCATCCGATGTACGCGTTGTACAGCAATGGACAGATCGGTGTGCACGCATTGGCCATTGCATATGATGTGGACGGATGCGTATTGTTTTTCGAAATACGCGTTGTACAGCAATGGACCGATCGGTGCGCACGCATTGGCTATGGCCTGGCATGGCAACGGACGCGTTTTCGAAGCTTTAACGAGTCTGATGCAGTGAATTCAGTTGGCCACCCACAACAATGTTGCAAATTCATGGGTGTCATGAAGTTGAACTTTTGAAGGATGCTGTGGGCGTGTATAAGTGGTGCAATTCCATGGATTGGCCAGATTCAGAAGATGCAAACGACTTGGACCTATCACTTTGGACACATGGGACAGTATCTGCCTCTGCAGCACACATATAATGCTGGCTGTTCCCCTGAGAGCTCACTTGCCTGCACTACATGCTCCAGGACGACATCTGCCACCACCACTGCTGCTGTCTCTGCATCCTCTGGCTACTGCAATGGCACGTACTGTGGAGAGAGCCCCAGCCTTCAGCACTGAGGAGAACCAGGCCCTGCTGGACAGCCTCCTTCCACAGTACAGCAAGCTGTATGGGAAACCAGGGAGCAGGCGAGTGTGCTGTCCACTGCCTTACTAAATGTGCATGTTGTCTGACTAGCAAGACTTACAGTGTGCACGTCACTGGCTAGCAGGCTCACTGAGTAGTTGTCACCCCCCATAGTGTGTAGTTACATGCACTGAACAGGTATAGTGCACTAACAGTGCATTTAAACAAGGTTTTTCTTCCCAGGCAATGATACCATGTAGTAACTGCTGGCAAACTGTTCATAGCCATCGTTGCACTGCCTGTGTACATCATGTGCCCCTGTGATTGAGACATGTATATCCAAATGTGTGATGCACGGATATGTTGCATGTGTAGTAATGGCCTTTCCACTTTGTCATCCTCACAGGTTGATGCCCACCAGAAGCAGGAAATCTGGCTGGACATCGCCCGGGCAGTAAGATCTGTGGGGGTCTACAAGCGCCGGATCCGCAACTGCCAGAAGAGGTGGCAGGACCTTCGGGGCTGGACCCGGAGGATCGCAAGGGTCCAGCTGAAGCTGTCGCCTCCTCGCAGGAGGGGCGGACACCGGACCCTGACCCCCCACATGCTCAGGATCCTGGCGGTGGTCTTCCCTGATCTGGATGGGCAGCTGAAGGCCAGACAGCAGCAAGGAGGGGTGAGTCCATGACTGCACTGTGAACTTTGTCTGACATGCTATGTGCCCTCCTCTGGCCTGGTTAAACTTCCACAGTACATCAGTCCTGTGGTCCAGGACCCATGTCCCTCAATTGTGACATGCCCACTCCTCATCTGATACCCAGGTGTGGCCCTTACAGTCAGGAAATTGTGTCACTTGGGTACTGTGTCCTTGCATTTTGCTTAGCTCAAGGTGGGGGACAGCATTTGTTCCCGTAACTTTGTGGTGGGCTTCATGGGTGGGTCCATTGCTTACACAATGCCTGAGTTCTGACATTTAATCTGCGTGTAACTTTGATATGTGGTCCAATTGCTGATCTGATTCACCACATGTGCCTGGGGTATTTGGCACACACCCATGCTGCAGGTGGGAACAATGTTTGGGCCTCAGGAGTATGTATATCAAGTGTGTCACACATACTTAGCCACCTGCCTACTGTCCAGGGCTCATCCCTCTTTCACGTGGAGCAGGACAGTCATGCCTACTCCAGGCCATACAATACACTCTGTACTCCCACTCCCGTGTATCAGCTGACACGTTGTGCTCAGTGAAATGTTCCCTCAGGTGTCTGCCTCTGTGTCATTGTGCTGTGGCTTCGTTGTCAGGACTACTGGGGTGTTTATCGGTTAGGGCTCAGCATGCCACCGGAGATGTGACCATAGGAGACGATACTTGTGTGACATATAGGTGTTTGATCACTTGACTGTGCAGACTGGGGTATGCGAATGTGAAGTTCAGGCAGCTGTTTCCCATTCACAGCAGATTGTGAGGTGCTCAGGTTCCGAGGGTTGTGTTTCAGGTCTCCCATATGTCCAATTGGTATGACGTGGACAAATAAGAGTTCAGATGATGTGGTTTGTGGGGGATGGACATGTTCACTTGTCAGCTACAGGACTTGCATTCCCCATGACCTAGGATTGTGACACAGTGCAGACTGTTGTTGGCTGGCTGCCCTGCCCATGTGACTGGAGACAGTGATGTATGACTTTGCAGACATGCCTGTGCCATGGCATTAAACTTCCTAAGAGTGATCCTGCAGGGGAGTGACATGTGCTACATGCACCCCATTGTGGCATTGACTATCAGGACATGGGTGCATCATGGTGTCTGGTGCTGGTATGCATCACATGCATTTCAAAATAGACTCTGGCCATCCCTTTATCCGGACACCTGTACTGACTCAGTGGCAAGAGTTGTGATGTGTGCATGTTCACATACTTCACCGTGTTCTCTGCACTGTCCAACTACTGTGTAGGTGGTGCATGTGTCCACACTGGGGTATTGCCATCCGACAGACACCAGACAAATGGGTGCAAGGCCAGGAGGGATGTGAGTGCCATGGTTGACCATCAGACTGACAATTGGCTTCTCCTACTCTGTTTGGGCACTTTTGGCAATGTTCAACTAAGGATGCCAGGGCTTGCTCTGTAATGTGCTGAACTTACTGTGGTGTGTGCGGTCAGTGCAGGTGACTGATGTTTGTCTGTTTCCCTAATTGTTTGCAGATACATCCACGGCCACAGGAGGGGACAGCTCCACGGACTAGGAGGAGCCGCAGAGCCAGACTGGGTCAGCAGCCGATGAGTGGTCGGAGGGACCCAGTGGCACGGAGGGCGAGGGGAGCCACACCGAGGAGTCCTCAGCAGCATCCACCTCAGCTGAGGACCACAGCAGCTCGGAGGATGACTCCCTTGTGGAGGCGGGTGTCAGCAGCCACCACACCCCAGCTAGTATTGCTGTCCCCGCCGAGACCACCACCACCACCACCACCGCCCTCCCATCGGCTCCCATTCCAGAGGTCCGTGGAGGCTCCCGTGTTCGGGAGCGTGTCTCCTTCGTGCCAGGCACCGCACCCCCTGCCCCTGTGTCCCCTGCTGCCCTGAGTGAGGAGTCTGTGTACCTACTTCGCCAGCTCCATGTAGGGCAGACAGCAATGCTGAGTGTCCTCCATGCCCACACCACTCTGTTGACTCAGCTGGTGTCGTTTATGGAGGGCATCTCATCGGGCATGCCTGCCCTACAGAGGAGCAATAGGTCCATGGACTCCTCCCTGACGGCAGCAGTGTCCCTCCTCCAACAGTCCCTCACCCCTCCTACCTCTGCCCCATCCACACTTCCTGGCACCCTACCTGTCCCAAGCACATGCACACCTGCACATTCACCCAAACACGAGCAGCACAGACACACCCACTACAAAAACAAAACGTGCACGCAGGCATCCTCAGGGGACTGATACCACACCCACAGGGGATGGGGTACAGACACACACACAGGCATCCACAGTCACTCCGCAGTCCTCCGATACCTCTCCCTCCAAGACCCCTTCCCTTGCCTCACCTGCAACCCCACCTACAAAGCAGCTCTTCCTCTGTGACCTCGGCCTCTTCCCCTCCGATCCAGCTGATCCAGCATACAGGGGGAAGAGGAAGTCCACCCACACAGAGGGAGTGCCCCTCACCCCCGGACACCCTCCCCCAGGCGCAGACAGACTGAGGCCCCCATCCGCAAGTCCCCCGGACCCGGATGAGCAAGACCCCGCCGCCGCCCTGCAGCTCAACCACCAAGTCTCCTTCCTCCATCCCTCAGGCCCCCACTCCACAGGTTCCCCCACCACACCCTGCCCCAGGTTCCCCCACCCACAGATACACCATCCCCAAAATGATCCGGCCTTCTCCCCTACCACTTGCTCTTCCAGCACCACACCCCCGCTGCGCATGTTTGTGCCACTGGTGTGGAGACCGTGTCCTCCCCCTCTGTCCTGCCCACCTTACCTGAACCCCATTCTACTCCCCTGGAGATAGGCACTGCAGTGGAGTCCACTACCACCCTGTCTGACTTGGGCACTGCAGTGGGGAACCTGTCCACTCCATCTGCATGGCCCACTGCAGTCGTGCCGGCACCCACACCATCTGACTCATGCCCCCAGTTGTGCCGGCACACACCATGTCAGACACCTCCACTGCAGTTGTCAGTGACTCTCCAGCACCCACCACCCCTTCCCTGCCTCCTTCTGGTGAGCCCTGATCCTGTCCCTGCGGTGCCTGGCCTGCCCCCCCGTATGCTCCTCCGAGGGGAATGTCCCTGGTGTGTAGCAGTGCAGGCATGCAAAGGGTGACATCTGCCACTGTCACCCTGTTTGGACTTTGATAATGGACTGGCCATTGGCCTTTGTTATTTTTCTGGACTTTCACTTTTTCACACACATATGCTGAATAAAGCTACTTTCTGTTCTCTAGTGGTTTTGCTTCTGATGTACATGATGTTGATGATGCTAACCATGCCCTTGCTGCAGTGATGGTGATTTTTGATCTCAGGAAAATGAAGTGTTACTGTGCAGGACCCCATGTGGTCCAGGGGAATGTGTCCTATCCTGTTGTGTATCCATGTCATCCTTTGCAGCAATATGAGGGTGTCATGTTTTCAAGATTTGGCAATGGGATTTCCTACTTTTATTTGCAATATCACATCTGTGGCTTACACCCCTGCACATCTGTTGTGCTTGCCATTGTTCAATTTGTCTATTTCCCTGACCGTGTGACCATCTCCACTGGACATGCAAGTTTGGGCATCAATGGGGAAGGACTCATCTGTGTTATCAGTGCAACTTGCTATACATGTGTGTTGGATCTGTGCTGATGATTTCGGTGACACTCCCATGACCAGGCTGATATGACGGGAGCCTTCATTTTGTGCTAATTGTTGACTGAGTGACCAAGTGTTCTGCTGACATGATAGAGCCCTACTGAGACAACGTATGGCACAGCTTTCCTTACACAGGAGTGGAGTCCCCTCATGGCAGTGTGTAATTCTGTGACATTGCCTGAGCACAAGGTGTGTGTTGTGTGAGCATGTCTGTGTGTGTTCACTTCCATTTTGCTAGGCAGGCTGGGATCCCTAGTGATGTTCCTGTTTGTGATGCTTGCTGAGTTGACCTATGTTCCCCCAAAGTCTTCTCCCTGGCTTCTCTGGGATGTGGGTGCATGGCACATTACTGGTCATCAGGGTGTCACCCATAGGTGTGTTTGCTGTCAGGGCTGAGTTTGTGGGCAAATGCAGATGAGACACAGTCAGGATTCCCCTTGGCACTTGTTGGTTACACCTGTCATGTAATTTCCAGTTTGTGTTAGCTTTCAGTGATTGTGACACGTTGTGTGTGTGACTGCTGCCACTCCTCAGGGTCAGAGCTGCAATGTTGGAAGTTGTCTATGTGTGTTCTTTGTGGGTGACCTTGGCTTCTTCATTGGTGTGTGACTGTGGCCGGGATCCCATTGGTTGGTGTGGTATTGACGTCATGCCCATGTACGGCGTACTGTGCAGTGTGTCAGACATTCATGAGTCTTGTTGACTGGCCATGTGTGATGGGTTTCTGCACCTTAGTTCCCACCACCACCCCTGGGATTGTCATGGGTGCATGTGCACTGTCACCAGTGCATGTGAGCTTCACTGCTGCACATTGGTGGAGATCAAGGTGTGTGGTGTTGAATGTGTGCAGATGAGAGTTGTTTCACGGCTAGACCCCTGCCTCCATATTGGCCTTGGCTGACAGGCCGTGCTGATTGATTTGTGCTTGTGTAGGTGTGATGGTAGTTTGTTGCTCAGGACACATGACTGTGGTTCACAGTGTGAACGACATCTAGCTTTGTCATCACAGTGGGATTATCATGCAGGCCAGTGTCACCACAATGTGGGGACCCTGGGGGTAGTGCTGTGGTGGGTCTGTTAGTTGCTGTTCCTACAAGCTTGTGTGACATGTGTAATTTGGGCTCCCTCTCATCTAACAATGCCTGATTGCCCACATAGGGGATTTGGATCCATGAGTTACTTTTGTGTGGCACTGTATGCACATCTGTGTAATTGGGATTCAGGCCTCCTCATGTGTTGTGTGGTTGCCTGGGGACACTGGCACCCCCCCCCCCTCACCTGTTGTGTTTGATATGCAGTGTGGGGCTGCCTGTTTGTGTTTGTGCATCTGCACCACTGCATTGGCATATCTTTAGTGTGCCATTGGCTGTATGTTGTTTGGTGGGTTTCCCCTGCTGTCCCTGGGACTCCTAGGTCATCAGTCAGCACAGTGATCATGGTTTGTATGTCCCATTGCTGCAATGGTATGGTATGTGTTCACCTCACATCTACAGTCTCCACAGGATATCTACATTTGTGTGCCCATTGGTGCAGATATGTGGGTCTGCATTATGATGGTCACTTCTGTCATTGTGTTATTGATGAATGTTGACAGTGTCAGCCCCCATGGGTGATGTTTGTCTGCACATGGCCAAAGGTATGTCTTACTTGCACTGCACTGTTTGCCTCACCCAATCTATGTTGCTATGGGACACAAGCACTACTATGCCACTGATGTGTTTGTTGTCCTGTGACCAGGAATCATCCATGCTGTTTGGCATTTGCACCTTTTTCCATGACAACACTTACATTTTGGTCACTGTGATGATGGGGGTTTAGACCCCATTGCCAGAATGTTCAAAATGTGCCCCAGCTATGGACCCCACACTTATCTTTTGGTCACTGTGATGATGGGGGGTTAGACCCCATTGTCACAATGTTCAAAATGTGCTTCAGCTATAGACCCCACACTTACCTTTTGGTCACTGTGATGATGGGGGGGTTAGACCCCATTGCCACAATGTTCAAAATGTGCCCCGGCTATGGACCCCACACTTACCTTTTGGTCACTGTGATGATGGGGGGTTAGACCCCATTGTCACAATGTTCAAAATGTGCTTCAGCTATGGACCCCACACTTACCTTTTGGTCACTGTGATGATGGGGGGTTAGACCCCATTGCCACAATGTTCAAAATGTGCCTCGGCTATGGACCCCACACTTACCTTTTGGTCACTGTGATGATGGGGGGTTAGACCCCATTGTCACAATGTTCAAAATGTGCTTCAGCTATGGGCCCCACACTTACCTTTTGGTCACTGTGATGATGGGGGGTTAGACCCCATTGCCACAATGTTCAAAATGTGCCCCAGCTATGGACCCAACACTTACCTTTTGGTCACTGTGATGATGGGGGGTTAGACCCCATTGTCACAATGTTCAAAATGTGCTTCAGCTATGGGCCCCACACTTAACTTTTGGTCACTCTGATGATGGGGGGTTAGACCCCATTGCCATAATGTTCAAAATGTGCTTCAGCTATGGATCCCACACTTACCTTTTGGTCACTGTGATGATGGGGGGTTAGACCCCATTGTCACAATGTTCAAAATGTGCTTCAGCTATGGGCCCCACACTTACCTTTTGGTCACTGTGATGATGGGGGGTTAGACCCCATTGCCATAATGTTCAAAATGTGCTTCAGCTATGGACCCCACACTTACCTTTTGGTCACTGTGATGATGGGGTGTTAGACCCCATTGCCACAGTGGTCATGGTCTGCTTGCATTGTGGAGGCCACACACATTTATGTGTGACACATGTGATAGGGGGTCACATTGTATGTTCAATTTCTTGTTCAGTGTTGTAGGCATTTGACACAGTCTACACACGCTTGTCATGGTGTTGGGGGGATGTGTTTTTCTTACATTCCTTATGTTGGAGTATGCTGGTTGTGTCATGCATTACCCATCCTATGAGTAGGGGTGGTGTTGGTGGTAGGCATCCATCCCCCTATGAGTGGGGATGGTAGTAGTGACAGGCATCCAGGCCCCCTGAGTAGGGGTGGTGGTAGTGGTAGGCATCCAGCACCACACGAGTAGGGGTGGTGGTAGTGGTAGGCATCAATTCCCCTATGAGTGGGGATGGTGGTAGTGACAGGCATCCAGGCCCCCCTGAGTAGGGGTGGTGGTAGTGGTAGGCATCCAGCACCCCATGAGTAGGGGTGGTGGTAGTGGTAGGCATCAATTCCCCTATGAGTGGGGATGGTGGTAGTGACAGGCATCCAGGCCCCCCTGAGTAGGGGTGGTGTTAGTGGTAGGCATCCATCCCCCTATGAGTGGGGATGGTAGTAGTGACAGGCATCTAGCACCCCCTGAGTAGGGATGGTGGTAGTGGTAGGCATCCATCCCCCTATGAGTGGGGATGGTAGTAGTGACAGGCATCCAGGCCCCCCTGAATAGGGGTGGTGTTAGTGGTAGGCATCCATCCCCCTATGAGTGGGGATGGTAGTAGTGACAGGCATCTAGCACCCCCTGAGTGGGGGTGGTGGTAGTGTTAGGCATCCATCCCCCTATGAGTGGGGATGGTAGTAGTGACATGCATCTAGCACCCCCTGAGTAGGGGTGGTGTTAGTGGTAGGCATCCAGCCCCCCCTGAGTAGGGGTGGTGTTGGTGGTAGGCATCCAGGCCCCTATGGGTGTATATGGCATTGGTGATAGACATCCCGCACCTATGGTTCTGCTGTTGCTAGTGTAAGTCATTTCTGCATCCCTATGTGTGTGTGTTATATGTCGGGTACGTGTCGTTTGTTTGTGTGGTGGGTGTTTGACTTACCTTCTGCGCCGTACGTGTCCGTACCGGTTCTGGTAATAGATGTAGAGTATTGGTAGGACCTGCGCGATGGGATTCATGGTTGGTTCGTCTCGTTCGGCTTTCTCGTTGCTTCGACTCGTAGTCGTGGCTGGCGTGTTCGTCTCGTAGCCGTGGATCGTCTTGTGGCGCGAATCGGAGCTTATGTGCGCCTCTCCCGGATGCTCTGACGTGCCGTACGTAGCGACGGGTTCGGCGCGTACGGAAGGCGCATCGTACTAGTCCGGCCGGAAGGTGCTGTATTTTGGCTTCCGTGCGACTCGCTTCTGCGTTTACGGATCCGGCTCGGGCGGGGAACAGGAGCTGGATTGGGTGAGTACGGCTGGGTCGGGATCTGGGCAGTTATGCGCATCGTACTTGCTCGTTCGGACGAATGTTCGAATCGGTCGGGAAACACGCGTTCGGCTTGGTTTTTTTCCGGACAAATAGTGTTAGGTGCGCTTCCGGCCGAGATCGGAATCGACCCCAGAGTATGTGGAGCATTACCACAACTGAAACATATATTGACATTGCTCGGACAGTTCTCTCCTTTGGCAGGCTTAGATGACCCAGTATTACTGTTATGCACAGATTTCGGACAGGATTTCCCACAATCAACCACATTAACTGCCTCAACTGGCTTGTCATCCAGCTGTTTTAAAGAAACTTGTGAGATCTCAATGCTTTTAGCTACTATGATGGTTTTTTCTAATGAAGGGTTACCCATAGCCAACAACTTCTGCCTAATCTATTTGTCTCTGCAGTGACACACAAACTGGTCTCTGATAAGTTGGTCTGTAAAATTTTCAAAATGGCAATCAGATACCAGCCTACTTAAAAAATATATGCATCAACATCCTCTCTTTCATTCTGTTTCCTCTTGAAAAACTTGTGTCTTAGTACCATAAGACTAGGCTGTTTGTCAAATCTGTTTTTATGTTTTTGTACAGCATCAAGGTATTTGTCTACATTATCATCTTCCTCGTGGTAATTCTGGCAAATGTTTAAAAATGGATCTACTCTCAAACCCCAACGAACGAAGAAGCAAACATTTCTTTCTCTCTAAACCAAACCTTAAAGCTCCTATTGCCCTCAGATAGGTTTAAAAATGCATCAAACCAAATTTCCCACCTAACAGGCGGTTCACCAGGTGTATCTAAGAACGACAGAAGGGGAGTAACTGCTTGCATAGTACACGTTGTTATAACCAGGTAAGATAACACAGTAATTATGCCCTATGCACTGTAATATGAAACTTAAATTTAAACCAAACTTTTATATACCACTAGGTGCTCCAATTAGTCTGTAGAGCCTATATGACATGGGTGTGTGGGCATAAAATATGAGTCAAAGTTTGTGAAAGGAGAGAAAAAGATGTTCAACAACAAATAATCTAGAAAAAATTAATATTGCAACAGGCTGTGCATGCTCTGCTTCTTAAAAGTCAATAACAACTTCCAAATGCTGCACAAATCACTGTTGTTACAGCAAACAAATGATGGACGGAATGCTGACAATGCAAACATTCTCCCCACTCAAAAGATCTGGGTTAAATCCATCGTTCTTTTGCCCACTACGCCACCCCAGTTTGGACCCAGCCATATGCAAATCAGTCTTGACCCTGTGCCCCATGGGAACAGTCCAGACCGAACTGCCAGGCCAGGTCCTCCCTGGACCGGAAACAAGCATCCTGGGACCGGTTTCAGGGTATGTCACCCTTCACTGTTAAAGTTCATATGAACACAGCTGATAGCCAAATGGTGTGCACATCACCGTTAGCGCGCAGCAACTTGGTAAACCTGAACCACGAATGAGAAAACGTGCATAAGAATACTGCTGCTATACATCACCTTGGAATCCAAGAAGAACGTAAATGTGCAGGAGTACACGGAACACTGTCAGGTGTGCGCATCCCCATAGTCTGGGAAAACAAGACACGCACTGGACTAGACTAAGTGCCCAAGATGCGCGGCTATCCTGGAAGACAGTGCACTTGCACGCATAAAGATATGCACAACACCGTGAAGGTACATCAGCTAGACTGCGCACAAGGTGATACAAGTGATTCCAAGATGGCCGCTCAAAGATACGTCAGTATCAGCAGACAACATGATGCAGCCTGGACCATACGTATGTCACCCTTCTTCAGCTAGGCTAGCTTGAATCCAGTGGCACAGTGAGCAAGGGACCCACGTCTGGGCATACCCATCCCACTTAGGGCGAAAAGTGTTACAGCAAACAAATGATGGACGGAATGCTGACAATGCAAACATTCTCCCCCAGTCAAAAGATCTGGGTTAAATCATTGTTCTTTTGCCCACTACGCCACCCCAGTTTGGACCCAGCCATATGCAAATCAGTCTTGACCCTGTGCCCCATGGGAACAGTCCAGACCGAACTGCCAGGCCAGGTCCTCCCTGGACCGGAAACAAGCATCCTGGGACCGGTTTCAGGGTATGTCACCCTTCAGTGTTAAAGTTCATATGAACACAGCTGATAGCCAAATGGTGTGCACATCACCGTTAGCGCGCAGCAACTTGGTAAACCTGACCCACGAATGAGAAAACGTGCATAAGAATACTGCTGCTATACATCACCTTGGAATCCAAGAAGAACGTAAATGTGCAGGAGTACACGGAACACTGTCAGGTGTGCGCATCCCCATAGTCTGGGAAAACAAGACACGCACTGGACTAGACTAAGTGCCCAAGATGCGCGGCTATCCTGGGAGACAGTGCACTTGCACGCATAAAGATATGCGCAACACCGTGAAGGTACATCAGCTAGACTGCGCACAAGGTGATACAAGTGATTCCAAGATGGCCGCTCAAAGATACATCAGTATCAGCAGACAACATGATGCAGCCTGGACCATACGTGAGAACGTAGAACACCCAAGAATTTTTTTTTTTTTGCAGAGTTTTATATAGCGCGAACTTGACCCGAATCGGGTATCAGAGCGCTTTACATAGCACCAGTTACGTTACATTAGGACACACATTCATTTTTGTTAGGCACGGGGAGATTAAGTGATTTGCCCAGAATCACAGGATGTTCCGCATCATTGCCGAGACTCGAACCCAGTTCCCCAGGTTCGAAGTCGGACGCCCTAGCCGTTAGGCCAACTCCTCTCCCAAGATGGCACTTTGATCAACTGGAATGCCAATCAACGGTGACACAAATGCCAGGATGCCTGCCGTAAAGCTGCAGTCAGAAGCCAGCCGTTGATGTCTCCGGAAGCATCCGTTGTTAGTGGTTCGTATGAAATACAAAACAGTCCTCACCAGAGAAAGATGAAAAGTGGGGACCACCAACCGAAAAGAGATTAGCACACGAAGTGGGTCCGACCGTGTAGCAGGATCGTCGCCACACAATTTGTAGTAATATGCTGGAGGCAAGACGTACTTGTGCTAAGGTTTATTTCCAACTTCTACACGGCTGTCAAGGACCTCACCCAGGAGTACCTCGACCAGTCTCACACTGACTACAATAATGGTCTCATTTCAAAGTTTAACATTCCAAGATAATACATTATACTGTAGCAAGGAATCCTTGCACAGAATGTTCACCGTACAGTTCCACATGTAATTACATAACACAGAATGTTCACAGTACAGTTCATTAGTATATACCTAGATTACTACACTAAGATATGCAGTTCATTGGGAGTGTTAGTAAATCTGCATATTCCGCAGTTACCACAAGGGCGGTGACCCGTGACCATAGGGGCATTTGTGTGTTTGGGGCTTTCTGTTGATGAGGTTTTACTATGGATCAGGTGATACCTGGAATTCCTTCCGCTTTTAAAGGTAAAAAGTGGTTTCTCAAAATCTGCCAAGCCGGGTGGCACATCCTGAATACTGCTGTGACAGTTTTTTTCCTAGTACCCAAGAATTAAATGTTTTGCTCGTTCTGAAAATCAGTGGAAAGAAATTCCTAAAAAAGAAGGCTCGAGGGTTCAAAGAATCATCATGTTCCCCCTTTTTTGTTTTGGAAATCAGGTATTTCAACCTCTACAGTAGCCATGGCTTTACATGCTCAATCATTAGTTCCAAATTTCCTTACTTGTCACTTTGGCAATTCAACTGTATGTATGTCCGGTCCTTTTGCAGTTACTCAGAGTATAAATATAGGATGTAGACAAGTGAATGTATATTTTCTCCATGTGCACTCAATAGACAATTCTAATTTTACATTTCATGCCCTAATAACCTGCTGCAGCCCATGGTTCCAATTCTTATTACATATGATCAGGGCCACTAAAATTATGTGGAGGTGGGACTAAATTAGGCTGTAGGCAGTGGCGGCTCCTCCATTGGGGCGTCGCCCCACTGCTTTCTCGCAGTGCAAGAAGCAGAAACATAAAATGGTAAAACTACCATTTTATGTTTCTGCTTCTCGCATTGCGAGAAAGCAGAAGTGCCTGGTTAGGGGCGGGCGGGTGGGAGGTCCTGCTCGAGGGCAGGGGGGGGAGTGGCTTGGCCAATGTTATGGGCCCTGACTGTTTGGTCGGCCCCAGGGCCGACCAAAGCAGTCATGTGCACTGTATATTTTCTCAATGTAGGCTGCATGCAGCCTACATAGAGAAAATGGCCTCCCCTTAGGTGTCCGGCTGGGGCGCTCTCCGCTGCGCCTTACCAATCACAACGCTGCCATTGCTGCGTTGTGATTGGTTTAGGGGAGGGGAGGGAGGCTGCCTAGGTGAAACGTGGGCAGGAGCAGCAGGAGCTGAGGCGGCGGCGCCGGCGTGTGATCCGGAGGAAGCCAAGGTAAGATTTTATTTTATTTTATTTTTTACCGTCCCCCCACCTGCCTGCCGGTCTTGCCGGGCCGCGACTGTATGGTGACCTGCCCTGCACCGGAGTCACACGCTTGTCTCGTGATGTCCGAGCGGGAGCTGTCTCGAGAGTTCCTCGCGGATGAGCCACCGTTCCGGGCGGGGTGTCGCTCGCCTCACCGGGGCTAAGTGTCGCCATGAGTCAACCTCCCAAGCACTGTTTATTCCAATTAATGAATGCATACCGGACATAACCGAGCGCATACCGACGGTGCGTGTGCCTCTGCGAGAGGAAGCGCCTCAGTGATTGGTATGTGTTGATAAAAGGCTTACAATATATTAACACTGGGCCTCGCCTTAGTGCACAGAGGTAGAAACGTGCCATGGGTAGTCATCTTTCCCAAAACCTTCCACCACAGGGCCCAGTAGTCCCCCTAGCGAGGGGCTGGTGGTGCGCAGCCCGTGAATGGTTAAATTCATTACAAACAGGCACTCCCTTAAATTCAACACTCAGCTCCGTTTCGGAGGGGTTTCCAGGAACTGCTACTTTGCCGCCTTTGTCCTGGACTTAATCAGCGCCTGTTCCTGGAACAGAAACACAGAGCGCCTATACTTAAATGCGGCCTCATGCAACAAGGAATTCAGCCGTGGGGCCGCCGAGGCGGCGCAGCAGGTATGAAGGGAGGAAAGTCCGGACACCCCTCTTTCTAGGTGAAAGGTAAACCTGTTCAGCAGAAAACGTAACTGCCGGCCTTCCAGGAAGCATGCCCGCACTGCGTTCTGTTGTATTCGAAGGAAAACTGTTCTTCGCCCCTCAGATATTGGTAAAAAACACGAGTGTTTTACTTTCAGAGGGTTGCTGCAACGTGCCAGGCATTTCTAGTACTGGACCATGTGCAGTAGTGGGCAGGGATTTACTGACCTGGCTGATTTGCCGCGCCTCGGACATTTGACTGGTTGTGCGTTTTAGTGCTGGGGCAATTGCAATGTTGAGACAATTGCACCTTTTGAGCGTTGGCAGTGCTTTGCATGTCTTTGCTCTGGGTTCCTTGCGTTGGGGGTATTTGTAGTGTCTTATTTGCAGTTTAGGGGCATTCTACTGTTACGGGAGTTACAGTGATTGATATGTTTGCAGTGTTATGATATGTTCAGTACTGACCCTTAGTGGTGTGGGAGAATTTTCTGAGCAGAGCATTTACAGTGATGGGAAATTTGCGATGTTGTGGTATCTCCAGTATGTTGCCATTTGTTTGGAGAATGTAGAATATGCATTTATAGTGCTGCTGAATATTGCCAGCATGTGTTTTGGGTATTTCCACCTGTTGGTTAGTTGTGCGTGCATGGTTTTTTTTTGCATAGAGGCATTTGCAGCATAATTGGACTGCTTTTGCTGTACTGAGTATTTACAGTATGTTGGGTGTGTATTTTCAACGTTACGTATTTGCATCATCCACGTTTTGTATTGCTGTAGGGTTATTTTGTACCTTGTCATGGTTGTATCTGCAGTTCAGGATATTTGCAATCCTAAGGGTGTGTGCCATGCACTTATTTAAATAAGAGATCAACTCTTTTGGGAGTCTAATCTCCAGCACATTTACTTGAGAAAGTCATTATATTAAACCTTACGTTTCACTAAAACCCATGCTGTAATTTATTTTACGTGTTTTAAGGTCTACTTCTCATTGCTACTTCTAATTACTTTATTCCAACTTGACTTCATGTGTTAGGTCATTTAAATGTATTATTATTATCTTAATTTCTCAAATTTGCTTGAAAATGCACCATTTGTCCACTCTTTTTTCAAAATTTTCTCGGGGGGAGAACCCCCCATAGGGTGTTCGGGCTCGCTGGCTATGCTCACTCGCTACAGTATAGTGCGCCGATTATTTTACACCCACCACTTTCAAATGTCACCACCCGCCACTGGCTGCAGGGTTGACTAAATTATGCGACAAAGCAAAGCCAAATTATGTGGCTTAATTCTATACATTTTGTGATAATATTACCTCATTAGTGTGCCATTTTTACAAATGTTTAAACTATCTGGGCAAAGGGTTCACTTATTTGTGCCAGTTTGACACTCAAACACTGCATTAAGCAACAGAAAAGTGGTCAATCCACCCTTGAGAAGGGCCTTACGCTTTACTGCAGCACACATTTCTGTGTTTTTAGTAAGTTTTGATTTGTTTCAGCTAGAATCCATTTTTTTGGTTAAAATCTGCAGATTAGGGGGGTGGCCGGGACAGCTGCCCTCCGGGAGTCGGGACGTGGGGGCTGCTTTCTGTGACCCCTTACATCGCCGGACTCGCTCTGTGCCCCTTGTGGAGCCTCCCAGCTGGCCGTCTCCTGGATGCGGCCTGTAGTATGCTGCTGCGTGACCCTTGTTGGCTTGAGCCGCCTGCCCGCTCCTGTTGGACATATGAGCGGATTTTCTACGGAGGGTGGTGACGAGTGGGGCAGCAGCTGTGGATCCTGCTTGACAGCGCTGCCCTCCCGTTGGACTCTGATGCAGGCCCGGTGACTGAAGTGGCCTGGGGCTGGACCGCGCCGCCTGGGCTCAGGTGGCGGCCATTGTGAGCGTTCTGCCATCTTGGTGTTATCTAGCGCAGTGGGAGGCCCAACGCCAGTAAGGGGACAAATATTGCTGGACCGGCGAAGGCCTTCTCTTTCCCCTCCCCCCCTGGGCGCTTCCCGTGTGGCCTCCCCTGTGGCGGATGGACTGGTGCGGAGGAAGATGGCCTGCCAGGCCATCACTCCTGGGTTCATACAAGTATATTTCTATTTCCCGAGCACCGGCCTGACAGCGCCGTGTGCGACCCTCCTCTGTCTGCTGTCCCGGGGATTGACGGTGAACCTCCGGGGCGGCGGAGCATGAGCGGCGGTGCATTCTTGGGGCTGGTGCTGGGAAGTGGGCGGTGGCCTGCCCAGTAGGACCCGGCGATTGCTGCGCTGACATGATGGCTGGGTCTACCTGCTGCTCCCAGCCCGGAAGCTTGATTTGGCACGTTGCAGAGGGACCTGTGGTGTGGTCCCGGGGGGCGCTCCTAGAGGCCCATGAGGCAGAGGTGGACTTGCCTGATCGGGGTCCGCGGTGCTGGGTCCGCTGGGGCCCGGATGCCTCCGGGGCCTTGAGTGTGGTACCTCGGTGGGCCCGTTCATGCCTAGGACAGCGGGCGGTGTGCTCTGGACCCCGGGCATGACACCACCGATTACCACTGAGAGACGCAGTCTGGTGTGGAATTCTGCCGGTGCGAGGAGGCCCCCATTTTGCAGTGCTGGGGGGATCTACAGGGCTGAAGTGGCATTTGTGCAGAGGTGGAGGCTGGACTCTACTTGGACTGGGGCACCAGAGCAGCAGGCAACTACAGTGGTGGACTGTGGGATGCCTTGCCGACACTTAGAGGGGCTGGCAGAGAGGTGAGGAACTTGGCCGGCCTGAATGTTGTGCAGCGGTGGGTAACCTCCTGTTGCATGCGTACTCCCCCCCCAAGCCCTGTGGCAGCTACACCCTTTGTTGGCTCCCTGGTGCCTGGAAAGGCTGGGAGTGCAGACTAGCCTCCTACCCGAGGACTGAGTTGAGACCCCAGGTGAGGAGCTTGACTGCGTGAGGTGGACCGACTTCAGACCACTGCCTCCAGGTTGCTATGGGGGTGGCGAGGTGCTCCTGCAGGTGAGGGCCGGGGGTAGTGGCCTGGGTGGGTGTCCTCTTGTCTAACATCCCCGCCTGCAGGGGACGTTTCTCTGCCCCACCCCGTATCTTCTCTTCTTGGTGTCTGGTGGCCTTGGCGGTTGGTGACTCCACCCTTTTCTTTTGGCTGCCCTGTACCTGGGCCTGGAGGTATTCTTGCTCTCTTCCTGCTTGACCATTGGACTTCTGGCCCTGGAAGATGGGGTGGGGGAAGGTTCCACCGCAAACCCCGACCCAGACGAAAATGGACCAATGCACAGTCCCACCGACTGCTCCCCAGGAGCTTGGAGAGAGACCGATGGATCGGTTGTCTGACTCAGCTCAGTGGGGGACTGCAAACCTAGATATGGTCCTCAAGGCCATACGGGACTCCAGGGACGCTGTGGAGTCCGAGGTGGACGGTCTCCAGATGGATTACTCCCTGCTGCGTCAGGATCTTCGTAATGTGGTGGATAGAACCACAGAGGTTGAGACACGTGTCTCCTCTGCTGAGGACAAAATTTCATTGCTCAAAAGCCAGATGTCTAGACTGTCCGCCTACGTGTCCCCTCTGACAGAGAGGGCGGAGGATGCCGAAAACAGGTCTCGGCGTAACAACCTCAGACTTATTGTCCTACCTGAATCCCTGGAGGAGCGGGGCTTGACCAGGGTGCTGGAGGACTGGTTCAAAACATGGGTGCCCGAAAATAAACTGTCTCCTTTTTTGTCATTGAAAGGGCGCACAGCTCTGTGGTGCCAAGGCCTCTGCGAGGCACCTCCCTGTGGCCTGTGATTCTGAGGCTGCTCAACTTCAAGAACCACAACTTGATATTACAAGAGGCCCGCACCCATCCTGCTCTGCGGTTCGACAACGCAAATATTCTCCTGTTTTCGGATTATACAAAGGCGGTGCAACAGCGGCGGCGCTCCTGTGCAAAAGTGAAGCAGAAACGCCGTGCATTATACCTGCGCTACATGCTTCTATTTCCCGCCTGCCTCAAGGTCTCGCACTCTCTTCTTTGACACGCGGGATCAGGCTTGGGAATAGGCAACTGAGCCGTGGGTGCTGCACAGACCCACCCTCGCCCTCCCCCCCCCGCGGGCTGCACCAATCTGGGAACATAAAGGAGCTTGCTGGGTCACTGCCCCGCTGTCAGCAGAGGGGGGGTCGCGTCCGATCTCAGAAATCCCAAGTCAAGCTTGGAGCCGATGAGGAGGGCTCTGGCTCGGCTCAAGAAGAACCTACCTCGAATCCGGCCTCACCGAGGAAGGTTGAGAACCTCTCGAATACTCCAATGATTTTTCGCTCTGCAGAGGTGGACCTGGGTTCCTCATCCCAACGCTCTGGACTGCCATGACTCAGATGTTCACTCTCCACTTAAATTGATGGTTCTGTTGTGGGGGGCGGACCGGGTGGAACTGACAGAGAGGATGACTGGGCTCACCCCCCCATCCCTGCGGGGGCCCTGGCCCGCATGACTTTTTTCCCATTCTTGATATTTCTTCTGTTGGGTACCGAGGGGCATTGTCATTTCCATGAGGTGTAATTTTGTTCTCAGGTGCTAGATCCTATTGTATGGGCACCTACGGATCATGTAGGTTTCTTCCCCCCTTAGTTAGAGGTGTTTGGGTCATTCAGTTAGGACGATAGATGCTTCCTGGGGTGAAGTGTGGGTTGGGAGGGTGTTGGGGGTTGGGTAGTTTAGTCAGGCCTTTGAGCCAGGTTTGTTTCTTTGACTGTTTTGTCTTAACAGTGTTTTTTCCTTTTAGGTTGGTTACGGTGATCACACAGATAACAGTTGCTATTTATATATGGCATGGCACTGCAGGCCCTCAGGTTATCCAGTCTCACCCTGCTTTGTGTGGAGACCATTCCTTGTTCTCCCGGTCATGAACCTCCCTAGGATAACAGTGCTCTCCTGGAATGTGAACGGCCACCTAGACCGCATTAAACGTTCTGCAGTGTTACGATATATCAAGCGACACAGGCCAGCGGTCGTCCTCTTGCAGGAGACCCAACTATTAGGTACGAACTACCCCTTTCTGGGCCGCTTCAGCTATGACAGTGTTTACCACTCCTGTTTTACACATGGCTCCAGGGGAGTCGCCATATTGCTGCATAAATCTCTTCCCCTAGCAGTTACAGCTGTGTGGGTATTGAGGGCCGTTTAGAAGCGAGGAATTATAATTTTGTATCCTGTTATGTCCTGCTGCAGCCCTCTTTGCAATCTCTGAGATCCTTCGTCTTGACTCTCCTCCAAGCCGTTACGGTGATTGGAGGAGACTTTAATGTGCTCCCTGATCCGGTTCTAGATGCCTCCTCCGCTCCCTATCCTGCCAGGCGTTCCTGGTTGGCCTGCTTGACACCTTGGGCCGATTCACTGGGCCTCTCAATCAATCAATCAATCAATCAGGGTGATTATAAGCACGCTACTCACCCGTGAGGGTCTCAAGGGCTGGGGGGGAGCAGCTCCGGTCTCGAAGAGCCAGGTCTTGAGGGTTTTCCTGAAGATGTGTAGGTTGGGGGCGCGTCTGATGTTGATCGGCAGCCCGTTCCAGGTCATGGCTGCGATGTAGGAGAAGGTTCTTCCACCTGTTCTTCCTCTGCGGGTGTGTGGGGGTTCGGCGAGGTCGGCGGATCGGAAGTTCCTCTTGGGCACGTGGAAGGAGATTCTGTCGTTGAGGTATTGGAGTCCGGTGTTGTGGAGGCATTTGTAGGCGTGGGTGAGTATCTTTAAAGTTACTCTTTTCTCGACCGGGAGCCAGTGGAGGTTACGCATGTGATGGGTGATGTGTTCGTGTCGAGGGATGCCAAGGATTGAGTTTGCGGAGCAGAGACTTGTTGATCTCGGCGTAGAGGGCGTTTCCGTAGTCCAGTCTTCTGGTTATGAGTGCGTGGGTGACGGTCTTCCTTGATTCGGGGGGATCCATTTAAAGGTGTTTCGGAGGATGCGGAGGGTGTTGAAGCAGGTGGAGGTGACGGCGTTGACCTGTCGGGTCATGGAGAGGGAGGAGTGGAGTACGATGCCGAGGTTTCGGGCGTGGTCCGTGGGGGTGGGGGACTGCCGAGGGCGGTGGGCCACCCGGAGTTGTCCCATGCAGAAGGGGAGGGTCGGAGGACCTCTGTCTTCTCTGAGTTGAGCTTCAGGCAGCTGCTGCTCATCCAGGATGCAACGTCTTTCATTCCTTCCTGGAAGTTGAGTCTGGTGGTGGTGGGGTCCTTGGTGAGGGAGAGGATGAGCTGTGTGTCGTCGGCGTGGGATACCATGCTGAGTCCGTGCTGTCTGACGATGGCGGCGAGGGTGGCCTTGTAGATATTGAAGAGTGTCGGGCTGAGCGACGATCCTTGGGGTACTCCGCAGCTGTTTTTTGTGGGTTTGGAGAGGAAGGGTGGAAGTCTGATTCTTTGGGTTCTGCCAGCGAGGAAGGAGCGGAGCCAGTCGAGAGCAGTTCCCTGTATGCCGGCTTCGTGGAGTCTGGCGGTGAGAGTGCGGTGGGAAACAGTGTCGAAGGCTGCAGAGAGGTCGAGTAGGATCAGGGCTGCGGTGTGTCCTTGGTCGAGGAGGGTGCCGATGTCGTCTGTGGCGGTGAGTAAAGCGGTCTCAGTGCTGTGATTGCTGCAGAATCCGCTGCAGAATCATTAGTTGGGTGGTGACGGTCTTCTCTTTGACTTTGGCCTCGAAGGGGAGAAGTGAGATGGGTCGGTAGTTCTTGAGGTCCGTGGAATCTGCTGAGGGCTTCTTGAGTAGGGGTCTGACTTCTGCGCATTTCCAGTTGGTGGGAAAGATGCCGGTTTCGAAGGTGGCGTCGATGGTGCATTGTAGTTCTGGAGCGATGGTGGCGGCAGCTCTGTGGAAAATGTGTGGGGGCAGGTGTCTGTGGGGGCTCCTGAGTGGATGCCTTTCATGTTCAATGCGATGTCTTCGGTGGTGACTGGGGTCCAGAAGGAGATGGTGGGCTGGTCGGCGTTGCTGGAGGATGGAGTGGTTTCGGAGTCAGGTGTCTGGTCGTTGAAGTTGTCGTAGAGGCCCTTGATCTTCAGATGGAAGTAGGAGCCGAGCTTATTGCAGAGGTCCTGGGAGGGGGTGATGTCCGTGATTTCGCTAGGGTGTTTGGTGAATTCCTGGATGACTTTGAAGAGTTCCTTGGAGTTGCTGGCGTTGGCGAGGATTTTGTTCTGGATGAAGGACCTTTTGGTGGATCTGATGCGTTGGTGGTATTCTGTCATGGCATTCTTGTAGGTGGTCCGGTCTACCGAGGTATTGCTGTTTCTCCAGTTCTTCTCGAGACGTCTGCAAGTGCGTCTGGATTCTTGGAGGTCAGTGGTGAACCAGGTGGCCTTTCTGGGGCGCTGTCTGTCGGGGTTACGTAGGGGTGCGAGCTCGTCTGCGCAGTTCGAGCTCCATCTGAGAAGTTTTTTGGCTGGGAGGTTGGCGTCGGTCGATGTGGCGGGGGCATCGCGGTTGAGGGTGGAGTTGAGGTGCTCCTCAGTGATTTTGCTCCAGTTTCTTCGTGGGGGGTGGGGTGCAGGTTTGGGTGCCGGGCGTTTGTCGACGTGTAAGTGTACGCAGTGGTGGTCCGTCCATGGGGGTTGCGTGGTGTGGCTGAAGTGGATGTTGTTACCTCCTGCGAAGATGGGGTCGAGGGTGTGTCCTGCCTTGTGGGTGGGGGTGGTGATAAGTTTTTTCAGTCCGAGGTTGGCGGGGTTGTCCAGGAGGGTGGTGGAGTTGGGGTCGCTGAGGTTGGCAAGGTGGAAGTTGAGGTCTCCGATGAGTATGTAGTCCATGGAGGCGATTGCGTGGGGTGCGAGGAGGTCGGCGATGGTGGTTGCGAACGCAGTTCGAGGTCCAGGAGGTCTGTAGGCGAGGGTGCCTCTTAGGGTCGTTCTGGGAGTTGTCTGGATCTGGAAATGGATGTGTTCGGTGGTGGGCCGGCTGTTGCTTGAGCTGGAGGTCGTGAGTCGGAGGGAGCTCTTGTGTACAATGGCAAGACCTCCTCCTGGGCGGTTGGGGCGGTCCTTCCTCTGGATCTTGTGTCTGTCCAGGATGGCGGTGGCGATGTCGGGGGCGGAGGTGGAGTTGGTCCAGGTTTCTGTGAAGAAGGCGACGTCTGGCGAGAGGGTGTCGAGGAGGTCCCAGATCTCTACAGTCTGTCTGTGCAGGGAGCGCACGTTGAGGAGGATGCACCTTAGAGCTTCGGAGGTGTTGGCGTTTGGCGTGTGGGCGGTGGCCGTGGCGGTGCGGACGGTGGTGAAGGTCTGGCGGCAGTGACGGCAGGAGATCTGGCCGTGGGTAGTGTTCGGCGTGGACAGCTGGCACTTGCTGTTCCTTTCTGGGTTAAGTGCAAGGAGGGCAGCTGAGTTGTAGCGGTGGGTGGTCAGAGATCCAGGGTCTCTGACTGCGGTCGGGTCGCGGACACGCGCAGACGGGCTTGCCTTTGGCGTGCGTGGCCGCCATTAAATAGGGAGGGGGAGAGAGGCGCAGCTGGGCGGCGGAAGTGGGAATCGGCAGGGGGAGGGGCCGCGGGGGCAGCAGCGGCGGGAAAGGTAGCGGGAAACGGACAGAAAAATGGCTAAGTACAGGGCTGAAAACGGCACAACAAGACAGAGAAGGCACAATAAAAGGCAACAATAATACGAAAAATACAGGGCAGAAAACGGGCCCAACAAAACAGAGAAAGCACAATAAAGGCAACTAAAATACAAAAAATACAGGGAAAAAAACAGGCACAACACACTCCAGGCACAACACAGTCCAGGCAGTGACTCAAACCCCTACCTGCACCGAGCACTGCAGAGGGCAGCGGCACAGCAGCGGAGCTGCAGAGGGAGAGAGCAGGTCTCTGGCCAGGAGGCCTCTGCGATGCATGGGCTCTTGGCATTGCGCCCAGTGGGCCTACATTCATCAATCTTGCTGTGGTTACTGGCAGTGGATTTTCTCTCGGTTCAATCTGTGTGCATTCTCCTGCGTGGTATTTCTGATCATGCCCCGCTGTTGTTGTCGTGGGGAACTCAGCCCACCGTCCTGTGCCCTACATGGAGGTTCAATGAATATGAGGCCTTTGTCGAGGAGGAATTACATCAGTTCTTTGACCTCAACGTAGGTTCGGTGGCTTCGGCAGCAACGCTGTGTGTGGCTAGTAAACCGTCCTTGCGAGGCCACATTGAAGGCTACGTTCGTCAAGCTGAGGTGCTCCGTGTGGCGCGCCTGACCGACCTGGAAGCTTAGATACTACGTGTGGAGGCTGCCCTTCACCACCGTGATACAGAGTATTCCTGTCGTCTCCTAGCCATAGCCCTCACAAAACTGCAACAAGTTTCCTTAGAAGAAGCAAGATAATGCTGGAGGGCCTCTACGCAGAGGGCCTCTACGCGGGTGATAAATCCGGAAACTATTGTATTGGTTGGCGACTTGCGGCATCTCAGACCTTGTGGTTCCGGTGAGTTGGGACTTGTTGGGACGTCCCCAGGATGATCTTCCTGTAATTGCTCAAACCTTTGCGGAATTTTATCCGGAGCTATACTCGTGACAACTCCCGCCGCCAGCTGAAGTTGCAAATCCCCTCCTAGACAGTATACCGCTCCAGACTGTACCCAGTGTCTTGGCCCGAGAGTTGGACCAAGCCCTAGCGCTGGAGGAGGTGAGTTCTGCAGTGTCGAGGTTGCAGGCCGGTAAGACGGCTGGCCCAGATGGGTATCCCATTGAATATTACAAACGCTTTTGTGAGTTCTTATGTCCCCATCTTCTGAACTTTTATACAGCCGCTCTGCAGGAGGGGTCTTTTCCACCCAAACTAGTTCGTGCTACGTTCGTCGTCCTGCCCGAGGAGGGTCTCCCTCTGGACCAGTGTTCTACCTATCGCCCGATTTCACTGATTAACACTTACATTAGGATCTATGCAAAAGTGTTAGCTATGCAGCTAGGCCAGGCCTTCCCATATCTGGTTCAACCAGATCAGTGCGGATTTATGTCAGGCCGCAGCACGTATCATTGTATTAGGAGGGTCTACGTGGTACTGTCTCGGGCACCAGACCTTGATGACACTCTGGCCCTCTTGCTAGTTGACTTCACCAAAGCATTCGATACAGTGTCCTGGGATTTTATGGATGGAATTCTTTGCAAGGTCAGTCAGGGAGAGGGGTTCCGTCAAATGGTCCGTCTTCTCAAACATGCCCCGACTGCAGGGGGCGCTAGAGAGCCCGAAGCAAAATGGCTGCACATTAGTGCAGCTCTGCAGGCCGGGGGAAATAAATCTGATTACCATCCGCCCATCCAGTTTTCCAACTTGTAAACTGCGGGTTCCGGACAGCGGAAATAACGAAGAGCACCTCAGAGCCTGAAGGTCCTGTGAGAAAGGATAAATAAGAGGCGAGACCGGGGCTGAGAAGCGCTCGACGACCAAGGAAACAGACTGGGCCCTACGACGAGGTGATCAGCCCAGGAAGAAAGAGAGCACACGTCGTAAGGGCATATTAAGCCAGGATGCCCCAGGGGGGAGTGACAGGGGACCAGCAGAGGTGTCGGGACCCATGACGGGGCGAACCTTGGTGGTGAAATAGAGAACAGCTCCCGTCCTTGGGATCCGGGTGGTTGTGTGATTGAACAGCGACAGTGGTAGATGAGGCCACAATAATTCGAGAAATGGCGGCTGCAAGGGAAAGAATTCATTGGTGAGTCAGGGCCAATCTTAATCAGGTGCGGGTGGGCCACGTGACGCACAGCAGCGACAGGTGTTGGATACTGGTGCCGGGACACATAACTATAAAGCGGAGCGGCCGATGAGGGCGTGGTGGGGAAAAGGGGCCTGGTACACCAGATTGCAACCTAACTGGGAAATAGACCAGCGCCGCATAATTAGGAGATACCCAGAGTGAAGTTAGAAACTGATCCGTTCAAGCAGCTAGAAAGGACTGCAGAAGGAAGAGCTGCGACAGTCTGAGACCTAGGGGTACGTTCGGGCCTAAGGAGCTGGCAACAAATAATTTTACATCCGGGAAGGCCGCGGCGGCGTGGAGCTACACCAGACTAATAAGTAGGCCCACACAAAGGAGTGGCCTATACCGAGAAGTCTCAAGAGCGGTGGACGGGTGGCATGCACATAAATCGAGACCTGTGGTGGAGAGATCCTTCGTGGCACGGTGCCAGGGTGTACAAACCAGCATACTATGTGGTAAGCCGAATCCCCCTCCCAAAGCAAAAGACACAGACGGTGAGACCAGCAGAAAATAAGTGAATTAGAGCAGAATAAGCGGGGCTGGCTGCCAAGAGTTCTTATTGAAAAGCTCAAGATGGTGCAATACTAGGAGAGCTGCTGAGGTGGCCTAGGCCGTGTGCCGCAAAAGCCTTAAAACAAATTAAAAAAATTAAGAAACTGCAGCAGGCAGAATCAGATGCAAAGAGAGCTATCACCAACCTACCGAACAGAGGCACCTAAAGCTAGATAAACATACCCTACACCGCAAAACATCAAGGTAAAAACAGGCAGTTCTGCCTGGCGCAGGAGGTCACTGCTGGCCGAAGGAGTGACAAACATGGGGAAAACAGAGAAAGGTCAGTCGAGTCTCACTTTTGAATCAAACAAAGCTATGAAATCAGCGCAGGAAGAACAGAGCGACTCAGATCACAAATCTGAAACATAGGTGTCATCAAAGCTGGAATTAACGCTACAGGCTATGCAGCGGAGTCTCCTCTCTATTGATGGCGAGATGGACGCCCTGAACCAACGCATAAATAACATGTCTGCCAAACTGGATAAGCAAGCTTCCATATTCACAGAAGCGGAGCACAGACTATCAACGGCGGAGGATGAAATACAAGTCACCACCAGAAAGTGCTCGGACATGGAAAAGCTCCTGGCTATCATACAAGCAAAAAAATGAAGATTTAGAAGTGCTCTCGATACGTAGCAATGTGCGCATAATAGGTATTCCAGAAACAACAAACACAGGTAGGATGGAGCTTTATGTAGAACAAATGATCACGGAACTATTCGGCCAGGAGAACTTATTGAATATAATGATATTAGAGCAAGCACACAGGGCACTGACGGCAAAACCTTCACCGGGAGCAGCCCCTCGCCCCATCATTGCTAAACTATGAAATTACTGGGACCGTGATACTGTACTGCGACTGGCACGGGAGAAGAAGGATCTCAGATACCAAGGTTACCAGGTGGCGTTTTACCCAGACTTCACTGCTACTGTGCAAGCAGCGAGAAGAGAATATCAATCAGTAAAGAGACAATTGCAGAAGGCAGATATAACATATGCAATGCTATACCCGACCAAATTGCGTATTGAGTATGAGGGAAAGCATAAAATATACAGCACACCAAAAGCAGCACAGGATTTTTTTAAACCCATCGCGAAGAAAAAACATGTACAACGCTCGCAGGATGATGAGGACTCAGACCAGTAAACCAGCTCGCAAGATGTGAACAAATAAGAGGTGAAAATTCACTAGAAGAACTAGAAACTGAATGGGACCCTAGAATGGCTTGGATGCTCAAATAGTTTGAAGACTGAGGTGTTGTATCGCCAGGCCACCTCCGACCTGGAGGAAGTCAGAGCTCCTGGCGACCCCCACTCGGGAGAACCCCAGTAGAACTGATAAGTACAGTATTATTGTTAGTTAAGTAGACGTAAGATAGTAGGATTTTGGGGACCTTGTCTTTAGCATGATTGGGATGCTGAAGTGGGCGGGGGAAGGGAGAAGGTTATTGTTATGCTTATGCTGGGATGGCTGCTTTGGAAAAGGTGAAGAGATTGGGGGGTGGTCGGTACGCCAGGTGGCAGCGCACCCACTGTTGTGGGTGGGAAGGGAAAGAGACCCTTTTCTTTTAATAAACCTCACTCACTCTAATAGTGACATGCTTCATCATCGGGTTCACCCCTACTCCTAAAGGTCGGGGTGGGCTCAACCATATTTCAGGGAGCACTTATGAAGATTGGGTGTATAGGGGAGTTACTTTAAAGATAAAATTCCTCACCCACTCCAAAAGTATCCTTAATTCGCGGTGTGGGAGGGAAAGTTAAAAATAGTATATGGGGCTAAAGGATGTAATGTCCTATGACCCTAGAACACCAACATGTTTCAGCCCTTTCCTAACGGCCTGTGTGAGGTCCTGGGCTTTCGTCCAGGTGGGTAGCGAAGAAGTCACTTCCCCCAAAGATGTGAATGACGTGTGCTTGCAATTTGTATGCGGAAGAATTAAAGAAAGGGGTATGCTTGCCACAACTTTTGTGGGAATTACCTGTAAGAAAAAACATGCTAAAGAAGTACAGGCTGTAGTTTATGCTGTAAAGCAAGAAGTTGGCGCACCGTTGCATTGATACTCCACAGTGCAGTCCCCAAGCAATACAAGCGCCAATTGTGACAATTTCAGGTATCAACACTAGGACAACGCTTTTTTCAGTGATCCCAGTGATGCCGAAGTATATGTATTTACTCGCAAAACTTTTTTGTGTTAAAATACAAGTCAAAGTGAGTGAATTGAGCGTGAATTCACACGTGTTCTCATCCGCACGTTAGCCCTTAATGTAGGGCTACTCACACTTACATTAGCATCCAAACTTTTCTCGCATAACTAGTATTTAAAAAGTTTTACAGTGTACAAATTCGTCTTATGGATGATAGAGTTACAAACCCAATTTTAAAAGGGGCACCTGCCACCACGGGGCATGAGAGGGAGGCCTTGTAGTCACACACTAGGAATCAACAGGGGGAAAATACCGAAATAATGTTAGCTAAGTAAAGGTTAAGCGTGAAGGCAGAGCTCCGTTACAGTAAGCGTCCGTCCATATCCTCGGATACGAAGGGCAAGATAAAACTTACTTCGTCAAAGGTCCTGTCCCTGCTTAGAACCTATTGTTACCTCTGCTCCCCTGCTTGCGGTAGCCGTAAAGGATCTGGTGCTCAGTTTAAGTATTGAGCCATAATCGTGATCTAAAGTGGCTTTTCCGTATGCGGCCCCGCCTGCCCTGACGTGGAGAGAGGTCAGGGCAGGCGGGGCTGCATATGGAAATCACCTTTAGAAGTAACAATTGGGAATCGCAAACAGTGTCTGAGACACCTTTGTACATTCACTTTTGCGTGTTGTAAAAGTGAATGGTCGTACATCTGGCCGATAGAATAGTAACAATTTGCTTGCCAATGGGGAGGGCTCCCCCGGTAGAAGATTGTGGGGTACAGTCTTCACTACAGTCTACACCAGAACTCATGGTACCCCTTCAAAAGCAGTTTTACCTAACGTAATGAAACAAGTATAAAATGAGTACGGGGCTTGACCTGCCCTGGACTGAGGGATGAAGCTGATGGGCAATTGTGCCGCTGTATCAACTATTATGTTAAGTAACATAAAGGGGGAAGCAGCCACATTGGCTAGACACCAACGCTTGAGGGAGTTCACTCCAGCACAGCAGGAGCGGGAATTGCCTAAAATTATCAAAGAAACTTATGCTACGCTAAGTAGAGATAATTTGGGAGCCAGACCTGGGAAACCACAGGTTAAGAGTAATTCTGAAAAAGATAACTCTAAGCAAGCACTGATTATTCCAACAAGAAATGGGACAATAAACAAAAAAATAAACAAAATAAGACACAATCATGGGGTGGGTCTCCTCAGCAGGAAACCACTGACAAAAAATACGATTTGAGAAACCGTAATATTATTAGAAAGCCTGACAGGTTTCAGGATACTGATACACGTTTCTCTTGTTCCTTTCAGGATTCATCCGATACACATTCGGAGAGAGGTCGACAGTCAGAGCACAGATCAGATAAGCATGTGAAGCCAAAAAAGGAAACGCATCGCACTTCAGACTACATCCTTAAGAGGACAAACAGACTCCTAAACCTCAATTCAAAAAGAAGAATGTATCAGGGATTAAAATAAGACATGCCCAGGCCACTGATGACTATGCGTCTGAACGGGGAGTGGGCAGTAACGATGATGGACAGAGCGGCAGAAGTCACAACAGCTCGCCGGGACCTGATGGTTTATCTGGTGGTAGTAGCGCTGAATAAGCATATCACGGTGGAAACACCTGATACAAGGGTAAGTGTCCCTCATCGTTTATACAAAATAACACTCCAAATGGAGTGGGACATACCCAGGACCATCAAGGCTCTCTTTTGAAAGAACCTGACATATGGTTACAACATTGTTTTGGCTCAAAAGGATTGGACACCTAAGTTCGTAATAGAATGTCCACTGGGAGAAACAGTACTTTTACCTGCTTTCTCTGACCTCGTTCCAGTATCAGTTAAACATTCATACGTGCACGAGTGGGCGTTAGCGCTAGCTCCGGCACTATACCGCAATCATGTTGGGTGGGATGATGAGTCACCTCATCACAAGATCTCATTAAAATCAACTACTCAACCCCAGAGACAGTACCCGATTAAGCATGAGGCTAAAACACAAGTTAGGGAAATCCTAGAACAACTAGAATACCAGGGTAATATAGAAAACTGAACCTAGTCTATGAATAATCCCTTGTTTCCCGTAATGAAACCAGACAATTCATACCATCTAGTTTTGGACTACAGACATTTGAATACTTCCACGCACACATTTGCAGTACAAAATGCACATAGTGCTGCACTAATGAATAACATTGTGCGTAAGAAATACAAAACAACACTAGATATCTCAAATGGTTTCTTCTGCCAGAATATAGTATCCGAAAGCAGATATTTGACAGTGTTTTCATTGCTCAGTTCACAGCGTCAATTCTGCTGTTTACCTCAAGGGTATAGGAATAGCCCTGGGCTGTTCCCAGCCAGGGTAACAGAGTTACTACAAAATTTTGATGAGGAGGCATTGTCCTATGTAGATGATATTTATCTGACGGACGATGAGTTAATAGAACACTTGGCTAGAGTGAACCACATAATTCTTGGGTTCGCTCACCTAGGTTACAAATTTAATTTTTAAAAATCAAAAATTGGCCACCTTAATGTCCTGTTTATTGTATATGAATTGTGAAGTGAAGGCAAAAGCCTGGGGGCACATTTTTTAGAAAAATGCGCATTCCTCCAAACTCCAAGGATTCTAAAAAAAGATTACAATCCATTTTAGGATTCCTGAATTTTGGCAGAACATACATGTTGGATTACGCAGAACAAGGAAAATGGTTCTACGATTTAATGAGACCTGATTTTTCAATCAACCATTGGACACAGGAACACTCAAACATTTTACGTTCCGTACAAGCTGGTATGATAGCTTCCAAACATTTACACACAGTTGAAAATACAACTAACCTGGTGATCTGCGTGGTCGCTGGACCCACCGGGTGCACCTATATCACTTTTAATTAAGGTGATACAGTACCTATTGCATACAAATAACACTTGCACACTACCGCTGAAATGCGTTTTGCACCAACTGAGAAAATTCTCACAGCGGTACAGGCTACTGTAGTGAGGGAGAGAGAGCACTGACTCAGAGTAAGTGAATAATTGTCATTACCCCTGTACCGACCTTAGAGGCCGTTACTAAAGCAAGCGTTGCAAAGGCATTACATTCACAATGGATTCAACGGGCTAACTCTCTCCCTGCAACAGATGTAGATTACAGATTTAATTCTACACTACAAACACAAGCATTCCTGCAGTATGAACAAGAATATCATCTGCCAAATGAAATAATGCCTCTAGATCGCTATGAATACATTATTTATACAGATGGATCTGCTCAGCCTGCCATAGGGACACATCACCAATATTCCGCAGCATGCGCAATCGTAAAGGGGCGCATTCATGACGGAAAGTTCCATTCTAAAAAAACACACACACAGCGCAGCTGGCAGAACTCAAAGCCCTAATACTGGCACTAGAAGTACGGATCATGAATTCCCCATACTTATAGTGTGTGATTCCTACTACTGCGTCCAGTCCTATAATGAATATATTCACTATTGGGGCCAAAATGGATTTCGAGATTCCAAGGGTTGCACAATCAAGCACAAGCTGCGTTGGGAACAAGTGGCAAAGCTGAAAGAAGGCTTGCCTCGGCTGCATGTTATCCACACATTGGGTCAATCACCTATATGGGGTCCAGAGGGCACTCAATAACATGCCAAGAAAATCGCTAGGGGGTCGTACCCCATATGAAGTCCTGTTTGGTGTGAGAATGTGAGTACCAGACCTCGATCATGTCAGCACAGTGGCAGCAGAAACCCTATTTGACATTAATGAACGTTTGGTTGTTTCACAGGAACTCAATGAATTCCAGAGCGCACAAAGCAACGTTCAAGTGAAACGTACCTCCACTGGAGAAGTGAAGGTCGTACCGGCAATAGCTGCCTGGGTCCCGAAGATTGGGGACCTGGTCGGAGAAAAAATTGTGGACAAGAAAGAATTTGTGCCAGCTTACAGAGCGCCTGTGTAGGAAAGTAGGATCTGCTTCTATGGTTACCCCCACTTTTTGCTTGATGTGATGCATTTTTTAACTAGTCTGACTGGGAGCCTGCTAATCCTGACCCCAGTCTATCTGCTTTCTCCTTAAACTGTTGTGTTTAGTACTTAGGTAGATCCCAGATTGGATACTGGGGTACCTTTGTCAGTCCCTAGTATATGGTACCCATGTACCCAGGGCATAGGTACCCCAGAGGTCTCCCGTGGGCTGGAGCATGTATTATGCCACCCATGAGAGACCATTCAAAATGGAACTACAGGCCTGCCATTGCAGCCTGTGTAAGTTGGTGCATGCACCACTTACTAAAGATATAGGTTTACTATATCTAAGGGTCACTGCACTTAAAACCTATAAGTCACCCCTATAGCAGGCCTTTACAATCCTGAAGGCAGGGTGCTTGGTTCTAAGTGAGAGGGTGCCCCTGCATGAGCAGGACACCCCTGCAGCCTATGGAGTCCATTCTCCCGGGTTGTCAGTGAAGCAGCCATATACTGTATAGAGGGGCACCGCTTAATTACGCGATGACCATCTCGAAAACGGCTGCAACGAATCCTATCATGTTTGGTATCAGACATGTTGGAATCATACCTCCCACACCGTAAACGGTGTGGGAGGTATGATTCCAAGCACTGAGAGAGCCCTCCGTTAGGCTCTCATTGTTCCCGGTACCAGCCTTCTAAACCCGGACAGCACAAAATTGTTGCTGCCGACCAGAGACACATTTCTGCCCTCCTGCTGCTGAGCCAAGCTGGAGCAGAGGAAGGTAGAACAATAGGCATCCTGTCACAGGGAGGTGTGACCACCTCCCAGACAGGATTTTGCGTCTTATGGGTGGGTGGGTGCGCTTGCCAGCGCCAGAAAGTCTGCATGAGGGGCACATTTGGTGTCCCTGTGCATAGTCCAGTTCAAACCAGTCCTGGGAGCCGTTAGCTCCCTCTCTGGCACAAAACTGGACAAAGGATATGGGAGTAAACTCCCCCCTGTCCAGACCCTCCCATGGGAGGATCCCCTGAATTGTCCCAACCCTTGTCCTAGGGTTCTTAAGGGCCTGCCTGGGTGTAGGTCCCTAGATTCGTTGTGGGATGAAATTCAGATCAGACTCCACTTCTACTTCTACCGTCTGGGCACTCTGGACTTCATTTGGGCCTGACTTTGTCTCCTTTCCAGTCTGCTGCATCGTCTGTGGCTGTGCATCATACAGGAACCTTCCAAGGCCTGTGAAGCATCAAAGACACCTGAAGAAATCTCCCTTGGAGTGAAGGAGTCACTCCCCTGCATTTGCAGGCACTGCAACTAAGTCGACCAGTCTGCAGATCCTGAGCTCCTCCGGACTCCGTGGGCTCTGCAACACAGGTGGTGGTTTTCCACAGCTCCTGAGGCCTGCCCTGCCCTCTCACGAAGTTTGAGGCCAGTATCCCTCGTGGAGGTTGCAATAACCGAACCCCTGTGCACCGCGTCCAACTTGCAGTTGCAAAGGCTTGTTGCCTCCTTCCAAGAAGATCTTCGGGCTCCACGTAGCCCTAACCTCGAGCATCTCCTGTGACCAGAATCTTCAGCCACACCGAACCGTGTGCATCGTGGCCTGCATCTTTTGGTGAGCTGCTTGAGGTCCTCTCGCGACTCCAGTGCCTTCGGCCTGTGGGTCCATTTAAGGGTCACACTTATTACTTTTGGGCTCCCCTTATTGCTCGGGCCTGCCCTGACTCCCCTGGACCTTGCGGGTCCCAACTTTGCACCTTCTCGACTTCCTGCGTGGGTTGCATTTGCCAAGGTGTGTTTGTGCTCCCACCGGACACCAACCCCTCAGCACTCGACATCCTTCATGGGACAGCTCGTACCCGGGTCCTGGTCTTCCTCAGCGTCGCCTGGTCCTCACAGCTGCAGAGTCAAGGTCATCGTCATCTTCCCTGAAGCACCTCTAAAGGGCATTCGTCTTCCAAGTCTCCTGGTCACTCCTGAGTGACATAGACTCTGTCCCCTCTGCTTTCAGGTACTCCTCTTCAAGAATCCACGTTTGGATTCCCACGGACACTTTCTCCTCTTCCAGCAGCAGCACTTTCCTGAAGTCCTCCATTGGGTAAGACAGTGGTTTCCGACACCACTTCACACGTATGCACCTAGCTTCCCTGGTGTAAGTAACGTGGGTACTAGGGTATCCACGGGTGGGGTGGCTCTCCAACCTTCTGTCTTCCAAGGGGTTCCTCCAGGGTCCACTGGTAAGGGTCCTTAATCTTTAAAAATCAAACTGCGACTTGCACATAGACTTGTACGGAGCACGCGGTCGTATTCACACACTGCACACGCTCTCCGTGGAGTCCCTAACTACTTACCTTGGGTGGTTCTGTGGGTCCCCAGCAATTCGATGTCCTCTCAACAGCGTCCTGACTCGAGTCGTGGTTCATACACCACATTCTTAATATATGGTTTGGTCCCCCCCTGGGGCCCTCTGTGTATTTCGTGCTATTTACTGTATTGCTTGCTAAAGTATTGTGTGCATTGTGTTTATCTCCGTGTGGGAGATACTTGAACGTAGTAGAGAGTATTATATAATAAATACATATTTTTATAAATACTTGGTGTGGTTCTTTTCACTTAATCTATACTGTAAGATTGCATACTCGTAAAGCAAAGCTGCTTTACACTCCTTCTGGACTAAGCCTGAAAGCTGCTCTCCACAGCTGCCACTTGGAGAGCTTTCTAAGGTTCTCTACGACCTCTTGAATCACCCTAAGGGTTTTCTGGACTGGTGCAAGGTGCCCACTTACATAAGTGGACATCATATACCAGGCCGGCTTCTCACAGCCTGTACCTGTCCTGGCTGTCGAAGGTACCAGAACTGTACTTCTTCCGCCCCTTACCGGTCGCAGAGACAGAAGGTTTGTCTCCATTGATCTGATCAAACCACACTATGTAGCTGATACTCAACAGTAGGCCGCGTGGGCTGCTGGGTAGCCACCGCACTCCTCTAGCTACCGTCAGGAATTTCAGATGGAAGCTTTAATAACTACAGAAGATTCTACTTTCCAAAGAGAAGCTGTAAACAACAATAAAGTATTACTCCATCCTCTTCAAACAAGAACCACTGTACAATCAATGAGTACAGAAATTCAAATTTCGATTCGAAAAATTTGCGACGTCTATGTGAATATGCCGCACATCGAGTCATCTCCCAGTTCTACAAAACCTGCTGAGGTGCCGAAAATGGCCTGGACGGCATCTGGCTACTTTGTGCATTATGACGACTTCTCATCGGATCCAAGTGAACCTGAGATGCTAGCACCGCCTCTCACTTTCAAGCTACGAGTGTATGCTATCTATCTTTGGCTGAAAAAGACATACTTTGTTGCTCCTTAGATACATCTTTAGATTACAATCGGATTACTATTCCTGGTCCTCTGGATTGGTTTGGTGGCTGTCCTTTTCCTGCTTTTGAACGGACACTATCTCCCAGAACGCTCTGCCGTCCAACTTGTGAACTTGGTTCTGAAACCACATGCATTATTGCACCGTGAACTAAGGGACCTGTCCCTGGTAAACATTACAGCAGTTCCAGTTCCGGAAGAAATAGTTTGTGACAGGGTATCGTATGATGTGTATGGCCCTACTGAACTTTTGCAAATAGCATATTTGTTTAAGATTTCCTTAAATGATATCATCACCTCTAGTACTTTCTCTGCTGATTGGGACATTGAAACTGTGCATAATTTGCTTGCAGATCTAGAGCAATCAGCTGCATTTTCAAATGATGAATTGTATGATAGTACATCTAATTTTGGTGAGATGTTTTGTTGTCAACATTATGGTCACCATTTCTTACACCAGCTAGTATCCGACATGCTGTTTACAATTGCACTCAATGGGAACACTGCCCAACACCGCCAAAAGGTAGTTCAAAAACATTTGCACAAATGTTTGCTTATTTTTCTGGTTTTGACACATCAGACCCAGCCTCTTATTATTATTGTCTTGCACCTACACCTGCAAAGAAAAATACACTAACAAACACCAAGCTGAGTTTTACTATGCTTCATTTATTTCCCAACTGTCTGTACAAGGTTTCGACTTTTGGAAGGACACCATAGACACAAAATCTGTCTGGGGGACGAAAGAATGGCAGGTTCAGGGAACTGAGGCCTTATTCAGAGCATGCCTCATGCCGCACCAAATGATTTTTCTGAATAAAACAGTGCAACAAACTTCCTTTCTTGGAATAGCCAAGATGAAGGATTTGAACACACCTTGTATTCCCGCATTCTCATGCTTTCAGAACTGGCAGCATTTAACACACTTCAGTGAGGATACGCTAGATACCATAATACGTAATGGTCCTTTTAATTCATTAGACCCCAATTCCTGGGTAACACCGAACATTTAGAACAAATAGGCCTGATCAGTGATATGTAGAGTCAGAACACTCTGGGTGGTGACATCATACAGTGTTGGGAAGATATGCCTTGATTAGCTAAAAACTTCAACACAATCTCAGGTGACACAACACTTGTCCCTTCTTTCTGATGACATGAATCTCAGGGATTTCCTATTAGGTCCCCGGAACCCACGTCAAAAGCGCTTCTTGTATGGAATATAGAACGAGCTGTGGAAAATGTTTTCAACAGGAAGCTGTTGAAAGACTGTGCGAGATCGACAGAGTTAACTTACAAAAGGCTTTGGCTGTGGTTGACAACGGAATGACCACATTATCATCCAGAATTTATTCACTGAGCAATATAGCATCTTCTGCTATTTACATAATACAGCAAGACGTGTCTATTTTCCAACATGATTATGATATAATGGGGTAACCCACAATTGTCCAAGGACCTGGGTAGAAATCGATATAGAAAACAATGGTCCTAGACTTATTTTCAACTGCAGTTTAATTTTGAGAACAGTTTAATTAAGAGAACATTCATTTTTCAAAAACCACATCAGATACGTATAAGTTCAGCATCTGGTTATTAATGCACAATCATTTATCAAAAAAAATGCAAATATGTACATCCTCAAATGACACAACGGCACCAAATATATATCTCCAATAGTGGCTGTTTATTGTATCTCAATTATTTTTATAACAGATCACCATATTAAATGTTTGAACAGAGGTTGCTCCAAAAGGAGTGTGAAAGGGAAAATGTGCTTCAGTGAATAGAACAGATATAAAGAAGGGAAATCAAGTCAGGATAGAATTCACAAAAACAGTCAATTTTACTTTAGTATCCTAAGCAAACCGGCTATGGTTTCTAATGCCACTGATTTTCTGGAGGTGCACAGAGATTTTATCATCTGTGGAATGGGCAGGGCTGGAGTGGTATCAGGTACAGGCCCACTGGGGAGTGTTGTCGTCGTCTATGCGCCAGGGTCGAAGCGTCGACACTCCCCCAGTGGGCCTGTACTGATCCACCCCAGCCCTGCCCATTCCACAGATGATAAAATCTCTGTGCCGCCATGAAAATCAGAACTATTTTGGAACCATCTATGAGGGACAGGCCTAGTTGTGAACTGGTGTCACTAGAAACCATAGCCGGTTTGCTTAGGATACTAAAGTAAAATTGACTGTTTTTGTAAATTCTATCCTGACTTGATTTCCCTTTTTTTATATCTGTTCTATTCACGAGCACATTTTCCCTTTCACAATCCTTTTGGAGCAACCTCTGTTCAAACATTTAATATGGTGATCTGTTATAAAAATAATTGAGATACAATAAACAGTCACTATTGGAGATATATTTGGTGCCGTTGTGTCATTTGAGGATGTACATATTTGCATTTTTTTGATAAATGATTGTGCATTAATAACCAGATGCTGAACTTATACGTATCTGATGTGGTTTTTAAAAAATGAATGTTCTCTTAATTAAACTGTTCTCAAAACTAAACTGTTGTTGAAAATAAGTCTAGGACCATTGTTTTCTATATCGATTTAATTTCCAACATGGACAGTCACAACTACGGTCCATTGTAATACTAAGCTGGACGTTGCAAACACTACGTTCTGGCAGGGGCGCTCCTCCACTAAGGATTGCCCTACTGCCTTCCAGCACGGCAAAAAAGGAAAAATAAAATGATAATAACACAATGTTATTATTGTTTTATTTTTTTGTGCTGGGACAGTTTTGTGCGGCGGGGCTGGGCTGCGCAGGGGAGAGGAGTGGTGACACCCTCATAAATGCGCATGAATGTTTGGCCGGCCCTCTGGGGCCGGTCAAACATTCATGCGCATTTACCATGTTCTGCACCCAGGCTGCATTACAGTCACATGGAGTCACATTAGCTAATAGCGATTCGCAAATTCCGAATCGCTATTAGCTAATATTAGAGAATCGCAAATTATTTAGCGATTCCTACATGCATAGGCACTTGCGATTACCAAATAGCGCTTCCTTAAAAATCGCTATTTGGTAATCGCAATTGAGGAGTTTGATGCATGTGCCCCTTACTCTTTTGTGGGTGGGTGAATGTGTCTCCTTAAACTCCTCCCAAAAACCTCTCCCATTTAGTGGTGAGTATGCCCCTTTCTCCAACCACTCCCCGGTCCCTCCCACATTTACTACTAAGTAATAAGTATACATAATTGAGGATCTTTTCAAAGAAAAGATGAGAGTGGTGGAGATTTACACTCGTAAATTTGTGAATATCATTTTGTAGTACTTTAGTAGCACTTTAAATGTACAACAAAATGCAGTTTGTGAGTGGGCTCCATTGCCTTTTTAGTGTAACATGATTTTTAGTTCTTGGAACTGGTTTTCCTAGGATTTCTGATGTGATGTTTAATCAAGTAAAATCGTAACCCTGAGACCTTGAGACAGCATAAGCTTCTTCTCTGTCTAGTTAGCAGAATTATAACTGCTACTTGAAGTGGTTAGGAACATTTACATTTTATGATATTTTGATAGCTTTTCAGCATTGTTAGTTCATCCTTGTCTCAGAAATGGCACAGGGAGCCTCCTATGGTATATTGAATTATTTATTCTGAGACCGTCTCAATAACATTGCTTCTAATCACAGGCAGGAAGTGGCACCAGCATTATGGTACCGTGCTTGAGCAAGGCGTTACCGGATTTATTCAAATTTAAGAAAAGTAGGTTGATGGTGCTAGGATCCACAAAGTGGCACAAATTATTATGATACACTAACGCATCTACTTTCAGGCTTATCATGCTGATGATCTTGTTCTGTAATTTTTTTAGGTTATTTACCTGTGCCACTGTTCAACCAGAAAAAGAGAAATAGGCAGCCGCTAACTTCAAATCCACAGAAAAATGAGCCAAGTACCAAAAGTATGGACAATTTCTATGATCATTTTGATTTTTCTCCTTTGTCAGAAGGTGAGTGTTCATTGACAATAACTATTTAAATGCTTGTTTTTGTACAGATTTAACCTGAACTCCACAATTAGGTTTTTAATTGTAGTTTTTGATTAAAGGATTTGAATTTTTTTGTCCTCTACCATGGGGCGTCAAAAGTCTGTGACGTATGATGCAAGAAAAAAATTACACACATTCCATACCCTGCAAATCTCCCCAACCCCCAGCTGAGCTCTGTTCTCCCTGATACTAGCCTTTTGTCAGGCTTTGGGTTACCTTATCGACTGAAGGACACTTTTGCAACTTGAGACGAGGTTCAATCTGTGCCCTGTCTGGCCTGCTGAAATACCAGTTTTGATTGATACTTCTACCCGCAGATTCCTCATCTTGTGAATATTCCCCAGATGTCATACTAGATCCAGATAAACTGTAAAGGAGTACTCCTGCGCACCAGAAGGTGGTGCCATGCAGCTCTGCACTTACTTAGTTCTGGTCCGGAAAGGACAATTGGAGATGTATATAAGTTCCACCCATGCACTCTGCCAAGTCCCTTCTTTCTGTGCCTGCAGACATGGATCTGGCACTCTAATTCTTTTCTATTTATTCTCAAATGTTTTCCAAAGTGTGCAAGGGAAATGTCCCCATCTCTAACAACAGGGTTAAAACATTGTATGGACTGTTGCATAACAAGTGCCTGTGACAGATCCCTACACCAGGTATGCCTCTGGTGCTTGGGGTCCGAAACATGACTGCAGAACCTGAGAAGGCTCCGCTGCAATTATCCCGAAGGCTTTATGGGATTCCAAAGTGAAGCTCTACATTGCAAAACAAAGCAAGACTCTGCTCTAACTGCTTGAAGCTGAGAGGAAGGTCCAGTTCCCTTGGCAGATCTTCGTCATTGCTGAAGTCTTCAGGTAAATCAAAAAGAACTAACATGTAGTCCAAGCGAGAACTGACTCCTCCCCCACCATTTCTCTATCTTCAGAGAAGGTGCGAGGGCATTAATATGACATCTGGTCTAGCTCCTGCACTTCTGAGGAGCTGATTCCGAGTCTGGTCTCGATGCACCCAAACTTTCCAAATCTGCCTGCGTTTATGGAGTTTATGCAGTGCATTTTCAGCACTCTCCCACATCGCTGTGGTGCACGTTCTTGTCCCAAGGATCCGCAGAGGTCCCCTGTCGGACTACCATGAGCAGGTTCATCCTCTGTGTCATCAGTTCCTCTCAGATTTGCCTCAGGTTCTGTACTAGCTTCGGCCCAACATTAGTCCCGAAGTCACACACTGCACCAGTTCCTTGGACATTAACACTAGCACCGACACCAGATCCACAACTTATAGTGGTCTCTGACTCTGAGCTAAATCTTTCCTGACATTGGCAGAGGCCATGCTCCAAGTCCATTCGGCACATCCTTTTGACAATGTTTCCCACTCTGACACATTGCCTTTACTGTACAAACATTACATCGAACTTTTGGCTCAGATTCAGACAAAAGCCAGAATTTCATAGACCATTGGGATGAATTTGTCCCACAATATGATGAGGACAGTACAAAGACCTACGGGATGCCACTAGTCTGGACAGTTCACCAGTTACTGGGTTATTCTGTCCCTCTCGTCCTGCCTTGGAGGAGAGTGAATCTTTGGCAGTAGTGATCAGAAGGGATGCAGAGGTCGTTGACCTGCAGCATCTGACTATGGAAGGTACTAGCATTCTTACGGAGGTGCCTCAGTCCGCCCGACGCCTAACGAACCTCTCCTGGCCTTTAATGAGGCCCTTACAGATATTTTCTTGGGCATTTGGGCAATCCTATGTTCTGGCCCTCCGATCAACGGAGAGGTTGCTCATCTCCACATACCAGCTCCAGGTGACCCTGAATTTCTCATGCAGCGTTCAACAGCAGGGAGCTTGATGTTTCAGGCACCCACCAGTAAGGTCAACCCTAATTCCTTCCATACGACCCCTCCTGACCACAAATCCAAACATATGGGGGAGTTTGATAAGTGCACGTTGTCTTCCGCTCTCTTCGTCCTACATTCAGCAAATGCTATCTCCTTGATCGCTTCACCCATGCACTATGGGACATGGGGCCAGATGTACGACCATTCACTTTTGTGAGTCGCAAATTGCGTTGAATTCAACTCGCAATTTGCGACTCGCAAAAGTGAATGTACAACAGTGTCCCAGACACTTTGCGATTTCCAATGGGGTCGCAAATTGCATGCCTCATTAATATTCATGAGGCAAGCGCAATTTGCGACCCCATTGGGAATGGCTAGCACTCCCAGGGATGGTGGCCTGCTGGGGTCAGCAGACCACTATGTCTGTGACTGCTTTTTAAATAAAGCAGTTTTTAAAAAAAAATGCAGCCAGTTTTCCTTAAAGGAAAACGGGATGCATGTAAAAAATAAAAATTTAACTTTTCAGTTTCATTTTTTAAGGGCAGGCAGTAGTCCCTGGGATCACTGCCTGCTCTTAAAAAATATTTTAGCACACACTCACAAAGGAGAAGGGGTATCCTGGGGATCCCTTCCTATTTGCGAGTGGTCCACCCCCTACTTGAAGTAGGTGGTAAACTGCAAGTGTTTTGCGGCCGCAAATGTGGTTGCAAAACAATCATACATGGCATTGACACTCGCTATTAGGAAGGGACGCCCTTGGCATGCCCCTTCCTAATAGTGAGTCGAAAACCACATTTTGCGAGTCGGTAATAGGTTACCGACTCGCAAAATATGATTTGTGCATGGGGCAGACCCAATTTTGTGGTCTCAAACGGGCCGAATTCCCGTTTGCGACCGCAAAAAATGGTCGTACATCTGCCCCATGGTCGGTCAGATCTTACCGGCATTCCTAGATGACACCTACGGGCATATATAGCCCAAACTCTTCAGGATGCCTATGACACAGCAATTATTTTTATCTGGTCTGGCCTGGATGTGACTGATTGCTTGGGTTGGGCAATTGGCATAAGTGTGACGCTTCCACACTACTCTTAGATGAGGTTTACAGGCTTTTTCTCAGAGGATGTCCAGGCATCCCTGATGGATATCTATTTGGTGGCTCTCGCCTCTTTGATGAGAATGTGGATTCGGCCCTACAGTGATTCAAAGGGAGGCTCCTAGAGGCAACACTCAAAACATGAGAGACAATACACTGCCCCTCCAGCAACCACAAGTTCAAAAACGATTTAGTGTGTACACAGCCAACCTGTAGAAGGTAGGATTCGCTATTTCCTCCAGGGGTGGCAAGACATTAATTCTGACAGATGGGTGCTACAAATTGCACTCCCATTTCTTTCTACCCCATCAGGGCTCCTGACAGAGGACTGAATATCAGTTTGGCAGTAGGCCCTTTTGGCCAAAGGGGCTTGAGAGAGGGTTCTTGTGTCAGAAGTAGGGACTCGGTGTTACTCTTGCTACCTCCTTGTGCAGAAGATGGACAGAGGCCTTCATTCTAATTTAGATCTTTGCCCTTTCAACGCCTTCCTGCGAAAGGGCAAATTCAAGGTGCTTCTGCTAGCCCAGGTTATGTCTTCTGTAGATCCTAGAGACTAGATGGCAGCATTTGACCTACAGGATGCTCATTTCCATATCCCCGTCCTGCAAGCCAACAGGCATTATCTGCAGTTCACAGTGGGCAGGAGCACTTTCAGCATGGGATGCTCCCGTTTGGCCTCACCAGTGCCCCACAGATGTTAAAAAATAGTGATGGCAGTGGTTGGAGCACATCTTCAAAGGTTGGGTGTTCTATTCTTCCCCTACTTCAAGAACAGTCTGTTGAAATTTGGCTTTGCCCCAGGAAGTCATAGACCATCTTCAGATGATAGCGAACCTTCTAACATTGTAAGTGTTTACTATCAACATGCCAAAGTCACTCTTGCCACCTTCACAGATGCTCACATTCATCGGAGCCATCCTGGATACAGTGCAGTTTCGTGCCTTTCCCCCAAAGCGAAGAATCCAGGACATTCAGGCTATGGTCATGATGTTTTAGCCGGTCTCCTGGATTTTAATGAGGATGACTCTGAGGCTACTGGTACTGTTGACCTCCTGCATTCTGATTGTAAGAACATGCCAGATGGCACATGATGGCTCTGAAGCGGGATTTGAAGTTCCAGTGTGTGCAGCACCATGGAAACCTATCATATTCCATCCAGGTTATGGAGGAGAGTGCACAAAATCTGCAGTGGTGGTTTCTGAACCGCGATTGGACCAGTGTCAGATCTCTCTCTTTACCCCAACCAGAGCTAACAGGAGTGACGGATGCATCACAGCTAGGTTTGAGAGTCTATATGGGAAAGGTGTAGATTATAGGACTCTTGTCTCCTGCGGAAACCCAACTTCACATCAGTCTGTTGGAGTTGAGGACGATCCACTTTGTGTTGAAGGCCTTCCTGCCAATCATAAAATGGAGATAAGTTCTCCTACCACTGCCATATGGTACTGCATCTAGCAGGGTGAGATTAGGTTCTTGGGTTTTGTGCCATCCGGCTCTAAGCCTATGTCACTGGCTGAATCTTCTGGGTATCTCTCTGGTTGTAAACAACCGGGCGGAATCTTTAATGCAAGGACGGATGAACATAGCCGCCAAGGCTTAGTGGATCATGAATGGAAGTTGCACCAGGAGGCGGCGCAGGGCATCTTCCAGCAATTGGGAGAATCTTTGCTTAATCTTTTTGCCACTGCAGAAAATGCGTAATGTCAATTCTTTCACGCCAAGAAGTTCCCTAGTAGGCTTTCTCTCGGAGAATGGAAATTTGCCTGGCTCTAGTACAGGTAAGTTCCAATTCTATTAAGGACAAGGAGGCGAGGATTATGCCTTCTTCCTTCGCTTTATTTTACAGCAGCCAATTTAAAACGCAACCAAAAAACTACTACTCCCATGAACACCCGGGAGTAGAACAAACAATTTCACAATAGTCCTTCAGCACTGTCCATTATCCAGCTTCCACTTGGTCCCTCCTCAGTGCTTCCTCTTTCTTCGCGCGAACAGCCTTCTGCGGAACTTCACGCATCCTGCTTGGACCCATCATTCCCTGCAAAAACAGGCAGTGTCAGAACCAAGTCCAAAACATCAGGCAACAGAGGCAACACTGAAGAGACATTGCTGAGCCATAGAAAGGTTCTACGCAATAAATGAACATAACTTTAAACAATACATTGATCAACATTTCAATAAATCCCAAAGAGCAGTACTTACTCCAGAACGGGGAGGGTCCGCATGTTCAGCAGTCGCCGGGAGGGATAATCCTTGCCTCCGTGTCCTTAATAGAATTGGAACTTACCTGTCCTAGAGCTAGGCAAATTTCCATTCTAAGTCAGGACCGGAGGCTCAGATGATGCCGGTTCAAAGCTTATCCACCACCAGTTGAGCAACCTCCAGCACTGGCTTAAAGTAGAACCTCTTAACGGTCGAATCCGAGGACCAGTCGGCCGCACGCATCAGATCTTCTAAACGTGCTCCAAGTGCAAACGCTTTAGAGGCCAAAGCACCTCGCGCTGAGTGGGCACCAAACTTCCTGGTGTCAATCCCCGCCTCCTGCATCACCCAACGCACCCATCTGGCTATAGTTGGTGAAGAAACCGCCTTGTATGGCTTTCGAAGTGCAATAAGCAGCTGTCTTTCACCAGGAGGGCGGACCTCCTCTGTCACCTCTTCATAGGCCCAGAGGCATTGCACCACACAACTTTGGGGATTCTCGAAATGCCGGGTAAGAGATCTCCCTGGTATGACATTTAGTTCTTCTACTGACCGTGAAAGAGACCCCATCCGGGGAAAACATTCTGGCTGAGACGTCAAGGGCTCGTACATCATACACCCGTCTGCAAGAAATCAGGCATAAGAGAGTCGCTAACTTAGCCGAGAGCTCCTTGCGTGACAAGAACCTATTCGGTTGCCAGGAAAGAAAGAGATTCAACACTAAATTCACGTCCCACAATGCGGAAAAGCGCGGTTCTAGTCGGAGGGATAGGCGAATGCCTCTCAAAAGTCTGCACACAAACAGGTGTTCCCCCACTGAGGATCCCTGAATGGGGGTATGGCCCGCTGATATCGCTGAGCGGAAGGTGTTCATAGACCGGTAAGCCAAACCTTCTTCCGCAAGACCTGCCAAGAAATTGAGAATATGGACTACATCTGCGCCCACGGGATCGACACCCCGTCGCAAACACCAACGGCGCCATCTGTTCCAGGCGGAACGGTACCTCTTTGTTGTACTGTCCGCCCAAGCCTTGGATAGCAAGGACTCAGCGTGTCCCGAAAGTGCCGGGAGCGACCAGCGACGCCTGAGATCCGCCAGGCCATCAGCTGCAGGGACCCCTCCACCACCAGGCGGTGGGGATTGAGGTCTGGATCAAGAAGAATGTGATGAAAGTGTGGGAGTCGGATTGGAAAATCCCAGGAAAAGTTCCAGTAGAACTGGAAACCACACTTGAGACCTCCAAAGTGGGGTGACTAACACCACCTCCGCCTGATGGAGAAGGGAGGGAACGCGTAGCCCTGCTCCTGCTGCCAATCCTGAAGGAACGCATCCGTCGCCTCCGCTAACGGATCTGGCCTCCAACTGAAAAACCTTGGTAACTGATGATCCAGCCGTGACGCAAAAAAGATCTACTGTGTAAAGTCCCCACCTCTCCACTAACTGGGAGAACACAAGGGGATCCAACTTCCAAATGCTGGCATCCAGCAGATGACGAGAGTGCCAATCCGCCACCTCATTTGCTCGGCTTGGAAGATATTCCGCTGTGACCGACACCTGATTGCCCAGGCAAAAAAATCCAAAAGTCCTTGGCAAGATTCGCCAGAGCACGGGACCGGGTGCCACCCAGGTGGTTGATATACCGGACCGCCGAAATGTCCATTTTGAGGAGAACACAGGACTGCACTCTGTCCTGTGTCCAGCATTGCACCGCGAACTAACCCGCCAGTAACTCAAGACAGTTGATGTGCAACGACTGCTCGTGTACTGACCAGGCACCACCGGTGGAAAAAGCTCCGCATCTGGCCCCCCAGCCGGTTCGACTGGCGTCTGATTCTATTACAATGTCTGGGGCGGACCCGAAGATCGAACGCCCATTCCACGCCTCCATGTGGGTGAGCCACCACGTCATTTCCTCCTTCACCTCTGCCGTGAGAGGGACGGACAGCGAATAAGTCAGCCCCCTCCGTAGATGGTGTGCTTTGAGCTGCTGCAACGCGCGGTAGTGCAGGGGGCCCAGACAGATGGTCTGAATCGAGGATGAGAGGAGCCCCACTAGGCGGGCCAGTTGACGCAGCGAGGTATGTGATCTGGCTAACATTTGGCGAAGTACGTGCCTGATCTTTGCCATTTTCCGGGCCGGAAGGCTCAGCGTTGAAGAGGTGAAATCTACCGTGAATCCCAGGAACGTTGCGCTCTGCACTGGGGAAAGGAGAGATTTCTTCTCGTTGATAACAAAACCTAGCCCTTTTAGCAAGTTGACTGCTATCTGCAGCTGACTGGAAAGGGTCTTGGGACATTGGGCCATAAACAGCATGTCGTCGAGGTAGACGATCATACGAATGCCCTGATCTCTGAGGAACTCCACTGCCGGACGGAGGACCTTGGTGAAGCACCAGGGCGCTGACGAAAGTCCGAAAGGCAGAGTGGTAAACTCGAACACCTGTCCGTCCCAAGCGAACTGCAGAAAACGGCGTTGCGGGGGAAATATCGGGATGGTAAGGTACGCGTCCTTCAGATCCAGCCGGACCATCCAGTCGCGAGGCCTCAACTCATCTCTGAGAAGGTGAATACCTTCCATTTTGAAATGGCGATAAACCACCCACTCGTTGAACTCCTTCAAGTTGATCACTGGCCTGCGACCCCCGTCGGGCTTGTCGACCAGGAAAAGATTGCTGCGGAAATCTTGGGGATGCTCCTTTGAATAAGAGATTGCCCCTTTCTGGAGAAGAGCCGAGACCTCCTCGCTTACCAGCTCCGCATCGCGTTGCGAGAAAGAAATGGGACGAGGACGGGATACCTGACGAGGACAGCCATGGAACTCCACTTAAACTTAAAAGCCCTGAACCGCCTGCAGAACCCAAGCGTCGCTCGTGAGAGAGACCCAAGCTGGAAGGAATTGTGCTAAACGACCTCCCACTCGCAGGTGCGTCGAAGGCAGCTCACTCACCTTTGCCAGAAGCGTTGGCTTGTCCCTTGAAACTTCCACGACCACTGAACTTCTGTCCTCTGGTGGGGTAGAAGGTGTTGAAACGGGAACCATCCTGGTATTGACCACGTCCGGAGCCTTGCCCCCTGTCAGGGTTGTAATAGTTTGGATGGCCGCTCGAACGGCCCCTGCCACAACCGGCCCCTTGGAAAACCCGAGGGGTAAAAACCTTGCGAATATTGGATTGGGCCTTATCCAAAGACGTGAAGGTGGCAACGAATTTACTTAATTCCTTCACGATTGGGTCGCCGAAGAGACCTCCATGGGCAACTGCTCCCGCCTCTGAAGCGGCGAGGTCCCCCAACTTGGGGTCCACTTTGATCAACAGCGATCGGCGTCCCTCAGTGGAGAGCGCGCAATTAGCTTTCCCCAGGAACACAATAGTCCGCTGCGCCCAGCCGGACAAGACCTCAGGAGAGATCAGGGTACCAGATGTTTTAGCCTCCTCGGCCATGTCAAGGATTTTCGTGACCGGCCCAATGGCGTCGAGGAGCTTGTCCTGGCAAGAGCGCCAGGACCTGTCGATACCCTTTTTAGGGTACTTGACGAACTTGGCAAGGAAGGTTGCCATTTTAGGGTCGATGTCTGGAGTGAGGGCAACTTTATTCTCTAGGCATGGGCAAGGGCACTCAGCCCGGAGGCTGTTACGAGCCTCCTTCTCCATCGGCTTCCGAAGGCAACTCGCTACATACTTCGCAACCTTGTCCGCCGGGACCCAGTCCGTAGACCTAGGGTGGACAATGTCGTCCAGGTCCAGCATATCCGAAATGCCACCTGGGGCGGGAGAGGGGGTGGGCAGCCAAGGCCTGGAAGGGCCTGCGTCGTCGTCCGTATCCCCCGGGGAGTCCCCGGTGTCCTAGGGATCTGGGGTGACCGTGCGGGGGGGTCTGAGGATCATCCTGGGGGGCCGCAGGCACCGGGGCCGGAGTTTGCGCTAAAAAGGCCTGTTTCAGTCGCGCGAAAGCATCTGCGTCCACCCCAGCACTACACTGCTTCTTAGCGGGAGGGGGGTCCTTCATCCTGCGCTCCCTTAGGGGCTTCACGGGGGATCACTGAGGGTTTTAACCATTTGGCGCACTCCCGCGCAATTTGCGACGAGAGGCGCTGTTCTAGAGTTTCCATGGCCTGGTTTACGGCCCTATATATGGAATCATCGACCGCCTGGTAAAAATCTTCATCCCAGGGCAGGTAGGACAGATCATCCCCCCCCTGGTACTGGTCCTGGGCTGCATATCTGCCAATAAACCCTTGTGACCAGCAGGCAGTCCCTCAAATGTCAGGAACACTGAAATTGGCAATCCACGCGGAGCGTGTACAAAGTTTGAGCTGGGTGGGGGCCCAGACTAATATGGGTGGCCGGAGGCACACAATAATGCGGGCAGAGCCCTGGGGACACTCACGCCCTGTGGTAAAAACGGGCTATTGCCTCCCGAGACAAGTGCCCCCGCGGCGCTGCAGCCCCCAACACAACCCCGCAGGGTGTCACAAAAAGCACCAAATACAGACCCCAGGCGGGGCGTAACGATAACAATGACTGTACAGACCCAGAAACGGGCGTCACTCGGAAGACTGGGGGATCGGCAAGGCTCCTCACCGGGCAACTCTCGTCAGCACTCTATCCTCAGTGCTGGCGTGCGCCGCCCAGGAAGAAAACACCGCGCCCCCACGCGGCAGGAGGACCACACCGCAATTATGGCACCGTCGCGTAAGGTACGCAAAAGCGTCCCGTAAATAGGGAATCTGCAAAGAAAAGCAGAACCACAAACGGAATCACCAGTAGCCCGCCAAAGATACACAAACCTCCCCACATGTAGAGAGAGTAAAGAAAAAGTGACTTATCTTGCTGCTGAGCAGCGGAGAAAGAGGAAGAGGAAGCACTGAGGAGGGACCAAGTGGAGGCTGGATAATGGACAGTGCTGAAGGACTATTGTGAAATTGTTTGTTCTACTCCCGGGTTGATTCCATTTGATCTCCCTCCTGAGGTTGTTGATGCTATCTTGGGAGCTAGATGCCCGTCCACAAAGTCAGTGTACTCCGCGCACTGGAACAAATTTGCGGATTGGTGCGGCAACCGGATGATTAACCCATTACAGGCCAAACAGTCGGATGTTTTGTTTTTTGTATTATCTTTGGCCCAGTGAGGACTTGCATTGGGTACTGTTAAAGGCTTCTTGTTGGCTCTTTTGGCTTTTTTACATTTGCTGGATCAGTCTTCTTTGTTCAAATCACCTTTCTTAAAAGTTTACAACACATGTTGCCACCGAATTCCTTTGTGATCCCACAATGGGACCTACATCTAGTTCTCACTCTTCTAATGTGCATCCCTTTTGAGCCAATTCAAAGTTGTTCACTATGCCTCTTGACCCTGAAAACGGTCATTCTGGTTACAATAAAGTCAACTCATCGCGTGAGTGACTTGCAGGCATTCATGGTTCAGTCGCCTTATGCAATATATTTCCCAGACAAACTGGTGTTGAGAACTTTGGCTCCATTTCTGCCAAAAGTTGGAACACCTTTACATGTTGGTCAGGCTATCACCCTTCCTACATTCTTTGCCCTGCCTCATCCCTTGAAAGAGGAGGAGAGACTGCATTGATTGATAAGAAACAGCTGGCCAAGGGGTTCTCATTCCATTTTAGCCAAAACTGCTACTACTGCATTGGCACACAGAGTGCCCCTCTTAGATATCTGTCAGGCTTCTACTTAGGCATCAGTGCACACATTCACAAAGCACTACTGTCTTGACAGTCAGGTCTGTAGGGATGGGTATTTTGCTTGTTGGTCCTGCAGGAGTTTTTGGTCTTAGCCATTCCACAAACCCAAACCTTAGGAGGTACTGCTTCGGTATCTACTCCCACCGTGAGGATTCTGCGGTTTGAAGTATCGACCTGAAAAACATGTTACTTACCTGTGGTAGCAATCTTTCTGGTGGATACTCTAACCGCAGATTCCTCACAGCCACTTGTCTCCCTGTTCTGTGGAATGGACTCTCTTCCACCTGAAAATGTCCCAGTCTAGAGCTCTGCATGCTGGCCATACCAATTTGCTGATAGACTCTACCTCAGAAGGCACGACAAGCCTACGAAACTGATGGTTGGAACCTGGTGTGGTCTGGGTCTGTTAATGAGAGGATCACAGACAACCCTGATCCCTTTCTGCTGTGGTATGTTTGTATATAACGACTCATTCGCCACAGGGCCATGGTACGTGATACCATGGACTTTATAAATCTGGTCGAGAACATGCCATTCTCTCAAACTGAATGTTTCATGGCCACCATTGGCATTGAGTCCTTATATAAAAACATACCACAGCAGGAAGGGATCAACCACACAAGGAATACGTGTACAATCTTGTCAACACTGTAACTGTATCCCCTGTAAGGTCCCCATTGCTCCTTTAGTAGAGCACTACTTAAGCAAGTGCCACACAGAAAATGATATCCAATGGTAAGTGATCAGTGTTCTTAGATTACCTGAAAGAAGGGGAAATATAAAACAATTGCTTAATAAAGAAGAATTAAGATGGATTCAGAAGATGGACACCATGAAAACTGGGCTAAACCGACAGGCGGAATGGACTAATTGAATTTGAACTGGCACAGAGACATTTTCCCATATCCTAGTGGACAGGATATTGTCTGGAATTTTCTTTATGTCCATTCCTGGGTAGTCCCCAAGCGTCTCAGCAGTTTCTCATCCATTATGTACATTGCAACAATCCACCTTTTTTTCATTCATTCACTTGTATTTGTTATTTTTCATAATAATACCCTTTTCTTTCTCTTTCACTATTTATCTTCATGTTTTCCAATTATCTTCCTTACTTTGAGCCCGTTTTCCAAGAAGGCGGCCACTAGACACAGAATCTCCTTTTGTACACGCTGGACTGTCCTTCCTCTATTTTCATCACCCAGGTGTCCATATTTAGGGAAGTCCTTCCTTCATTTCCATTACCCAGGTGAAGCAGCCATCTTTTGGAGCACACCCAGCTAACTTCACTCAGCTCTACTTTTGAGCAGTATTGTCTGCAGTCCAGGAAGATCTTACGGTACTCCTCTGGAGGCCCTTTTACAATCTAGAAGTGGCCAACTCTGCAACTCTCACATTACCAGGTATGTGCCTTTATGATACGGCATTAATGCCTACATAATTCTTACCGACCAACTTTTTGACTGACATTACCTTCTGTGTAAAAATCAGGAGAGTGAGGGAAGAAGGAAACAGAGGTTGTGACTCACCCTCCTCGGATAGTGTCCCAATCAAGAGAGTGTCAACCTCGAGTCATTTAGAGTGGGCCCACTGGATATAGGGGAAAGACATTTTTCTTTAAGAAACTCTCTTTCACCCATTGAATGGTTTCCAGTGACCTGTTTTGTCATCAAGTTCTTCCCGACCCTCTGAGGGTCGGGGCATGCTGCGACCTCTTTCCTTACAATGGAGCATTTTTTAAGGAAAAAGGGTGTGAGATCTATATGAGGTGCGGTGCTCAAATCAGAATTTATTCATCGGTCCGTCTGACAAGGTGAAACAAAAACTGAGGAAAACGGGCTAGTTGGTGTTACTATCACTCCTTGGTCCTTAAGTGTGATCAACTAGTTTCTGCCACGTACCCTGATCCAGTGGCTTTCGTCAGGATCAGTTTGTGCCTTTTAATACCCTTTTGGGAAAGGATGGCTGGCTATTTATTTAATCAATCATACCATGCCACACACATACACGGTACACTACCGTAATAACTTTTCTTCGAAGTGGGTCCACTTATTTAGTGGATGCCTGGTGCCCCATAGGTCTCTCCGGAGGGAGTGTGCACAATAGTTACACAGTCATCATGGGTGCCCACTCGGCTCAAGACCTATTCACTGCCTCCAGTGCCTGCATGTTGAAAGGTCTTTCCCCTATATCCAGTGGGCCCACCCTAGATGACTCGAGGTTGACTCTCTCTTGATTGTAACATTACTTTCTGATACCTCACTTTAGATCCCCTGGGCCCCATCTGAACTACACTGGCAATTTATGACTACTTTGGAAGTCTATACAATCCTTGCACAGGTAAGTTTACGACTATTGAGATTTATTCTAATCCCATTTACTATGGCACTCTTTCCCCTTCCATTTTTACCTTGCATTTTGGCTGATGTCTTGTTTATTTTGAATCTATAGGTATAGCAGAATTGAGCCCATTAGTGCCTTCAGCAATGTTTGATTAGTGCCCAGTGAGTATCTACTCATGTACATTGGAATGCCATGCTGTGGCTTCTCTACTCTGACACTATATTTTCTGAGCTCTCATTGAGTCCTCTATTTTTATCGGGCTTATGTATTCTTAAAGTCCTGATGATGATCCTTCTATTGGTCTAGAGGATCGAAATGCCACCGACTAGTTCTGCAGACCCAATTTGATTGTACATAAGAAAAAAATTGGCCATATCTCATCACACCCCTACTCCGCCGTCACATTGTTTTTTTTGTCTTTTATATACGATTGAATAAATTGATAAATTTGCACATTGATTATGATATCTAGGTCTATGTAGAGTATTTGTAGAGCGCAACTGTTACTCCAAGGAGTGTCCTGGCACTAATGCAGAAAGAGCAATCAGCGGGACCATTACTCCAAGGAGTGTCCTGGCACTAATGCAGAAAGAGCAATCAGCGGGACCATATCTATGGCCGTGGGACCACTGTTCTTTACGCATAAACTTACCCAAGGTCGAAGGAGACATTCAGATTCCCTTGTTACCAATAACCTAGCAGTCCCACTAGTAGCATTGAATTTACAGGCCCTGGGTGCGTGTAGTAACATTTCCCAGGGACGTACAAGTAAATTAAATGTTCCAATTAGGACCAATTTAACCATGTTTGAAGGAGAGTACACAAGCACTTTAGTACTGGTTAGGAGTGGGAACGTGTACAGAGTCCCAAGGTCAACAAAAACGTATTCAGCAAAGCAGGGAGAACTACCCACCCTCATGGGAATTCTCATCACTAATACAAAAGAACTTGGAAATACCATCAGCATTAGCGTGGTCAGGTCAAGGGCGATGTTCCACAATAAAGTTCATTCTCTGTAGGGAGATGGACCACCTCAATAGTTTGGGATTCTCACCCCTCATCTGCATTAGCTACCTGAGGGGTCTGTAGTGTGTCTGAACCCAGAGGTGAGTCCCAAACAAGTATGGTCCCAACTTTTTTAGTGCCCAGACCACTTCAAAGGCTTCCCTTTCAATTGCTCCCCACCTCTGTTCCCTGGAAAGTAACCTCCTACTGATGAAGGCTACAGATTGGCTTAGGCCCTCTTCATTCAGCTGTGACAGCACAGCCCCTATGCCATGCTCAAATAATTCCTTAGAGAAGTCAGAGACCTTGAGCACAGGTGCTGTGCGCATGGCCTCCTTCAAGGTGTCAAAAGCATTGTGGCACACCTCCGTTCAGATCACCTTTCTGGGCTGCTTCTTAGACGTCATCTCTGTCAAGGGAGCAAAAATGGTGGCTTGCCCCTGGAAAATCTCCTGTAATAACCAATGTGGCCTAAGAAGGCTCTCACCTCATTCTGGATCTTAGAGAGAATGCAGGGATTCCCAAGCCAAGATGATCTGAATTTTTGCCTGGGGGTGCTGCACCTTGCCTCCATCAACTTGGTGTCCCAAGTAGACCACAAATCCATGCCCTATCTGGCACGGGCCTTGATAGTCAGGCCTGCTTACTGCAAGGCCTGGAGCACCTCCTTAAGGTGGAACAGGTGGTCCTCCCAGCAAGGGCTGAAGACCACAATGTTGTATAGATAGGTGGCACTGAAAGCCTCCATCCCAACTAGGACTCTGTTGACCAAACTCTGCAAGGTGGCAGAGCATTCTTTATCCCAAAGAGCATCACTTTAAACTGGGAGTGACCCTCTGGGGTGGAGAATTCAGACCTCTTCTTTGGCCCCTCAGTTAAGGCAATCTGCCAGTACCCGGGCGTCAAGCTAGACATGCTCAGGAACTTGGCAGCTCCTAACCGATCTATGAGCCCATCCCTTTGGGGGATGGGGTGAGCATCAGCCTTGGTGACTGAGTTGAGCCTTCTGTAAACCACAAAAAAACGGAATTCAGGTGGGGCACCCTGTGGGGCAGCCTTAGGTACCAGAATCCCTAGGCTGGACTAAGGGCTGTTGGAGTGCTCAATCATCCCTCGCTCCAGCATCATGGACACCTCTTCTTTGATGCTGACCCTCAACTTGTCAGACAGCCTGTACATTTTTTTCTTAACAGGCAATCTGCACCCCAGTGTCAGTCTCATGGGTGCACCTATTGGTGAGCCCTCGGTCAGTGAGAAAAGAGAGGTGAACTGCCCAGCGAGTGGGAACAGTCCCTCTGTTGCACAGTGCTCACTGTAGGGAGAGAACTGGACCTTCCACTGACCCACCCTCGCCTTGAAAGATAGGAGGTCGGGAAGTGGTTCACTCTCCTCCTCCGCCCCATCATCCATCACCAGAAGCATGGCTACATCAGACCTCTTGAAGTGGGGCTTGAGGCTATTGACATACAGGACCCTTAAGGGGTTCCCGGGGAGCTTGAGATGTACCAGGTAGGTTACCTCCCCCTTGCTCTCCTTTACCTCATAGGGCCCGGATCACTCGTCCTGAATGCCTGGAGTTGTTCCACTGGCTCCATCACACTTTATAACCAGGCTGAAACTCAACCAGAGTGGCCTTCTGGTCATGCCAATGTTTCATGACTTCCTTGCTGGCTTCTAGGTTCTCAGTGGGTTTCCTCCAAAAGTGATTCATCTGAGTCTGGAGAACCAACATGTAGCTGACTACATCCTGAGGGGGCTTTCCCAGGAACTTGCTCCCACTCTTCTTTCACAAGGCTGATAGGCCCTCTGCCAGAGTAACCATACTGAAGCTCAAAGGGACTGAACTGGGGCGTGGCCAAGATGGGGGCCGCAATGGATACTCTTTAAGTTAGCTCCGTGCCGGGCCCGCATTGCATTCTTGCAAATCTACACCATCCGACCTGCTGTTGCAGCATTTTACCTATGCTGACTTCTTCAAGTGTGGGTGCCAGCCGAGAGACCAGCAAGGGGGTCTTGAGTCTATGAGGAGGGACCAGAGGTGAGGCAGGCGCAAGAGGCTTGTAGCAGCCCCTCATCAGAAAACCCTGAGACTGCACTATCACCGCATCCAGAAGATGGTTCATGACTCACCGGTGCAGCCAAGCTGCGAAACTGTAGCAGGCGGACTGAAGGAGCCCATGGCCCCACTGCCTGGTGCGGGACCCGCAACCACCCCAGAGGTTGGGACCAGTGAACACCGACCGACTTGGAGATACCTTCGGGGGAGAATGCGGCTGGGGGAGAGCGTCCTCGCTCCCCCCACCCCCTGAGCGCACACAAGTGACCGCAGCGTCTAGCTGGCTTTTAGGAGCGCGGTAGCTGCACAGGAGCACCGGATGAGCTCGGGAAATCACCAGCCCTGCCTCCTGGCGCCCAAGATCAATTGGGACCTGGAAATGCCCCAAGTTAAAGACCCAGTGCACACTGTCGTGGAGTACTCTCATTACTTGACCACACGTGCAGGGTACGAGGAAGTGCCTGAAGACCCCAAGTGACCCAACAACTTGAACTTGTACTGCGCGGGGCACCCTGGCGGTCTCTTCTCGTAGGGCGAGCCCTTGCTGTGCTTACCTGGGCCTCACAGGGACAAATCTAACCTGGAGCTCCCTAGAGGGGGACCCACACTGCCGTCGCTCGCATGCAAACACCAATGCCGATAATTGTCTGGACCTGGTTCCTTGCTCTGCACTTACGGGACCTGACCAATGAGAACCCCATCACTGTGAGGACACTGGTGCTTGAGTGGTACGTTAAAGAGGCACCCCGACAACACAAGCACTGTGCAGCTACGAAGTGCGGGGGCGTCTCATATTACAACAAGTCGCCTTCAGACGGGTCCCTCCCCTCTCCCCCACCTGCTGCCTGAGAGGTCCCCGCCCAGGGCACGCCGGTCCAGGGTTGCGAGTAGATGACTTGAGCATGTACCCGTTCAGGTGGACTGACCGGAGCTCACTCCATCATCCCTCTAGGCCCCCATAAGGTGGCCATGACTGAGACGGTCACCTCCCTGCATACAATGGAAATCTGCCGGACCCTGGAAAGGAGGCAAAGCCCAGACTGGCACACATCCCACAGGACCTAGCTGTCACCTCTCAGCCTAACACCATCATGATGGGGAAACCTAGAGCTGCCAGAAATCTGAACTCAGACTCTAGCGCCCTTGCACTGCCTTTGACCTCCACTGATCACACCATGGACGTCCTGCAGCTCCATTCTAGACAAGCACTCTGCGCAATTCCAGAAGGTCCTCCACACCATATTGGACATTAAAACGTCGCTGGAGGTAAAGATAGACGCTATCTCTTTGGATGTGAATCTATCGTTTATTGAGGGCAGACCACCTCAAACTAGCAGACTGCGTGGATGACGCAGAATCCGCGCTGACCTTCATGGGCCCAACAGTGCAGGAACTACAAGCATGCCTAAATGCCATGAAAGAGGAGGTGGCATCCTTATATCGCAGAGCAGGGGACACCGAGGGGCGCTCGTGGCGCAACAACGTCTGCTTCCTGGGTTTTCCAGAATGACCGGAAGACCCCAGCGCCGAGCTCTTCCTCGAAAACTGGCGAATGGCCACCATTCTGGAAAACAAGGTCCCAAAGCTGTTCTCTGTAGAATGGGCGCACTGTATCCCTGGCAGGCCGCTACCACCTGGAGCACCACCAACACCACTCATTGCTCGATTCCTCAACTATCGGGACCAAGAACGAATCCTGCAACGTTTCCATACAAAGGCCCCCAGGCGATATGAGAACACGGAAATAGCGGCATATCCTGACTTCACAGCCGAGTTGCAGTGCCTCAGGCGCTCCTACATGAAAGTAAAACGCTGCCTCTGAGAGCTGAAGTTCCGATATGCACTACTATTCCCAGCAAAGCGCAAAGCAATAGATGGCGAAACCGCCCACATCTTCTCAACACCGGAAGATGTTTGGACTTGGCTCCATGCTAAAGACTTGGCTCACACCACCGTGGAAAATCAAGCAGAAGTTGAGCGGGTGGTCTCCCGCCCTAAACGCAGGAAATGCAGGAACGCTCAAACACAACCCACCCAAGACCAGGTGGCTGTGAAACAGGCACAAGCGATGGAGACGGCCTCCCAACACAGCAAGAACCCTTCACCCTACTTCAATCCGAACACATATTGGGACATCGATCACAAGTAGCACTCATGGTCTGAAATTTACACCGAGGTCAGCTGATGACTTACTGTGAATGACCTGCTACTACTGAGAACTGTACCTAAAAGCAGAGTGGGAATGGTCGTACCCTGTTTCACTGCAGGTCGGATGCTTGGACCTCTGAGACAGGCCCAGCCTGAGATGAACATGCCCAGCAGCAGAACCACATCCTGGACAAACTCTAAAGAGGACTTGTTTGTTTGTTTCTTTAGTTTTTTCAGTTATTACTTACAAGTTGGGGAATTATGGACAGGGACGCAAGAGTCTACTGACCTGGGGGGGGTTGGGTGGGACTGCAGTTCAGGCTTCTTGAAGTTATTGTTCTAGTTACTGTTCTGAATGAGTCAAATGTAAGGTCAGCTGGTCACAAATGGGTTCTCATTGCACACCACTAGAGGTGGAGGATGGCCTCATCTGACGCAAGACCTTACACACACAGGGTACAGAAGGGCACACACCCCCACTCGCATCTCCCACTACCAGATCACACACTGGGGACCACCGCAGACAATCACATCCCACAGTATAATGTCCTAACATGGAACGTGCGCGGCATGGCCACTCCTGCCAAGTGCTATCACATTTATGCTTAACTCAAACGCCGTCACACGCATGTCGCAATGCTGCAAGAAACGCATCTCACACTAACGGAGCTACAAAAGATCAGCGCAAAATAAAGGAGGCATTTGTACGGCCCATCTGCATTGGGGTAATTTGTAATAATAGAAGGACGCCTTGATGGAGCTCCCCTCACATTGATGGCAATATATGCACCCCAACTCTAAGTAATCAGATTTCTTAGACACGCTCCCCCCCACGCTCTTTCGAGACCCACAATACCCGGGACTATGGGGCAGCAATTTCAACTGCGTGTCGGACGTAGACAATGACTGCTCTATCCCCCCCTTGACTCAATGCTACTTGCGTACGCACAACACAACACTTACACAGCTGGCTCATCCACCAGTGCTTGCCCAATGCATGACGACTCGGGCACCCGATGGATCTTGAATACTCATTCTATTCCCCGGTCCACGATACACCAGGATAGACCTCTTGCTCTGCACCGAACAACTGGGTATGAAGATAACCCGGTCAGGGTATTTAGCTCGCACCCTCTCGCAGCACTGCCCCCTGCAGAGAACCCTGCAGTGGGGCAGGCCACATCCCACAATACCCACCTGGAGATTACAAACAGAAGCACCTCTCATGCCACGATTTCGGGAGAACCTGGCGAAGTGCATCACACACTACTCTGACCCCAACAAAGGATCCACTCCATCCTGAGCATTGGAATAGGACACGCACAAAGTATTCACACGAGGCAGCTGCCTTTCGGCTTCATGGCAGATACACCGACATGTGCAAAAGGAGCTGACAGCCCTCGAACGAGAGCTATGGCCCCTATAGATTAGGGTGCCCGACCAAACAGCGACAGCCGAGCAACTTCAGCAGCTGCGCAAGCGTGCCTGGGGAAACACGATTACAAGTGGTGTCTAGCCATGCTGCGATTAGATTAGATAACAGTACACTAGTCACAACATAGACCACCATTGATGCCGCATTCCAAGAGTATGATAAAAGACTGTATAGAGCGAGGAATTCCCCTCCACCGGGACACAACCTACCACTGATCAAACTGTCTATGCTACAGCAGGCCTAACTGGACAAGCCTCTGCAGTTGGAGGAAATACATGCAGCTATCTCCCGAATTGCTCAGAACAAAATGCCGGGCACAGATGGGCTGCCGATTGATTATTATGCCACTTTCTCCGCTCAAACCACTCAACACCTACTGGAGGTGTTTAATGAGGCCAAAACGTCAGGGCACCTCAAGGACTCGCTCCGAGAAGCCCTCATTGTAGTCTTACCCAAACCTGGAAGAGACATCTTCTCCTATCGACCTCAATCACTTATGAACCTAGATTATGTCACATTCGAACCATTCGATTGGATTGAGTCTAATGATGTGACAGAGGAAGATAAAGTATATAGGGTACCTCCTCTGGAACTATCTCCAATAAAGAAATGGTCGCAAGCTGCCCTTCAATTGAATGCATTATCCTTAGAACATAGGCTAAGGGCCGCTAATGGGCGAACCAAATCCGATAGGGGCGGAGGAATGACCTTCATCGGAACAAAAGGGTCAAGTCGGATTGATTATATACTAGTGGACTTGACCCTGTGGCCTTTAGTGAGGGACATGTTTATTGCCCCAGCCTGTGACAGTGATCATAACTCACTGCATTTATCTATTAAATATCTAAGGGGGAGCATTGTGAAAGATAATAAGGTATTACTAAGTACAAGGGAGTTAATAGCCACCAACGACAAGCGTCGGCTCAAATGGCCCACGGTTTTGGCATATGTCTCTAAAATCCAAAAGCTCAAAGAAGCTCTAGCTGAGCACTTAATAGTATTAGAAACAGCTAGTAAAGACCCGTCTACGCAGAATATCTGTAGCAACCTCCATGGAGACTTCTTTGAACAATTGGCCTGTGCTTTCCACATCTCTATTAATAAGAATAGACCTTGGCAGGAAGCCTCCATGGGAGCTAACCCGTGGTATAATAAAGAATGTAGGGCAGCGAGAGCAAGATTGACAGTAGCTATTAAAAATAGGGATCCTATTATTATTCGTAAGGCCAGAAGGAAATATAAACAAGTACAATGTAAAGCAAAAACTATGGGATGAAGGGAGATGGGAAGATCTAAGGGAGGCTATTGGACATCCTGACCCTAGGCAATTCTGGTCGCTAGTGGCAAAAACTAACTTTGAGCGCACGCCTCCCCTTGCAAATAATATCCAGGCAAGTGAATGGCATAAACATTTCAGTGAGTTATATTCCACCAGTAACATCACCGACAGATTCCAGTTGCCCTCCATTCTGGGTGTTCCAATATGTACCATCGTATTCACAAGGGAAGAGATCATGAGCTCGCTTGATGCCATTATACCTTCAAAAGCCTCTGGTCCGGACGGCATCCCGGGTGATCTCTTTCGTGCCGATAGGGAAAACTGGTCGATTTACTTTACAAATCTGGCCAACGATATTGTCGGAGGAGGAGCCATCCCGGACTCGTGGAAGGGGGCAGAAGTGATCCCAATCTTTAAAAAAGGGGACAGGTCTAAGCCCGCCAACTACCGCCCAATAAGTCTGATAGATTGTGCTCAAAAGGTTTTCTGTCGCTCGCTCTTATCTAAAATCCAGACCTGGATGGATGAGAACAACATCCTCTCTCCATTACAGGCGGGCTTTCGACGGAAAACCAGCACCATTGATCAGGCGTTTCGTCTTGTCATGCTGTATTGGAAGGTGGTTGTGCTGGGCAAAGGCAGTTTATATCTTGCCTTTATTGATCTTAAAACCGCCTTTGACCTAGTCCCCAGGGATCAACTTTGGCAGGTTCTCATGAATATGGGATTGCCCTTGGGTATTCTGGAACCATTGGTCAGGTTGCATGATGATAATTTTGCCCGTGTGAGATGGGGAACTCAGGGGCAACTCACTGAGCTGTTTAAGATCCGGCTGGGGGTTCGCCAAGGGTGTGTTTTGGCCCCTACCTTTTTTTCTCTGTATGTCAACCAAGTCGCTGATCTGCTTTGCTCAATTCCGGCTGATGCCCCCACCCTGGCGAACCAGAAAATCGCAACTTTGCTCTTTGCCGACGATACTCTTTTAGTATCCAAAAGCCCCATGGGTCTCCAAAAGCTTTTGGATCAGTTCAAGGCCTTTTGCGATATAAGGGGCTTGGTCATCAACACTGCTAAAACTAAGTTGATGATGTTGAATGCCCCAAAAAATTTCAAACGAAACTTGGTCTTGGACAATGTTCCACTAGAAAGGGTTCGCTCCTTCGAGTATTTGGGTATAAAGTTGTCTGATAATATGACTTGGAATAACCATCTAGATAAGGCCTCCCTGAAATTCTCACAGCTAACAGGGGCCTTGCGGCGGGAGATCTGCTTATCTTATACCAAGCCCGTAGCCCCAGCTCTTAAACTCTACAGCTCGAAGGTAGTGAGTAGTGTGCTCTATGGGGCAGAACTGTGGGGCTCAGTAGATGTAAGCAAACTGACATCTGTGGAGAATAAGTTCCTCAGGAGTCTGGTATCTCTCCCCAAAGCTCGCCCCTTCTCCCCTTGAAATTGGACTTGGGAGTTAGGGCAATTAAAGATTTAGCGGGTTTGCGTCCATTGCTTTTCTGGTATAGATTGGTCTCCACCCCAGATTTGGCCCTTTACGCTGCTGCTTTTAATGAAGTATGTTCCCTAGACATAAATAAAAAAATCGGGTGGATTCCACCCGGGCAGTAATTGGTCTCTCTAACGAGTTTTTTGGTCCCCAACCCGAGATTACAAAGGACCGATTAAAACTACTATATTGGTCTAGGGTTGAGCAGACTAATTATTCAAAAATTCGCCATGGCTGCTTAGCTGATGCTTTCCTAGACATTAAATCTGTTAAAAGCCTCGAGAGCTATTTTGATATTATTAAGGAGCCTGGGGACAGGAAATTGTATACCCAGTTTAGACATGGTTGTTTGCCTATTAATGTTTTTACTAACTCCTGGGTAAACAATAAAAGCCAGTGGAAGGGCTGTTCTTCTTGCTCAGACCCAAAAGAGACGGTCGGCCATGTTTTTTTTGCATGCCCGGCGTATGCTAGACCAAGAAGGAATTGGTTGGCTCCTGTATGTAGACAGTTGGGGACTCAAAATCACTGAGAAGCTTTACGCATTTTAAAATCAGACACAAAACCACTTATTGTATGTGCAGTTGCAAAATTTCTTGGCCAATTTTGGGCTATTAGGCGGAGGCTACTGACTATCCCCCAAGTGTGGTGATCTAACTCCAGGAAATTTGCTATGATCTGAGGGTGTTCTAATTTATAAGATTTAATTACAATATTTGATTTTAAAGTATTTTAACGTGGTTTTATTATTCGTATTTTTTCTCTTTTTACGTATATGATGCAGAGGGACCTTAATGACTCTTATAGATTTGATGTGCCCCACTGAGTAATAATTGAGAAACTTTCCAGCTATTTGATTGCACTTGCACCTTAATTATTATCTTATCTATTTTCGATAGCAAATTTTAAAATGAGTTATGCTTTGTTGATTTATTTCGTGTTTATAAGATTGTAATCTGGAATACTCGACTTTTAGAACTTGATGTACAGAAGATCTTGTAACTAATTTATTTCGATCACCAATGAAATAGAAGTATACGTTTGTATCTTTAATGGTATTATAAACCGAAATAAAGATTTTTATGATGATGAACCTAGATTATAAAATTTTACGCAGAGTGCTAGCGAACTGACTGCTTCCCATACTCTGACTCTTGTGCATGAGGACTAATCAGGGTTCATACCTGGACGTAGTACTTTCCTTAATATCCTTCACTTGCTATGCTTCATACAAGGCATCCCCCGAAGACCATGGCCTGGTGGCAGTGTCACTAGACATTGAAAAGGCGTTTGATACCCTTAGTTGGGACTTTCTACTGGTGACCCTTGAACAAATGGGGTTTGGCCCAGGCTATCTGGGTTGGATCTGCACACTGCAAAGTAGCCCTACAGTGTCGGTCAAGACAGGCTGGTTGATATTAAACAGCTTCACAATCCAGAAAGGCTAAGGCAGGGGTGCTCACTCTCCCCACTGATTTTTTCTCTTGCAATGAAACCGCTGGCCTGCCAACTACGACAACGGCACATCAATGGGGGAACCGGAAGCTGGGTGCACACCACATCATGCGGCTGTGTGCGGATGATGCCCTAGTGTTTCTTCAGGAAGTGGATGCCTCCCTACCTGGCCTAATGCTCTTATTGGATGAATTTGGAGACATCTCAGGGCTTAATCATGCCTGTTCCCCCTAGCACCACTCCCTGAATAGAACATGGCTGCCCCTCCGGGATTCGTCTCCGGTGGTGATACAATTCTTTTAAATATCTTGGGGTTCAGATATACCACTCAGAAAAGGGACGCCAATGAAGGCAACGTGGACAAGGCGGTGGGATCCATCTATAAATCTCTAGCCTTTTGGCGATCGCTACCTCTATCCCCAATGGACCGGGTGGAGCTCTCCAAGATGTTGGTGATACCCTGCTTGCTTTACTTTTTTGCAGCACTCCCGATAGTGCTTTCCAAAAGCTTCTCTCGTGAACTTCATGGCCTCCTGCTTGAACTGATATGGAGCGAAGGCTGCCGACGGGTAGCTCTTACCACCCTCCAATGAACCCTAACCGAAGGTGGACTTGGTGTGCACATTTCGAGCTGTATTATGCAGCAGCGCAGCTAAAATGACCAATGTCTTGGCTACAGACGTCTGCATTCCCCGAAAAAGTTCTCATCTGTGAGATCCTAGATAACACAAGTACTTATACATTGCTGACAAACCCAGACACTCTCTCACAGCATGAAACACACCAGATGGCTGTGGCTCGTCTATGTTGGCGCAGATTTGTACACGACAAAGGTCCCCACATTCCATACTCGCCATCCATAGAGATATGGCACTTGCCACGACTTACCAGAACAACACGACAATATGATATGGGCCCCTGGAGGGAAGCGGGAGTTGAACAACTGTGGGAGCTGTACCACGATAGCACCCTCATGTCATTTCAAGACATTATGGATACTTACGGTATAGGAGCTGGTCACTTTCTGACATTCCATGCCATACACCACGCTTTGTGCGCTACATGGAACGCAGGGGAAGCAGAAGCTCCTTTATCCCCCACACTACATGCACTTTTAACCCAAGATACCATGCGTCATGCCATCACCACCTTATACACATCCCTCAATTCCGCACCACCAGGGTACACAGAGGGGGCGCGCGCTAGATGGGACGGGGTCCTACCACAAACATTATCGGCCAAGGCTTTGTCCAAGGCTCTTCAGCAGGTGAAAAGGGTATCCCGTAATTTGAGATTCCGTATTACACAGTTTAATTATGTGTATCACACTTCTCTCTCCCCACAGCGTATTAAGTGCATGTTCCTGACCCCTGAGTGCCCCAGGTGCAAATTGGTGGATGCTGGAATCTACCACATTGTATGGGAGTGCCCAATTCTACAAACAGACTGGTGTGAGATTATTAACACTGTTGATGAACTCGCAGAACACACTCCCACGCCCACAGCCCAAATCCCGCCCCAAGGCGAAGGGAGACAAACACCTTAACAGGTTAATCAACCTTGCTTTCATCCTTTTTAAAGGGAGATAGCGATGTCGTTGAAGGACCCCACCCCGGGCCCCCAATGCTGGCTGGCTGCACTGCTGACATGGACGTGAGCAGACGCAAATACCTTTAAGTTGCTTCGAACGAAAGGACTCAAGGACTGATGGTGAATGTTGGGAAACCTATCTCATCAACATTAGAAGCGAAAAACCACATGTGCCCATCCTGAAATACACTCTATCACTACTAATCGGGGATCACAATCACACACCAGAATGCAGACTACCTAACCACGGGAGCGTGAGAGCACTTGGGAGACCGGGTGCAACATACACTGGAGGGGTACACGCCCCGCCATGGCCATTGACAGGCTCGAGGTCCTCCAACCTGCAAAGCTTGCACCAACCTATTTCTACTGGTGCCCCCGCCTTCCCCGCGACAATAACCACCATGCCCAGGAGGTGCCCTCACCACATTACCCAAGCTTGAGACTGACCAGTCACCACCAACCCAATCACACAGTATGATTCGCTCATACCAGCAGACTCCACGGTTCCAGTTGTTCCAATTTAATTTTCCACATTTTCTTTTTTTCTCCTCTTTCTTAAATAAATGACACAAGCTGTTGCAACGTCAAGACATGATGGCATTCTGTTTATGACAAGTTTGACTACATTGCATTGTTTTTGACTGCAAAAAGCACTGATGTCATATCATGCAAATAAATCAGTAAAACACATTAAAAAAGGGACTGAACTCTACTCCTTTCTGTGGCACCTCCCTGCAAGCAAACAGGCATGGTAAGAGGACGTTATACTTCCGCCTCATGCGTTCTGACAGGCCCGTGATCATGCCTTTCAGGGCCTTGTTGAATCTCTCAACAAGCCCTTGGTCTGGGGATGATAGGGTGTGGAGAACTTGTAGGTTACTCCACTCTCTTCCCACATTGACTATATGTAAGGTGACATGAAATTGGTGCCCGGTCAGACACCACCTCTTTGGGGAAATCACCTGGATAAAGATCCCCATCATGCTCTGGCCACTGCGGGTGAAGTCACCGTCCTCAGAGATATGGCCTTTAGGTACCCAGTAGCATGGTCCATAACTGTTGTCTAGGGCAGTCTTGGGATCCAGGGGACCAAGAACGTCAATGCCCACCCTGTCAAAGAGGGTGCCTACAACAGGAAGAAGAACCAGGGAAGCCTTCTGCTTCCCTCATGACATATTACTGGCCCGGCAGGTAGGAAAAGACCTGCAGAATGCATCTAAGGTTACTCTCATCCGGGCTAGTAGAAGTGCGTGACAAGTCTGGCAAAGGTCTTGTCTTGCCCCAGATGTTCTGCCCGAGGTACATCATGAGCCACACCCAGTAGGAAGGCCCTGTAGAAACGATAAACCACCAACACACAGGCTGCACCAGGCTCAAGAACCTTAGGCTCACTATACAGGAAATCATTCTCCCAGTAAATCAGGTGATCACCAGAGGTGTAGCCAGCTGCCTGGACCTCGGCCTGCTGCCATAGGTCCGCAAGCAGAACTCTGCCAGGGATGGCCCCCTTTCAGCTTGCCAGCATGCCAGCTTAAATAGGTCCCCCAAAGCAGCACTGTCCTCCCCTGTAGGTTCTGGGGCATCACCCTCAGGTTCAACCTCTTCCCAGTCCTTGGGTTTCTCAGGAGTGAGTTTCCCACACCCTCTGCCCTTCCTCTTTTTGGCAGGCCTGGGCCATTCTGCCAGGCTCCAGGACCTCTTGACTTTCCTCTTGGGCTACCATGGGCCGTTAAGTCATGCACACCCTCCTCCTTTCAGATGGTGTGCTCCCTGTCGTTTTCAAGCAGTCACAGGCATGGCTGGACTCACAGCTACCCTTAAGAAACCTTAGACCCCCTCCCCCCCCTCTTCAAAGGGAACCAGAACCACAGGATAGTGTCTCTCGCAGTTGTCCTCTACTACAACCTGGTAAAATACATTAGGAACCACACCCTCTGAGGATGCCAGATGACACCTGACTTTAGTCAGGATGGCTCCTGTGTCTTTCAAAGCATCCACCTGCTGCCCATTGATGGTGACCCACTGCCTATACTTGGTAGTATTGATAGATATGTGATCCTTTGCCACCACCTCTGTCACCCAGGAACACAAGAGTAAACTCTGCACTCCTCCCCACCCCAACTAGCATGAGCAGCTTCCTTTCCAAGCACTACACTTGTCATCCCGTGTCTGCCCACCAGTGGGGGGTGTGGTCACTTAGGACAGTGGGTTACCCCTTGACGTGCCTATAGCACTCTTCACATTTAGGTAGAAAACGTCGATTTCTTCTCAGAATAATTACTTTTCTTTTGGTCAGGTTGGGACTGGGAATCCTTCCCCTGAGAATTGTTGTGGGGGCATTTTGAGAACTCCTTGTTTTCATTTTTGTGCCCTCCCCTTTCTGCTGGTGGGGAACCTATCCACCCATGTGGTGATTTCCTGCACCCCACCCCTCAGAAACCTTTTTGTGGACCCTGGTGCTGAGCCAGTGGTCTGCCTCCTTGGCAAGTTCCCTGAGATCAGTGAGCTTGCTATCTATTAGTTGTTGGCACAGCTCTGGAAAAGAACTACTAAGCATGTTCTCTCTTGAACTCAAACTGTACAGCTCATTTTAATCACTCACATCACTGCCCGTTACCCAACCATCTAGTGCCTTGCAAACGTCATCCACATAATCCACCCAAGAATGGTGGGACAGCTTCTGGCTATCCCTAAACTTCAACCTATACTTCTCAGGGGTGAGGCCATACTTCCTGACAAGAGCTTCCTTCATGAGTGGCTACTTCATCTTCTGACCCTTCCCTAGGGCCAGTAGTAGGTCTCTCCCCTCTTTGGGTATATGCCTCCAGAGACTGGCTCCCCAAATCATCCTCAGGGACCCTATGCATCTCCAGAGCGACTTCATATGCCTTAAACCACTTGTCTATATCATCCCCCACAACAGAATTTGGCACCAGATCTTTAGGTTTAACTTTGTTTTTATTAACATTCTGTATCCATAAAAGAACATACATCTCAGTAATGAAACAGCCCCTCGTCATCGATGCCCTGTTCGGGCCATACATTGAGCAACCGACTGCTGGTGTATGGGCATCGTGCAGTCCATGTCTGTCAACAGCTACGCGGTAATCCATAAAGTCACTGTATGCCCCATTACCATACAAATCGTACTATACAGCAATGCCAAAGAGAGAGAAAACAGAGAAAAAAAAACAGGAACATAATCCCCCCCCCTCACCTTCCCACCCACGAACTGGTGTGCTTACAGCCTTTTTGAGGTAGTGCAAAAGATCGGGCAAGGGCGAAGGTGCTACTCATGAGGTCGGTGTCTGTGTATCCCGAGATGTAAGGCGGAGGAGCCTGAGATACCTTGGACATGTGATTTCATTCATTTCGGTGGCTAGCAAAGAGAGTATCGGCTGCCAAATTTCAGTATAGGTGGCTGTGGAATTAGTGAAAGACGCCTGTATCCTTTCCATCCCTAAAATGTGCCACAACCTATGTAACCACCCTAAGTATGTCGGCCTCGATTGCGTGCCCCAGTGCGATAAGATGTTTTGAAGCGCCGCCCCTAGTACCAAACCCATTTGCCTTCCCCTCCTAGATCGTAGAGGGTATGTCAGCGGGTTGGGCAGTCCTAGTATTACATATGCCGGGAATCTCGGGATTTGCGTCTCGAACTGTTTATCTACATCGTCTAGGATCACCTGCCAGTACCCTTCTAATTCCCTACACTCCCATAGCAAATGTACAAGCATGCCCTCTTCCCCACAGCCCCTCCAGCAGGTCGGACTACGATCCGGATTCCCCTTTGTTGAGGCGAACCGGTGTCAGGTACCAATATGTAGCTATTTTAACTGCGGTCTCCCTGCTAGCTGTGTTACGTGCCGTATGGTTGGCCCGGTAATAGATATCCTTCCATTCTTTTAGGTTGAGTTCCCTTCCCAAGTCCTTCGCCCATCTTTTCTGACTAGCCGTGGGCGCCTCAGGTATTTGGGGGCGTATCATGTCATACAGTTCAGAGATCATTTTCCTATCCATAGTCTTTGTTAATAGCCACCATTCATATTTTGTCAGTTTCCTGCTCACCTTTGGCCGCACCTCCGTTTGGAGAAGCCAGTGCCGGAGTTGCAGATAGTGGAATCGCTCCGATTCAGGAAGGCCATATTCCACTCTAAGGTCAGGGAATGAAAGAATCCCGTCGAGATCAAAGAGGTGTTCTGCCGACTTACATTCAGTTCCCCGCCACCCCGGGAACGCTCTTTCATCCAGCCCCGGTGTAAAATCTTTGTTCTCCAAGAGAGGGGTCATGGGCGAGGGGAAATAAGTCAGTCCTTTCTTCGCGGCCACCCCGTCCCATACCCTGAGTTGTGTGTGAATGATGGGTGATCCCCGCATATTTAAGGGCCGATCTGCACTCTTGAGGAAAGGGACCTTCCAGAGGGAAAGTTTGGCTAACGCTCTGTCCTGGAACAGCCATCTCTTTTCGGATTCTGACCTGTTCCATTCCACAAAGTACCAGAGTTGCGCTGCTCTAAAGTATTCCAGTATGCACGGGAGCCCTAAGCCTCCCTCATCGAGGCGAAGGTAGCCCAACTCCCTTTTCATCCGGGGTCGCGCCCCAGCCCATACAAACTGCAATATCCCTTGTTGTATTTTGTGAAGGGTACCCGACGGGGGCCAGAGCGGAAGAGTCTGGAAGAGATATAGTACTTTAGGAAGGAGGGACATCTTAATCGCTGCTACCCTGCCCAGCAGCGATAGGGGATAGTGTTTCCACTGCTGCAGCTCATTAGTGAGCTGGGTGGTTAACTTGGAATAATTTAATTTAACCGTTTGTGAAACGGATGAGGCCAATTCAATTCCGAGGTAGAGGATAGAAGTCATAACTGGTATCCCTGCGCAAGTGTCCCTTCCCGACATGTTGATCGTCCCCTGTTGGTGCAAACAGAGAATCATCGATTTCCCGACGTTGACTCGGAATCCCGAGACCTGGCCAAAGGCCTCCAGTTCTCGTAGAAAGGCTGGGACCGAGCGCTCCGGCGCTTCGAGGGATGCGATGATGTCATCCGCATAGAGGCTGATCGTGTGTCTCTCCCCGCCAAACGGGATACCCAAAATGTTGGGGTTATCTCTGATCCTCTGAGCCAGCGGCTCGACGTACAACGCAAAGAGGAGGGGCGACAGCGGACACCCCTGCCGGGTCCCTCTCTGGATCTCAAAGGGGCTGGATGAAACCCCATTGACTCTGATAGTCGCTGTGGGCGCGGTGTAACAACTCGACACCCAAGCCCTGAACCTGTCTCCCAAGCCAAAATGCACCAGGGTGTGATCTAAAAAGTCCCAGTCTACCCGATCAAATGCCTTCTCGGCATCTACCGACAGCAGAAGAGCATTCATATTGGTGCGATGAGCTTTGTCGACCAGATGTAATATGCGTTTGGTATTGTCGCTGCTTTGTCTATTAGGGATGAAGCCGGACTGGTCTGGCTCGATGATACCCGGCATGAGGGGGCCTAGACGGGCCGCTAGCACTCCGGTAAAAAGCTTCAAGTCCACATTCAAAAGTGACACCGGGCGGTAGGAGCCGCATAATGTTCGATCTTTCCCTGGTTTCGGCAGTACTACAATAGAGGCCGCCAGCATCTCTGGGGGGATCGTCCCGGGTCCTGTAAAAGAATTAAAAAGTCGTGTCAAAATGGGAGCTAAAACCTGGCAGAAAGACTTATAGAACCCGGCCGAGAAACCGTCGGGACCCGGCGATTTCATTAGCTTGAGGCGCGATATCGCCCCTATCACTTCCTCCACCCCTATAGGAGCCTCCAAAGATTCTGCATGCCCTGGGTAGAGTGCCGTCGTGCGAGTATCTTGTAGGTAATTGGTAATGCGGGATCGGGGCGGGGTGTCTTTACGGTAAAGCTCAGCGTAAAATGTCTGAAAAGCCTTTGCGATCTCCTCATCGTTTCCCTCTAGCTTCCCTGAGTTCGACTGGATTGATTGCACTTTCGTTTGCTGGGCGGGGGCTCGCAACTTACTAGCCAGCATACGCCCCGTTTTGTTCCCCCCAATGTAATAGGAATGTTTGAGCCTGAGTGCGGCATATTCCACCCTATCTAAGTCAAGGCCTGCTAGTTGGGCCCGTGCCGCCTTTAGCTGGCGCCAAACCCTGGGTGCCCCTGTCTGGCTGTGTACACTTTCCAGCTCAAGGACCTGCGCTGTTAGGTGTTCCCTCTTAACTTTGCGCTCTTTGTTCTCAGCCGCTGATATCGCTATTAATTCTCCACGCACTACCGCTTTGAGGGCCCCCCATAAAGTGGACAGGGATATACCGGGGGAGTCATTTAGCTCGAGATAGTCCGTAATGCATTTAAGAATCTGTTCTTTCACCTCCGGCCTATGTAGCATGCCCTCCCGCAGTCTCCATCCCCCGGATCTGTTACGCGATTGAGGCACCCATAGAGTCGCCACCACCGCATCATGGTCTGAAAGAGCTGCCGGTGTTATATCTATGTCCTTGACTAGCTGTCGGATTTCTGTTGTGCCCAGCATATGATCCAGCCTAGCGTATGTACCATGGGCGTGGGAATAAAAGCAAAATTGTGAGGTGTGTGGATGAGCCTCCGGCCACAGGTCAGTCAGCCCTCGGGTCTGGAGCCAGGATTTCCCCTCCGGGGATAGCTCCCCCGTTTGAGTGTAACGTTGACTTGGTCTATCTTTTATCGTGTCCATCACTAAGTTGAGGTCCCCCCCTATAAGTAGCCACTTCTCTTGCGCACTCAGGGTTTCCGAGAGGGCCTCCACCAGAAACTTCTCTTGCCCCGAATTGGGTGCATAGATGGACCCTAGCACCAATGGCGAGCCCCCCACCCAAAACTTGTAAGTTAAGAGGCGCCCCTTTATTTCCGCTACCTTATCCCCCACCTTCCCGGTGAATCGCTTAGCCACCAAGATGGCTACCCCCGCTTTCTTATCGAGTGTGGAGGAGAAAAATTGTTGAGGGAAAGCCCGAGCATGCATAGGGTGCCAGTCTTTTGGGAGGAGGTGAGTCTCTTGTAGCAGGCATACATCAGCCTCCGAATTCTCTAGATAAGATAAAATGGCTCTCCGCTTATTTGGGTTATTCAGGCCCCTCACATTCAGGGTAACAATCCGTACAGTAGAGTGCATGTTGACATCCAGTCTCAGAGCGCTCGGTGTGTCTTCGAGGACGCTCGTCCCGCACCCAGGCCCACCTCCTCCTTCCCCCCGCCCCTTTGCTGGTCTACCCTTCGTTTTGATTGCCCTCCCCTACCATACCGCACACCAGTTCCCCCCCTCCCCCACCCTAACCCCAACTGGAACACCCAACCCCCCCATATTGTCCAGCGCCCGCAAGGCGTGATTGCGCGCATCTGGTAAAAAAGAGAGCAGGGACATACCTTGGGCCAAGAATCCCCGCCTCCCCACTCCCAGCAGACCCCTCCTCAGCCCTGCTTATCTCCCTATATTGCTGCAGCCTCTCCAACGTTCATGAGCCGTCCTGAGAAGCAGTGTCCTTCAGTACTGTGTTTCAGGCCGCTCGCCGCTCCTGTGCCATGGTCATAGGATCGGGCCCCCGCGAGGACCCCGAGAAGCGTTTCTTTCCGACTCTCTGCCACCGATCTCTTGCAGTTTGGCGCTCCGGGTTGGTTGACTCCTCCAGGCTGGGTGGCGGTAGGCCCACTATCTTACAGGCCTCTTGAAGGGATCCGACCTGGTAGAGTTTGCTGTCCCATTTGAAGATTAAACGGAACGGATGACCCCAGGAGTAAGCTATTCCTTTGTCCCGGAGATGAGTGGTCACTACTCTCGCCTCTTTTGTAGTGTGCTGGCTGCCAAGTCTTGGTAGAGAGCTATAGAGTGACCCATATACTTGATCGGATTCTTCGCCCTGGCCTCCCGTAGGATACGTTCTTTAAGGGGGTAGTCTGGCAAAAAAGCCAGAATGTCTGGTGGAGGAGCCGTGGCCCTTCATCTCAATCCCACTCTATGTGCCCGATCAATACGGATCTCCATGTCTGGCGCGGCTCCCAGGATGTCTCGGAACAGCTCTTGCAAGTAGTGGGTCACATCCTCCCCCTCTGCGTCCGAAGGCACTCCTTTCACCCGAATGTTGTTCCGCCGGGAGCGATTTTCGAGATCCTCTGCGTGGGCCTGCAGATCTATGTGTTGCTCCCGGACACGGATCACTTCTTGCTGAAGCATTGTTACCTCTTCGTCTCTGCTCTGTTCCTGATCCTCTATCGCGGCCACTCTTTCTCCTATCGCGTCGACGTCCCTTCGGATCTCTTTCACCTCCCTGCCACCTCACTTTTGAGTGTTAGGAAATCCTCTCTTAGGGTATTGAAAAGGGTCTCCAAAAAGGAGCGGGTGATCGGGGCCTCTGAACTCTCCGGGTCGAGCTGAAGCTGTTTCGTGGGGGAGGATCTGTCTTCTCCATTGCCAGCCGTTGGGGGTTTAGTTAGCATATCTTTCAATGTTCTGTCCTTTTTCCCCCTCATGGAAGCCATAGTAGCAGTGGAAGCTTTAATGCTTGGGTTGCGGCGTCGCCCTTCTGCGCTTCCGGACCAGGCGTAGCCGCTGTGCATGTCTAGTAGCTCCGCCGTCTCGGGACATGCACCCCAAGCGCCTGTGAAGGTCGATGCGTTGTGGGGCAGAGCGAGTTCGCCGAGGTGTGTTGTCACTCCTCGCCCCGGTATGCCCCCAGCCCTTGCTACGCAAGTCCCTGGCTTTCTCACTGCCCCTTCGAGTGGGCACGTCACTTGTTCCTCCACACCCTGAGCGCTCTCTCCCTTACTCCCCGCCCGAGGCAGTCCAGATGGAGCAGTGAGAGTTGCAGTTCTGTGGCTCAACAGGTGTCCCTGGCTGCTGTGGTACCGCTCTCTGCCCGCAGCTGCCACCTATCAGTAGGCCCCGTGCATGCTGCCTCTCCGCCCTTTGGCGCGTAGTGCCGTCGTGTGTACGATGCCCCTCCGGCCCCCGCCGCTATGGGGGCTCTGCTTCTCCCTGTATTAAGGCCCACGAAGCCGGGCCTCAAACACTGTGCCCGCAACTGCCCAGCCTCTGGGGCTGGCCTCTTTTGTTCTCTGCCTCCCACGGCGTCCCCGCTCCACTCTGTGATCCTGGGTCTCCATTCTTCGCCGAGGCTGGGCTCACCCCGGCCGCCCGAGATCGAGACTTCCCCGGTCGCTGCCCGGCCTACTGCTCACGCCGCCTCGTGTCCGCTACCAAGGAGGACCCCCGCGATGGACCTTGTTGGTGGGGCCTTCGCGCAGCCGTGTGCTCTGAGGTTCGTATCTGCCGCCTGTGATCCAGCCGTATCGCCGAGTGCTATGTCATCCACAAGCTGCTCTGGCGCTCTGCGGGCACCCTCCGTCAGGCCCACCGCCCCAGCAGGGCCCTGAACGCCCGCGCCAGACCCCAGTTCCGCTGCGTCACGGGGGGTCTAGGGTCTCTGGACGCCGTCCAAGGAGGCCTCTGAGTCACCGCCAATGCTGGCCTGCCGGGGGTTCTCAGACCCGTGTGCGCCAGCCGATATGTCTGGCGGAAGCTCTGCCGGGCCGGTCGACTACCAGGGGGCTCTCCCCACTACCGCAGTTGCTGTCACGGCCCCGCTCTCCCCGGGTCCCTCAATCAATCACGGCATTTATAGAGCGCGCTACTCACCCGGGAGGGTCTCAAGGCGCTGGGGGAGGGGGTAAGTTACTGCTCGAACAGCCAGGTCTTGAGCTGCTTCCTGAAGGAGAGATGGTCCTGGGTTCGCCGAAGGTGAGTGGGGAGGGAGTTCCAGGTCTTGGCTGCCAGGTAGGAGAAGGATCTTCCTCCGGCGGTGGTTCTGCGGATGCGTGGTACGGTGGCGAGGGCGTGGCTGGTTGATCGTAGCTGGCGTGTGGGCGTGTAGAAGGTCATGCGGTCGTTGAGGTACTTTGGGCCCAGGTCGTGGAGGGCCTTGTGTGCGTGGGTGAGGAGTCTGAACGTGATTCTCTTGCTGACGGGGAGCCAGTGCAGGTCTTTCAGGTATCCGGTGATGTGGCTGTGTCGGGGGATGTCCAGGATGAGTCGTGCGGAGGCGTTCTGGATGCGCTGGAGTCTTTTTGAAGTTTGGCTGTGGTTCCGGCGTAGAGGGTGTTCCCATAGTCCAGTCGGCTGGTGACGAGTGCCTGGGTGACGGTCTTCCTGGTTTCAGTGGGGATCCATCTGAAGATCTTGCGGAGCATGCGCAGGGTGTTGAAGCATGAAGATGAGACGGCGTTGACTTGTCTGGTCATCGACAGGGAGGAGTCCAGGATGAAGCCCAGGTTGTGTGCGTGGTCCGTTGGCTTGGGCGCGGTGCCCAGGGCCGGGGGCCACCAGGAGTCGTCCCAGGCGGAGGGTGATGAGCCCAGGATGAGGACTTCCGTCTTGTCTGAGTTCAGTTTAAGGCGGCTGTTCCTCATCCAGTCGGCGACGTCTCTCATCCCGTCGTGTAGGTTGGCTCTGGCGGTGGTGGGGTCGTTGGTGAGGGAGAGGATCAGCTGGGTGTCGTCGGCGTAGGAGATGATGTTGAGGTTGTGTTGGCGTGCGATGGCTGCGAGGGGGCTCATGTAGACGTTGAAGAGGGTTGGGCTGAGTGAAGATCCTTGTGGAACGCCGCAGATGACTTCGGTGGCTTCGGATCTGAACGGGGGAGGCGGACTCTCTGGGTTCTTCCGGCGAGGAACGAGATGATCCATTCCAGTGCTTTCTCTCGGATTCCGATGTTGCTGAGGCGCTTCACTAGGGTGCGGTGGCAGACGGTGTCGAACGCCGCGGAGAGGTCCAAGAGGATGAGGGCAGCTGTTTCCCCGTTGTCGGTTAGGGTTCTGATGTCGTCGGTGGCTGCGATAAGGGCGGTCTCGGTGCTGTGGTTGGCCCGAAACCCGGACTGCGAGGGGTCGAGGATCCATTCGTCTCGAGGAAGGCGGCAAGCTGTCTGTTGACGGTCTTCTCGATGACTTTGGCCGGAAACGGAAGGAGCGAGATGGGACGGTAGTTCTTGAGGTCGGTGGGGTCCGCCGTTGGTTTCTTCAGGAGGGCGGTAAGCTCGGCGTGCTTCCAGCTCTCCGGGAAGGTGGCGGTGTGGAAGGAGGAGTTGATGATGTCCCGGAGATGGGGTGCGATGGTGGCGTCGGCTTTGTTGAAGACGTGGTGTGGGCAGGGGTCGGTTGGTGATCCGGAGTGGATGGAGTTCATCGTGCGGGTGGTGTCTTCGGTGCTGATCGGGGTCCAGTTGCAGAGGGTGGTGGTGGCGGGCGTTGGTTCGGCGGTAGGGTGCGTGGTTTGTGCGTCGAAGCTGTTATGTATGTCGGTGATCTTGCGGTGGAAGAACGCGGAGAGTGAGTTGCAGAGGTCTTGCGAGGGGGTGATGTCGTTGTTTCCGGCGCTGGGGTTGGAGAACTCTTTGACGATGCTGAAAAGTTCCTTGCTGTCATGGGCGTTGTTGTCCAGTCGTTCTTTGAGTGCCGACTTCTTGGTGGCACGGATCAGCTGGTGGTGTTTGCGGGTGGCGTGCTTGAGGGCGGTCCTGTTGTCTGTGGTCTGGTCGAGTCGCCAGGTTTTCTCGAGAGTGCGGCAGTTCTTCTTGGATTCCTTGAGTTCGTTGGTGAACCAAGGGGTTTTCTTGCTTCCGGGTCTGCTGGGAGGGCTTTTTAGTGGTGCGAGGTCGTCGGCGCAGGCGGTCAGCCACTTGGCGAGGTTGCTGGCTGCTTCGTTTGGGTCCGTTGTGTTGGTGGGTGTGTTCTGGCTGAGGGAGGCGGTGAGCTGCTCGGGCGGTGATCTTGCTCCAGCTCCGGCGGGGAGCCTGTTGCGGGTGGTGGTGGGTCGCAGTCTTTCTGAAGCTGAAGTGGACGCAGCTGTGGTCGGTCCAGTGGAGTCCGGTGGCGTGGCTGAAGGAGATGTCCCTCCTGGCCACTCCCCGCTGGGGCTCCTTCTTTACTCCCTGCGGTGCCTGCGGTGTGGGTGCCACGGGCCCGCTTTGCGTGGGCCTCCTGGCGCCGGTCGACCAGCCGGCAGATGCCCCGATGTTTCACTCAGTCTCACCTCTGCTGCGCCACCCCGGGGCTTTGCGCTGCCTGCCAGGCCTCGGCTCTCCAAGCACAGCCGGTCGGCCACTCTTCCCTCCTCAGCGCCTGGCTCTGCCCGGGGCCTCCCGCCTAGCCCCTCACCTCACACAGCCGACTCCTGGTGGGTGCCTGTCCACTCTCCGGGACCCACGTCACTTAACCGGCCTGCCGCCATGTTCCTCTCCCCGCTTCGCCGCAGCTAGGGGTGGCCGGCCGCCATTTTCTGCGCTCTGTGCCGTGGACGTTAAACGCTCCGAATTACCACCTCCAGCCGTATATTCCCCTTATCTCGGAGCGCTGTCGGGCTGCAGGTGCGTCTCCGCTTATTCCCCGGTCGTCAGAGGCTGCTTATCGCTGGATTGGGTTGATTCGGGCGGCCGGGAGCGGGGAGACAATGTAGAACACGTCTTACCCGCTCGCCATCTTGGCCACGCCCACAGCACCAGATCTTTAGGGATGTGGAGCCTTCTGTCTCCACTAGACGCTGGATTTTCACTACCACCATTGCTGCTGGATCCTGAGTGTTTTTTGGCTTTCAGATCCAGCTGCTTCAGACTCACTTCATGAGCCAATAATAGTTTATTTTCCTCCAAGGCACTGTTTGCAGCAGCCTCTACCTTGGCTGCCTCTAGTTTCGACTTGGCCAGCTGCAGCTGAAACTCCATTACATCCCTCCTGTCCTCCAGCTCCCCGGGGAACAGGTTGTAAAATGATACAGTGCTCCCTACTCTAGAAGGGGACCTCACTCCTGTGGGCAAGTTGTCCCAGAGGCCATGGTCAGAGGGTTTTCATCCTCCTCCTCTATTACTTCCTACTCCTCTGCATCCTCATCCTGTTTCTGTGCTGTAGTAAGCAGCCGGCAGGCCTCTTTGCAGGCCCTGAGGCTTTTCTGGAGCTTCCTTGAGCTCCTGGATGCTGATAGCTCCCTCTTCCTGCAAAATCCTTTCAGCTCAGCCACAGGAGAGCCTTCCAGGTTGGCGAGATCCAACGCCATCTTTGTAGGCAAGAGTTACAGGTACACAAATGAGGTAGGAATTACATTTAGAGAAAAAAGGGGAAATAGCCAATCAAAGAGAATTTAAAAAGAGGTTGAATCTGTTGTCAGATTATTTATATGAGATTTTAGTTTTGCAAAAAATCACTCAGTGGCACTGCACAAACACAAGTACTGGATTCCACCGCTGCCACCAATATAAGAAATTGGGTTATTGATTGAGGGGGTTGGGTAGTAGCCTCACTCAGGTAACAACTACAATCCTCGTCAGGGTGAACAAAAGTCACTAAATTGAACTGTGGTTAACCCTCTTTTAGTTTGGCACAAAGTAGCCAGGCTTAACTTAGAGGCAATGTGTAAAGTATGTATGCAGCACACAATAACTCTCCAACCAGGCAGCCACAGAGAACACCATTACCCCTACCAAGAACTCTGCGACACCCTCTCGGACGAATTCCACAGCAAGATCGCCACCATCTACAACAACTTCGGACATCAACCCACTGCTCTCAACCTCAACAGCCTCAACCAACCAGCGCACACCAGCCGAATGATCACCACCTGGTCTCTGCTCACCACTCAGACCGCAATGGCCATCATGACATCCATCCACTCAGGGGCACCCACAACCCTTGCCCCCACCGTCTCTTCAACCGCGGGATCAACCCACTCAGCACAAAACTCACCAGCATCATCAATACCTCAATCTCTACATCAGTCTTCCCGGTCAGTTGGAAACACGCAGACCCCTCCAAAAGAAACCCTTCGCCAACCCCAGCAAACTAAAAAATTGTCAACTGATCTCCCTGCTTTATCACCAGGCCAAGGTACTTGAGAAGGTCATCAACCAATAGCTCACCGAATACCTGGAACAAAACCACCTAGTTGACGCCCTCCAATCAGGATTCCGTGCCAACCACAGCACCAAGACCGCGCTGATCCCTGCCACAGACGACATCAGAACCCTCCTCGACCGCAGAGACACTGTGGCCTTGATCCTCATCGACCTCACTGCTGCGTTTCTTCACTGTCTCCCACCACACCTTCAACAGACTCTACAACATCGGCATACAGCAAAATGCCCTCAAGTGGATCGTCTCCTTCCTTGCAAGACACACACAAAACGTCTTGCTGACTCCCTTCACCTCCGAACCCAAGGACATTATATGCGGCGTACCCCAAATATCATTCCTCAGCCTCACCTTGTTTAGCAACTACTTGACCCTCCTCGCAGACATCGTCAGATCCCACGGTGTCAACATAATTTCATATGCAGACAACACTCAACTTATCCTCTTGCTCACCGAAGAACCCTCTACCGCCAGAACCACCTTCTGCGACGCCATGACCAACGTAGCGGCATCTCCACCTGGCTCCTCAGAAGACTCTAGACCATACAAAATTACCCAGCCAGACTCATCCTGAACCTCCCCAAATGGACCCACATCACCCCCCACCTCAGAAACCTCCACTGGCTCTCCATCCAGAAGAGATGCCAGTTCAAGATCCTCACACACGCCTACAAAGCTCCACACGAACAAGGACCGACCTACATCAACCATCGACTAAACTTCCATTTACCCGCAAGACACCTGTGCTCCTCCTCACTGGCCCGTGTCTACATCCCCCGTATTCGTCGCAGCCGCAGCAGGAGCCACTCCTTCTCTTACACCTCCGCCAAGACCTGGAACGACCTGCCCCTCTACCTTCGAACACCACCCTCCCTGGCGGACTTCAGAAAGAAACTCGAGACCTGCCTCTTCGATGGAGACGTTGCATCCACAGTGCCCAGATATCCTTAGGGGTGATAGTGCTGGGCTATACAAATGCGAATTGATTGATTGATTGAAACACTCATAAAATGGAAACACAATAAAAAAATTGCAAACCAATTTAGAAAAATAAAGTTTCTTTTAATAAATAAAATAATTCCAGAAAAATCCAATCAGTAGAAACGAAGATATGCATGTTTTTGGTAAAAATAGCACCTAAAAGCACAAAACTCCACTCACGTGCGTTTTGGTTGTACTAGACTGAGAGGAATCACAAGTTAAGGCTCACCACAATGGAGTGTGTTGATTCCACTGAAAGAGTTACCTTCTCAAAGTCTGGCGCAAAGAGTTCTGTTCGCGATAGAGGAGGCTGTGAGGAGCATGGAGAACGTTGCAGATGGCCGTCGCTGTAGCATGAAGAGCAGGCCGGGCGGCGCAGTGTGTCATTGTTGTAGCATGAAGAGCCAGTCGGGCATCGCGGACTGTCGTTGCTGAAGCTTCGTGTTTGCGGTCACCCCAGGCTGTCATTGCTGTAGCATGAAGTGCATATCTTGCGTTGTCGCAGGCAGATATGTATTGCGAACAGCAGGTCTCCACTGGAGCTTCGCTTGGTGGTCCAGTTTTCGAAGAGCTCAGATGTCTAGGTTTCATCATTCTTTCCCTTCCCATGTCAAGGCCCCAAGACTTCTGGGGTGACAAAAGTCTAGTGTCAGGTTCTTTTGTGTGTGCTGGAGGCAAGACCTTTATAGTGCACACAGCTCCGCCCCAGCCATCCTGCCCATACCTAGTCTCCCTTTGTGTCACTGTCTGCCTTCTTGTAGTGAAATGAACAAATGATTTGCAACCTCATCCTAGGTCGCAAAACATGGAGCGGTAATTGACTGATTAGAGAGGAGGTACCTATTCAAAGTGGAAGCGGAACGTTTTTGGCAGCTCACATTGTGTGCGTGTGTTGGTAGTCTGTGGACTTTGACAAGAACAACGGCTGCAAGAACTGCTTCATATTCTCCTCTTTGTCACTTTTACTGTGTGCCACTTCTCTTGGCATTGTGACCTCTTGCCATTTGAAGGAGGGGGTAGTGTTGCCAGTAAATTACACATTTGAATGCAGAGGTGTAAGAAATGGGGTTACTGTTTGGGTGGGGTGAAACCCTAATCAGCAGCAATCGCCATCCTTGTCAGGGTGAGTTCCCAAGCAAACCCTAAATTTACCTGTGATCAACACTGTGGTAGCTTGGCACAAAAGCAGTCAGGCTTAACTTGGAGGCAATGTGTAAAGTATTTATGCAGCACTTCAAAAAGCAATGAGGTGAAACACAACTACAAGCACAGTAAAATCCCACAGCAATTTAGAAACAAAGAGTAAAATGTAATACACAATTCAAGACCAAAACAAGAAAATCCAATCAGTAGAACCAGAGATATGCAAATTTTAAGATTTCAGTAGAAATAGTGCCTAAAAGCACAAAGAGCCAACTGTAGTTATTTGATCGCACCAAACAGGGACAAAGTTCAGGCCGACCGTGATGGAGTGCGGGCTGGCTACAGGGACCCAGTTAGGCCCGCTGAACAAGAGTACTTTAAATCCTGGTTGTAGAGTTTTGGGAGATCCCGTGTTGAGGATGCACCGTGCAGCCGAGGCGATGTGAGGTCCTGGTGGAGAGATGCATCGTTTAGCGCTGGTTCCGGGAGGCTGCAATGCAAGGTCCTGCATCGTAGTTGAGGATGCTGTGGACGAGGGGCTTCAGATGTGAAGACCTGCGTCACACAGCGGCGGTTCCAAGGAAGTTGCTGGGTTAGCAATGCAGAGTCCTGCGTCATCGTCGAGGATGCTGTCGACAAGGGTTTGCGATGCCAAGGCCTGCGTCAGAGCTGTGTCACAATCACTATGCGGAGTTTGTTGAGGCAATGTGCAGCACAAGGCTCTGATGCAGAGTTTTTGGGAAGTGATGCATGGATTCTGCTGGCACCACAGTTGAGCTGGCATGACACCTTCAGGCCCACTTCCAAGGGTCCAGGACTGGGGTGGCACCACTGGGGAGGGCATGGTTCACAGCTGGGAGAGTCCAGGTGCTGAGTTCAAGATGGAGGAAGTCTGTTCTGTCCCTGAGGCTTTTGATCTGGAAGCCAGCCAACTACCCCTTGGAGTCCCTCTGGTGGTCCTGGGTTCAAGGTGCAATTCCAGTCCCTCTCACTCAGGCAGGAGAGCAGCACAGTAGGGTAAAAGAGTGGCAGTCCTTCTTGCAGCACAGCAGTCCTTCTTCCGAGACTTCCACAGTTCTATATGTGTAATGAAGAGTTGAGGTCTGAGGTCTACTTTGAACTAGGAGAAACTTCTAGAGGTTTCCACTCCTTTTTCCCCCCCAGAGGTGCTTGGAATTTCCTGGCTCTCTGCCCTGGCCCCAGATTGTCTGGGGTCACAATAGAGTAAGGCCTTTGTGATGTCCAAGTGTGGTAGGTACAAAAAATCAATAGGGGGGAATGGACCACTTGTCCTGTATAACCAGGGTCTATTCAGTTATGGCTCCTTCTAAAAAAAAAAACCCTCATTCGTGTACACAGGCGTCAGGCGGTATATCTTGATTCTCCGCCTTTCTGTACAATGACAGCATCATCATAGGGTTTTATTTGTTATGCTGACCTCCGCCAGGAGGAAGACCAACTGGTTTTGCAGTAGGGTCCAGAGATAAAAAAGTGAATGTTGGTGCTTGTAGTGAAGTGAGTTAAAATTCCCTACACCGCCATGTAGGTGAACATTTATTAACGAGCATGGTGGTGTGGAAAACTAAAAACAAAGTGGTGCGTGCGTAGATCCAGTTACTAATCTACCGCACTGTTAGTGGTCGGTCAACATGTTTCAGCCTCTTGGGATCTTGAGGCTTTCTTCAGGACCAATCAATGTGTAGCGGCACGTTGTGGCAACTACTAGAGTGGTTAACTTACCACATCCAGAAATATTGAGTCAGGTCAACAGTAGCTGTAGCTGAAAATAAAAAATGTCAATCATATATTTGACTTAATTATCAAACCCAAAATGGCGATGCATGATAATGAATGCTACAATCTGGCGCGCTTTCTAAGTGAACAATTGGCGCACTGTCGGTTTAAACTCAGAGTGGCAATGGCAATGCAATGTAATAGTCTGCTTTAAGGCACCAGTAGGTAGCAATTAGGTGTCTAGTAGAGCTCTCAATGCGTGCGTGCGTTTGTTTGTGAACACACAAGGGAGTGATTAACGTTCTTAGGCTCAAAAATTTATGATAACATAGAATCGCGCCAATAATGAGGTGTCTACAAAGTGCGCGTTTCGGTTTCAGGCTAATAATACGTTATCTACAAAGTGCGCGTTTAGGTTTCAAGGTGATTGGAACTGTTCTATGTTCAAAAACCACGTACGCGCTAATGAGCAAAATTACATATCTAACGCTTATCATAAAGGGCACATTTTCGATCGAATGTTCCTCAGTTTTTAACGTTAGTGTTGTGGATTTAAAAAGGAAGACTACAGTGCGAGCATTAAAAAGACAAATCGGCTGAACTGTGGAGGAATGCGGTCGCCGTTAGGGACCTGAATATGCAAAGGTGACATAGCCGTCGCATTGGTTACGTTTTCAACAAATACCTCAGAAGTCCCTAGTCCGGGCTCCCTCGGGGTGCCGGTGAGTTCTGGAAACCTGCTCCTGTCAAATAAAGTGAAGATTATTACTCCTTACTTTACAGGCTCCTAAGGCAGGATCGTGGTCTGACCGATGCTCACCAGACTGAGCTCGGTCCCGACTTGTGCTGGCTCTGTGCGCGGTACCCCGGGTGACGCGGGCCCGTGCTGAGCTCCCGGTTATCCTCTGGAAGTGAATGGAAATGGTAGATAGACTAACTATCACAATTCGACTGTGGTATCATATCGATAATAGTTTATTAACCACTTTATTAGTAATTCTTCATTCAACACTCTTAGAAGGTATCTTGGCACTTCTCTGTTATAATGAATAAAGTCGCCGCTTTGTGTATGAAATTATAATTAATAAAATATTGTCGTTGTGTTCTTAATGTATCATCTTGGATTGTTGGAGTGTCATGGATAACGTAGGTCCATAAGGAACTCCCAGTTTTTCGTAGAGGCCATGTATAAGATATGAGCCCTGATGATACTGTGGGTTGTACGTTATAATGGTATTTCCGTTCGAGAGTCTGTTAAATGGGAATTAGATTCTTCTCTTTTTATGGTGGAACAAGACTGGGTTGATCATGCTAAGAGATGTTCGATGTGAACAGTGACTTGGGAATCCTTAAGGTTATGGCTTGAGTCTCATGTCAATGTGTGCCAAGGAATATTATCATTCAGTCCTCCTGTATGTGTATGGAGTCGATGTACCCAAAGCTGCTCTTGCTCAAATAAAATTTGTTCTGCGTTGTGGCCTTTCACCGGTAGTGTCTCTAGAACCACCATCAAGTGTGGTAGGTGACAGCTCCTCCCCCTCGTAAACTCAGAGTGGCCCATTTTTCAACACCTAGTTTCCCTTTGCCTCACTGTCTGGAAGCAATACACAAAGATCAACTGCCAACTACACCTAGTAATGTCACCCAGGATACAGGCAGCAGACAGCAAATGGTTGGGACAAGAAAACGCTAACTTTCTAAAAGTGGCATTTTTAGAATTTTGACTAATAATCTGACTTTACCAGCAAATAGGTCTCTTAATTACAGTTCTTTAGACACCAAAGTCGATCTGTCGACTTGCTCCCAGTTGAAAGTTATCACTTATTAAATGTAATCATCGGCTCAAGAGAACTCCGATGAGCTGCCCTAGCCCGCCTGCCTTTCATCAGCGCGGCTGCATCGCGCCCATTAACTACGCAGCACCTGGCCCAAGTGGGGCTCCATCGGACTGCGAGAGGCGCGGGGACTTGGCCGCTGAGTCCCAGTCGCCTAATGCCTGGTACCGTCTAGCACTGCACCTGGCTGGCCAGCTACGCATCGGACCAAGAAGGCGAACCTTCGGCGGCATCTGTGAGTCTGGTTCAAACCTACACAGAAAATCTCCAGTGAGGCGAAGTGTGGGCTGATCCCGCCCTGAACCCAGCCCTTTGTGCGGTCTTCTCCTGCTGGCATCCTGCTGTCTCACGCTGCGGCCCACAAGCCAGTCCGTGGTCTCTGGAGGCCCTGAGGGGAGGAGGGCGGACACCGCGTCCCGGTGGGTCGGTCCTGGGGCGGGTTATAAAGCAAAGGCTATCACTCCCCCGCCCAGAGTGGGAACGTTTAGCAGCATAATTTAAGTGGCATTGTGGCATGGATTTGGAGCCCGCCACCGAGCTGTTCACTGTCCACATCGGGAGGGAGAGCCCTGTTGAGATCAGACACAGCGCTCAATTCTAAAGCAATTGATCCAGGCTTTGTTCCTTTTCAAAACGGCCATTTTGGAACCCCACCTTGCTTCCTCAATCTGAGATGGAGGCCCTTCGTTCAATCTAAAGTGAAATAGGACTGTCCCATCACAGGCTCACACCAGGAAAAGTAGGACTAAGACAAGCAAAACAAAACAAACAAAAAAAGCGAAAGGGAAAGGGAAATAGGACTACAGGCACTCCACCAAAGCAGGAACTTCCTGTACTAAAGTGTCGGCCATCTTGGAAAAGTACTGATACTGATAGTAAGTTGATCCCAAACCCGTTCCCCCACAACTGAGTAGCTCCCTATATGCTAATGGAATACCCACCTTTCTAAGGGTTAGGATGACACTGTTCCCAGTTTGCCATTTTCCAGACAAACTACTAACTACTATCATACCATAAGCATCCCTCCCACAACTGAGGACTCCCACCACGATTATAATTTAGGACGAGTATGCACTCACTTCCTGAATACCCACCTACAGTCCAACAAAAATCATTAGATCCACACATGCCATTGCTCACTATAAATATTGCAACCCTCTGTCGATCAGGAGGACTCCCATAAGACATGGCCCCCGCGTCATACTTCCCACCCCACAACATCCTAGAATCAGATGGCCGCAACTCCCAGAAAATCAAATACCCACCTAATCTAACAAACAACGCCTCCAAAGCCCTGAAACACCGACACCTCAAACGACACCCAGAAACACTTCTATCCAACCCATACTTCTGCACATCAAAAGGAGTCATAGCTAATGATCTCATATTTTACTCACAAAAAAGAGCCCAATGGAGAAAAACCTTCTACTCGATGCTATCTATCCCGACATCCAAGAAAACCTCTCACAGCTTAAGAGTTTCAGTAGCCCCCTCACCCGCCCTCAATACAGAATTAACCATCTCCATTTTTAGCAATGGGATTATACTCATACAGTCATGTGATAACAACCTCGACTTATTCAATGAATTCTTCCCTATCATCAAACAGGAGGTAACTAATAATAAGACAGTCCCCTCTCCAGACCTCCCCAGATCTTCACTCGACCAGTGGGTGCCCCAAGCTTTATCCTCGCATAGCTTTACCACCATAGACAATCTACCCCTTTCCCCACCATGCACCACCACACCAATCAGACTACACTATACCAACTCAGCCACTCCTCCAGACGATGTTGAGACAACCCCATCTAACCACACCATCCCATACTCTCTCACCACTACTAGAAGGGCCATAGAGTGACGCAATGACAAAAGTATTTCCACCACCTCTTCCCCACATACTAGTCCAGATTATAAGCCCAAAACCCCCACCACATATTCCTTTTTCCCGTCCTACTTTTCACAACGAGACTCAGGAAAAACACATCCCCCAATACACGATGCCTCAAACCCCATCCTGTTGTTACCACACCGAGATTGAGTCCAAACTGGGGGAAATTACACACGTACTACAGCAACTCAAATCCGACCTACAGAAGCTAACGAGCATTACAACTGAGCTGGCCTACAACAGGTGGCCCTCAAAGATTCCTGAGAGTAATAGCCAATCCACCCTAATAATATCATACACCATTCTGACCTGCCATCAAACATTTACAACTTCCAGACACCTCTGGTCACAAGATGGGCGATCCACACCCTTCCACAACGCATCCTCTAGACCGGCCAGGACCAAGAACTCTCTATCAGACAATGACATCCAAGCCCTTCGCCTCTCGTACAAGAATGCACACCATGACCTTCCACATAGCCTGAATCCCATCTTAACTATTGTCTCGAACCCACACAGAACAAGAATGCACACCATTACCTTCTAACAAGCCTGAATCCCATCTTAACTAATGTCTCGAACCCTCACAGAGAACAGAGACCAAACTCCAAAGAGGTAAACAATGCTAACCTCAAACCAGTACCCATCACAGAGAAAACCTCAACGAACACCAAACCTCACCTGAAATGCATGCTCCTAAATTTCAGATCGGCCATGAAACATGCAGCAGACATAGCAGACCTTATCCTCATGCATGAGCTTGACCTAGTCCTTCTAACTGAAACATGGCTAAAGAACGAGTCTGCACCAATTCTTGACATTTTAATCCATCCAGGCTATGACCTTATAAGAGCAGACAGACCCCCCCAAAAAATCTGGGGGTGGCATAGCCTGCATACACCGCATTAACCTTATGGTGAAACAGTCACAAACAATCGACCCTGCCACGTGCGAATACCTATGCATAAACATTGTGAGCAGCAACAGTCCCCTATGTAAGTTACATTTGATCTACCACCCTTCAGGCAACAACCGTGCAGTCATCAAACAAATCATGGAAATCATCTCTTCCAATGCGGGGCAACACTGCTCCCAAATCTTCCTCGGAGACTTCAACCTTTATTGGAACAACCACAATGACCCCACAGTTAATAGCCAAAAAACCTTCCTAACTGACCTCAACCTTGTCCAAATCTGCCACAGCCTGATGCACAACCTGGGTGCAACACTGGATCTTGTCATTGCTAGGGCAAACTCCATCAAACTTGAATCGATCGTCCCATGTGACTGGACGGGCCACCACTGCATCCCCTTCCTTATCACTGAACCAACGAAGACACATAAACTCCAATTAAAGAAACCCAAACAATGGAAAAGGAACTCTTGCAACATTAACCCCAACTACTTGGCATCCCTCAGCAACAGCGTAATACCGCCGCCAGCGGACATGACAGATGTCCACAACCTCACAACCCACTATAACAACTCGATGACTAGCATTCTTGACGCAGTCGTGCCCTTTCAGCTGAAAAGTCTGTCCTCTAAAGACTCCAGACCATGGAACAATGGGACCCTAAATGATCAAATATGCAACCTGAGACTAGCGGCATGGAGATCCTCACTGTCCCTAGAGCACCTTAAGCAACTAAGATCAAGGAGGAGCATCTACAACAAACACATTAGAATCTCAAAATCAAATTTCTTCAAAGATCAACTAAACAATGCTAGAAATCGCCCAAGACAACTGTTCGAAATTATCAAACATCAATCCTCTCAACAACCCAACTCCTCCTCATTAGGTCCCAACTCGCAACCAAACTGCAACACATTTGCCTCCTACTTCCTGGAAAATTCTAAAAAGATAGAGAATGAACTCCAAACAGCAAAGGAACAACTCACATTGTTACCTCCACTCATCCCCCACACGCCGCCGGGTGTACAAACCCCCAACCAACACGGACTTACCCTCAAAAACAAAGTGTCTTGGAACACTTTCAAAACCTTTGACGAAAATGCCATCCTCAAGATCTTAACAACTCTTAAACCATCAAATTACATCTGCGACCCTCTTCCAGCCAACATCTTCAGCGAGATCAAAACTTCTCTAATACCCCTCTGGACAAAGATAGTGAATGCCTCACTAGAGCAAGGAACCCTTCCCGACTGCCTAAAAGCAGGACAGGTAACCCCCATTCTAAAAAAAACTACAGTGGACCACACAATCCCAGATAACTATCGTCCAATATCCACTATTCCTACCCTAGCAAAACTACTGGAGAAATGCGTCCATTCCCAACTTTGCAGCCCTTTAGCTCAATACCACCTCATTGACCAGTACCAATCAGGCTTCAGGCAGAACCACAGCACGGAAACAACCATGACACACATTGTCAATGACGCGCTCAGAATACTAGATCAAACTAATATTGCCTCCTAATCCTCCTAGACCTATCCTCAGCCTTCGATACGGTCAAACATAACAGTCTCCTGGACTAACTTGAACACAGAATGGGTTTATCAGATGCTGTCCTAAAATTGTTCGCCTCTTTCTTAGACAACCGAACTCAAAGAATCAAGATTAACCAATCGCTGTCCACGACCACGCCGGTCTCCCTGAGAGTCTCTCAAGGCTCGTCCTTATCAGCTACCCTCTTCAATCTATTCATGGAGCCCTTAACCAAAATTCTGAAACGCTCCAATGTTCATTACAACATGTATGCGGATAAAACCCAACTATACCTAAAAATATCTCCGGATGATATCCGCTTATTTAACACAGCTCTGCAAAAAACCCACAACTGGCTGACAAAAAACCACCTCAAACTCAACGCACTCAAAACCGATTTTCTCCTAATTTTCCCACCACAAGGACACAGCGACATTGAAAATTGGATGAACCCCTTAACAGCCTTCAACTGCGCACCACACATCATAGATTCCACAAGATAACTGGGAATAACACTCGACAAGAATCTCACCATGCAGAAATACAACAGCACAGCCACCAGAGGAGCAAACGTTCATATGAACATTCTTAGAAAACTAAAACCCTTCCTCATCGCCGACGACCTCAAATCAGCCATGCAAGCTCTAGTGATACCCAGAATAGACTATGGGAATACAACCTTACGTGGTTTGCCGAGATCCAGACTAGCTCCACTAAGAGCCTCACTCAATGCAGCTGCAAGACTCGTCACTGGCTCTAAAAAGAACAATCACATCACCCCTGATCTAAAGGCACTGAACTGGCTCCCTTATGAGGCAAGAACACAGCTAAAAATTTCTTGCAGGACTCACAAAGCCCTACACTTCAACACACCAAAGTATCTAGCCAATAAACTGGATTTATCAGGCGGTGGCAGAACTTCAAGAAGCACCAGCACCTTGCTGTTGAAACCTCAAAAATTTCAAAAAAAGAAAACATACAACCGTACCTTCTCCGGACTAGTACCTAGGATCTGGAATGCCCTGCCCCCGGAAATCAGAATGAACGTTTCAATCACTTCCTTCAAAAAAGAAGCCAAACTACTTTTAATTAACAAAATTGTACCCGGATCTCAATTCTTGAGCTAGTTGGGTACTAATCGGACGCAGCTCACCTACCAGGATCGGCGCTTAAGTGCGAATGGCTAACGCACTCTTGAATACCCTCCAGATCTACAACGAGTACTGACAACCTTTATGTTGTCCTGTGATCCACTCATATAAATGTTCCCAGTTTTTCACTCTATCTACTGATGTGATCTACAACGAGTACTGACAACATCTATGTTTTCTTGCTATCTACTCATATATATGTTCCTAGTTTTTCACTCTTATCTATTTGATGTAACATTTGTAAACCGCTCTGATACCCTTCCAGGGTCTAGTTCGCGCTATATAAAACTTTATAAATAAATAAAATCAGGTAATCCAATATTATCCTATGGGAGAGGTAGGCCTTGCAGCAGTGAAAACAAATATAGCTGTTTTTTCACTGCCAGAACATAACATTTTTTTAAGTACATGTCCCGCTTTTCAAATACACTGCACCCTGCCTTCTGGGTTGTGTAAGGCCTACCTTAGGGGTGACTTATATGTGTTAAAAAAGAAGGATTGGGTCTGGCAAGGAGTTTATCTTGCCAAGTCGAAATGTCAGTTTAAATGCACACACAGGCTGCAATAGTAGCCCTGAGACTTATTTAGAAGGGCTTCTTAAGTGGGTGGCACAATTAGTGCTGCAGCTCCACTAGTAACATTTAATTTACAGGCCCTGGATACATGTGGTACCATTTTACTGGGGACTTATAAATATATTAAATATACCAATTGGGTATAAGCCAATTCTACCATATTTAGGGGAAAGGGCACAAGGGCGTTAGCACTGGTAAAGTGCATAGAATCCTAAGTTCAACAAAAACGAGGTTAGCAAATAGAAAAATAGGGGTGAGAGGAAAAAGATTTGGCGGAGACCACCTTAAGGCTGACAGGTCTAACAACAGGTCTATTTTACCATGCATGCCTCCATACCAACATTCACTACTGTGCACAGAGGTACAGATCTGATTCCCACCCCAGTAATATGTTTGATCCAACTGGATTGTGCCTCACTGAGCACATTCCCTTTCAAAAGTGAAAGATTAGGATATCCAGCCCAAAGCCTGGAGCTGCTCACTGAGCCATATTTAAGAACCTGGCCTCTTGTCTTTTTATCTTCTGAAAGGAAGGGAAACCCCTTCTTGTGGTCTTCTTCTTAGTAAGCCCTGGCGGAGTTCGCGTAGCCGCGCTATGCGGAACTCCCCGAAGCGGTAAAAAAACTCTGCAATGCTACGCGGAGTTCCTCGAGCATGCGGAGTTGCTTGTTCCGCAAGCTCACGAGACGTTTCTGACATTCTGCAACGCGGATTGCGTGTTCGGGGGGAAATATCGTGCAAACTTCACCACGCGGTCGCACATGGGCGCAGCCATCTTGTTTTTCTTGTCTGGTTATGGTTCTGGGGCCTGTTTTTCAATCCTTTTTTTCTGATCTTTTGTATTTAATATCTATCCCTCTCTCTTCCCAAGTGTATATTTAGCGTTTCTTTTCTACTTTTTGTGTGTTTTACTGCGTTTGTACTGTTTTTCTATTACTTGCTTTTTTTTTTACTTCCCTTCTTTTTCTCCTGGCTTAATTTTTTACTCCTACATTTTCTTTTCCGCCCGCCCCCCAGAACCATGGCCAAGACTACGAAGAGTGCTTCCTCCAGTTCCCGGGGAAACAAGAGGAGCCGTCTTCCTTGCGGAAGGAGGTGCCCGGAAGGGGTGCTGCCCCGGACCTTATTCTCTGAGGTGGAGGTGGCTGCACTCGTTTTGTTTGTGCAGCGCCACCTCCCCTTAACTCTGGCAGCAGGCGGCAAGCCTGGTTCCGGGTACGGGATCCAGGAGCGTTACCGCCGGTGGGCGAGGGTGCTCCAGGCAGTGTATCGCTGCTCTGAGGTCTGGCGCACCCATAACCAACTGACGCACCGGTGGTCCGACATCCTGGACCTGGAGCAGGACCTGCTGGACCTGCTAGGTGTTGAGGTCGTGGGGCTTGGTGAGTAGCTAATTATATTACTATTGTGTGCTCTGTTCTGTGTTATTGCAAATATAATTTTTTCCCAAATAGCAATAATGCTGCTGCTGCTTACATGCAGGTAAGTTACGTTTAAAAATCTTATATTATGTGATTGTCATTCTTCTAGACAGGTGCTTGGCGCTACTAATCTTACTTGTTTGCAACTTTGCGCTCGCTTGGGCTGATTATGTAAGAGCGGTTAGAGAACTTAAGTTAGGTAATGCAGACTAGAGAGACTCCTTTCCTTTGTCCTGTCACTAAGATAGTGGTAGGTAGTTAGTTAGTTACTTAGTATTAGTTGGTAATTTTTTTGCGGTTCGCGTGGCGCGTCCTCCTCTCACATGCTGCTGACTCCTTAGTAGAACCTTTTGTAGTTTGTTAGTGAGTGAATAATATAGCATCTCAGCCACCAACCAATTTGGTGTTTGCAATATGCTTGCGTCCATCCGTGCATTTTTGAGGACTAAAATAATGCAGACTTTATGAATTGGCCAGTCAAAGGGGGATGATGATTGCGAATGAGATCAGAACTTAGAAGAAGCAGATATAGTTTTTTGGCAGTTCATTCCAAAGTCTTTGGAATAGGCGGGCTAGGTGGTACTTAGGTTTAGGATTCTGGAATCGGAATGGAACTGTAGAATAATAAAGATAGCACGGTCCGCGACCGCGATACAAGTCTACTACTAATTGATCTGATTAGTTAGGTCAATTTTATTACAGTTGCAATTTCCTGTCCAAAAATCTTTTTGGAGCGATTTTTTAATATTTATTTCACACCAATCAATTTTTGTCTCTTTAATTATGTGTTACATGATCAGCATCCAGGGGCAAGAATAAGACGGAGTCTGCCGAGGCGGGAGCTGGAGGTGCCTCCCAGGATCGCTTCTCTGCAGATGGCTCTGCTGGCCTCAGTAAGTCCTCCTGTTGTTAATATTACTAAATATTTCCCTAACTTTTACTGCACCTTATTTTTTTCGAACTATTATTTCCGTTTCCTAATTCAATTTTTTACCAAATCTTCTTCCATCTATCTGTTTCTACATTCTTGTTATCCTTGCATTACCTACCAACTTAGTTATATATATTTCTAGTGTTTTTATTTTTTTTTTACATCAAATCTAACTGCCTCTGACTCTGTACTATTAGTCTGTCTGTAGCTTTCTTTATTCTGGTTTTTCAGTCAGCTTTCCCTCTCCCCTTATATTTTGTGGACTGCCTAGTGGTGGTACTACTGTAAGACTCAGAGAACACATTGGGGTCCGTACTACTACTAGTACTACTACTCTACTGTGCGGATTGAGATTAGAAGGCTTTCTTTCTCATGGTTATTCAGTAAATAAAATGATGGTCACGCTGGACACCCCAAAGTGGTGTAGTATTTTACTTTTTCTCGTCTAGGCCTAGTACTATTATTAGCAGCAGTTGATGGTGAACAACTGATTACCGTGCACCATGGCTGGAAGGAAGTATGAGGAGGGGAAGGAGGGCACCATTATTTTCCAACCAAGAGAGAGGAGACCTCATGTCTGATTGTCTGCCCAGTTGGCTACTCTTTTTCTTTTTAGGATTGTAACTTTTTATTGATTTCAGAAAGGGAGGGGATAAGGAACATCAGCTGTCGCCTACATCCATTGGCCGGCGAGGAATAAGCAGTAAGGTGTTAATTCAATTTACATCATCCTGCACCTACATCCATTGGCCGGTGCGGTAATCATGAGACCAAACAGAAAATGGGGGAAGGGGGGAGGGGTAAAGATGGGAGGGGAAACATAATCCAAATTCACATCAAACCTTAAACAGGAAACAACGTGTGCTCAAGTTGCTAAGGTGTAGATTTCATTCTTTCTTTTCCCCTGGATCCGCTGGGGTTGTGGGTGAGGAAATCTGCAGTATGCGTAAGTATATCGGGCAAGTTAATTGCTGAAATTCTCCTGAGAGATGTGTAATACATGTGCCCCACCTTTTTTCGAATTTTGGTAATGTGTGGCTAACAGTAGCTGTCAATTTCTCCATCCCTAATAGGTCCCAAAGTTTGTGGAGCCAATCTGCGTGGGTCGGAACCACATCAGTGCCCCACTTAGACAGCAGGAGCTGCTTCGCAGCACACAACGCCAATGTAATAGCTTTACCCCGTTCGGAGTGTAGTGGATAGGTTAAGGCATTGGGCAACCCTAATAGAACGTAGGCTGGAAAGCGGGGTATTTCGGTGTTGAACATTGTGTCAATATCAGTCAGAACTTCCTTCCAATACCTATGAAGTTTGGGGCAGTGCCACAGTAAGTGGGTGAGTGTGCCTGAGTGAGCGCAGTGCCTCCAACACTCATCCGGCCTCCCCCTCTGCCACTGAGCCAAGCGGGCCGGGGTGTAATACCAGTAGTGTGCCAATTTTAGTAGAGTTTCTCTGCCTGCGGCACTTGTGGCGGATGTGCGTGCTCGGTGTAGTATGTCTAGCCACTCCTTATCCGTGAAGCTGCGTTCGCATTCCCGCTCCCATTCTTCCGAGCTGGAGTATGTAGCGGTGTAGGAAGGGTATTTAAAAAGGAGTATATGTCGGACAAGATACGAGAATCGTCCTTCCGAGTGAAAAGCCAGCGTTCAAACAACATTAGTCTTCTACTAGCATGTGGCTTAACCGTAGGTAGAGACACCCAGTGTCGGACCGCTAAGTAATGCCAATATTCTGAGTCCGGGAGCCCAAAGTCCTGTCGGAAAGCCTTAAAATCCAACAGGCCTTGGACATCAAACAGGTCCCCAATCCGATTACATTGTGCTTCCTGCCAAGGTGCAAACGCTTTCTCTGACATTGCCTGAGGGAAATCTGAATTTCCTATGATCGGCGTAAGTGGTGAAATACGTGTGGATAGCTGGTGGGTGGAGTACACTTTGTCCCAAACCCCAGCAGTTGCTCTGACCACCGGCGAGATGTATACACCTGGCGAGCGATATTTGCGCTGCAACCACGGGATCTTCCAAATATGGATGCCCGCTACCGCCTGGTCCAGAAAGCACCAATGTTTTTCGGTCATCAGACGCTGCCATTCGACTATATATCGTAGCTGAGCGGCCTGATAATATTTCTTCAGGTTTGGTATTCCGAGTCCCCCCTTGGCCAGCGGCAGGTATGTGCGCTCCTTCGCCATCCGAGCCCGCTTACCCGCCCATATGAAGGCTTCCAGTGCATCCTGCATTTTCCTCAAGATGGCTGAGGGAGGTGGCAACGGCATCACCTGCATAAGGTAGAGAATTTTCGGCAACAAGGTCATTTTCACTGCCGCGATGCGGCCCACCCAAGAGAGGGGACCCCCCCGCCACGATTGAATGAGTATGCAACAGGGCCACGTAGTTATGGGTGATTGAACTTTCTATTGTGGGCAGTATTTGAATGCCCAGGTATTGGATACCCTGCTGTGACCACTGAAAGGGAAATGTTGACTCCAAGTGGGTTTGTTCCTCTCGAGGGATGGTGATGTTCAGGGCTTGTGTTTTGGCAGTGTTCACTTTAAAGCCAGAGACCTCCCCAAACCGAGCCAGCTCCTCTAGGAGGGGAGGCAAGGAGCCACGCAGATTGGTGACAGTCAATAAGACATCGTCCACGTACAGGGCTATTTTGTGAGATTGGCCCCCCATCCAGACGCCCTCTATCTGCGGATGACGGCGGATGCACTCCGCCAGGGGCTCCATGTAGAGCGCAAATAGAAGGGGCGAAAGAGGGCAGCCCTGGCACGTCCCCCTTGCAACTGGAAAGATCGGGGATTGAGTGTTATTTACCCGTACCCGCGCTTTGTGATCCGCATAACCCGCCCCGACCCAACGCCAGAACCTGGGTCCGAAGCCCACCGCTTCCAGCACTCCATGCAAGAAGGGCCAATGGATGCGGTCAAAGGCCTTTTCGGCGTCGATGGACAAAAACAACGTTGGGACCTGAGAGCGCTGAGTCTTGTCCAATAAATGGAAAAGCCGCTTAGTATTGTCGCTGCAGGTTCGACCCGGTATAACGCCAGACTGGTCAGGCTCTATCAAGCCCGGCATGTGCCTGCCTAGTCGCCCTGCCAAGATCCCAGTAAATATCTTAGCATCGACGTTCAAGAAGGAAATGGGTTGTAGGAGGCACAAAGTTGGGGGTCTTTCCCTGGCTTTGGTAACACCGTGATGACCGCCATGCGCATCGATTCTGAGAGTTCCCCCGATTCACTAAAAGAATTGTAGAGGCGAGTCAGAATGGGGGCTAGAAGGGGCGCATATTGCTTATAAAAGGCAGCTATAAGCCCGTCTTGCCCCGGCGCTTTATCTACTTGCAGGCGACCTATCGCATCTAACACCTCCCTTTCAGTTATATCCTTCTCCAATTGTTCAGCGTGGAAGGGCAGCAGTTTTGTGACGTGAGCCTGTTCAATGTATAATGGGCCAATGTCTGAGGAAGTTTCCTCCGCTGTGTACAATTGCGCATATAAGCGGCCGAATTCCGCCGCTATATCTTCATCTCTCGTGAGATGGCGTCCGCTGCTATCTATGACAGCCTGTACACGTCTAGAGTGCACCTGCGCCCTCAGCCTATGTGCCAATAGTGTCCCTGCCTTGTTGCCCCCCGCATAGTACCTCTGCGGTGTTCACAGCAAGGCGTATGCAGCCAAGTCCATATCTAGCGCTCTAAGCTGTTTCCGCGCTACATTTAATTGCCATCTATTTTTATGTGTGGCTACACGTCGATGCTCATCTTCCAGCTTTTTCACACTGGCTTCGAGTGCAGCTCGCTTCGAGGCCCGTTCCCTGTTAAGCCTGGCCGCTATCGCAATGTATGTCCCTCTAACGACCGCCTTAAGGGCTTCCCAAAGCATCGTAATCGCAGTATCCGGTGTGTCGTTGATGGAAATATAATTTACAATGGCCTTCTCTACCTCCTTTACTGTAGCGTCGTAAGTTAACAGTTTAGGATTAAGACGCCACGTCTTGCTGGTCTGATGCGCAGTCTGAAGGCGAATATCTAGCTGGATCAGGGCATGGTCAGATATGGCTGCCACGTCACTCGTGGCCCCAACTACTCTGGGACATAAAGGGGCCGAGACCAAGAAGTAATCAATTCTAGCGTGAGATTGGTGGGCCGTGGAAAAGAAGGAGTAGGACCGTGACTGTGGATTCAATACCCGCCAAATATCAGTAAGCCCTGCCTCCGCCATCCAGCTTACCCCTTGTGTGGAGTACATCCCCGTGGGCCCTGGACGTGAAGGGGACCTATCTATAGCAGCGTCCATAACCATATTAAAATCGCCCCCTTTTACCAAGTTGGAGTCTGGAGACGCCAGTACTTCACCTAGTGCCTGGCGAATAAAGGGCTCCTGCCTTTCATTGGGGACATAGAGGGTAGCTATAGTGAATGTATGTTGAGCCAAAGACACCCGCAAGGACAACAGCCGCCCCAGAATCTCAGATTGTACCCCTTCAACCACAACCCCTGCTTTCTTCCCCTGACCCGGGGGCAAGTACTGGCGATCAAACCATCTCGACCGCATTCTGTGACAATCCTGTTTCAACAGGTGCGTCTCTTGTAGGAGACAGAGATCGCATCGGGCCGCCCTAAGCTGGTTGAGGATTGCTACTCTTTTGGCCGGTGAATTGAGACCTCTTACATTCAAACTAAGCACCTTCACCATGAGACAATGAGAACAGGGCCGCTGTACGAGCTCCCGACCACTCCTGCATAACCCCTACCCCCAACCCAAATACACAGTGAGTCTGTCTGAAGAAGAATGGAGCACCAAAACATTGAGGAAATATAACAACAAGAACAAAAAATAGAACAAAAGCACCTATTGGTGCACAACTTGCGATTGTGTAGAGAGGGTCCATGTCGCTGGTTGTCCGCGGGAGACGGGTGAAAGAGTGGAAAATCACCGCCCCCGCCGCAACCGGTCAAGTAGGAAAGGCACAAATATGCCCCGGGGGAGGCCACCCATCCCATTCCATTAAGGCTAAGTGCTGAGTGGTTTGCCGCTAGTCGTCATCGCGTTCTGGGGACTGGTGGTATTCAGAAAGCTGCCGTAGTAAGTCCGAGCGCTCCTTGATGCTTTCGGTTTTCGTGGGCTTTGTATGCTGTGACAGGGAAGAGTTCCTGATACGGCGCCGCCTCCGAGTGTCCGCAGTTGATAATTGTGAGCTAGTGCGTGGCGAAGAGGAGTCCTGATCCAGATCTAGACCTAGAATGTCCGCTGCCTACGAGGGTGTGCACGTCACACGTGTCTCCCCTTGCCATGCGAATATTAGACGGAATGGGTGGCCCCATCTGTACCTCACTCCTTTGTCCCTCAGGAACGCCGTCACTGGTCGCATATCCCTACGCCGCTGGAGAGTAATGACTGACAACTCCTGGTAAAAGCGGACCTTCTGACCCTCAAAGAGAACTTGTGGTTGGTCCCGCACTGCTGCCATAATTAGCTCCTTTTGAGTATAGTTATGGAGACACGTCAGAATGTCCTGTGGCGCACCTGGTGAGTTAGAGGGGCGCCCCGCCCTATGCGTCTGATCCAGAAGAAGGTCTTTCCCCTCCAAGGCCGGCACGATGTGTCGGAAGAGGCGCAGAACGTAGTCCTCCAGGCGTCCCGCGTCCGCCTGTAAAGGCACCCCTTTAATTCGGATGTTTGACCTACGCGACCTGTTTTACAAGTCCTCCAGATGCAGGTTGAGGTCCGCGTTGTGATCCTTAAGTTCCAAGATCTCCCTGCGGCATTCCTCCATCTCTGGAGTCTGCGGTGCACTCCACCGAGTCCACCCTCTGCTCTAGTTCCCCCAGGTCATGTCGCAGGTCTTTAATTTCAGTGGCCATATCCGTTCGGAGGGCTGCGATATCGCTCCGTAGCATGCCGATAAGTGCTTCCATGAAGCCCCTGGTGATTGGGGCCTCCTCGTCTGCCTCTAGGCGCGCCGGAGAGCTTGCTCCACTAGCATCTTGGGGGACTGCAGTGGCCCCCATTTTCTTGATAGAGCCCTTACTCAGGAGATCCTTGATGGTACCAGTGTCCTTCTTTGATCGTGATGAGGCCATGGTGAGTCGGGGGAGGCACCGCAGGAGTCTCACTCCGGGGGATCTCGGTGCAGGAGAGGGCCACCAAGAGGGCAGTGGCCGGCAGTCTCCCAGGTAAGAATGTGCAGTCCCTCTCCGTCTATCCTCCCACGCGGAAGATCCTGAAGTAGGAACCACAGCCGCTGGTGTTTGCGGTCGCTTTCACTGCAGCTACCAGGCAGCGACCAGCTGAGCCCTTATGTCAAACCTCAAGTGGGCCCTCGACGGTTCAGCACCCGCGGCCCTGCTACTTCGCCCACCGCAGCCAGTGGCTGCCCAGCTGCGTGGTCTCACTGCCGCGGGCCCAATGTGTCGATTGTCGCAGGCAGGGGCCACCACGCGGCAGATGCGGGCAGTAGAGCTGCAAAGTCCACCGCGGCGGGGCGTGCTGGTCGCCGTCCACCCGCCGCGTTCCAGGGCCCTGATCCGCCTGAGCGAGTCTTCGCTGGAGCCCTCCGTTCGACCCCGCACATGGGATAGCAGTCTTGTGGCTCTCCTTATTAGTGCTGCTGTGTCAAGCAAGTGTCTGCCTTCTTAGGATTCCCCTTCAGGGCCGTTCACTGTCGCCCATATTGACAGGGGGCCCAATCGCAGTTTCCGCTCAGGGTGGCCCGGGCTCCACTGCCGTGGGCCCTCGTACACGTGGGCTAGCTCTGCTCACAGTCGGCCCGCTGTATCCGTATTTGGGGGAGATATGCCGATCAAAGCCGCCGAGGCCCCCGGGTGCCCCAAGTGCCTCTGCTCACCCGGTGTCTCCACCCACGTCACTTGGGGCACTGTTGGAGGGGAGGGGAGTGCCTACCGCCCTCTGGTGTGGAAGTCCATGCGCCTCAGATGCTCGCAGGCGCTGCCGCAGGTTCTGCGCAGTTCCCCACGCTCAGAATCCCCAACATCAAAGCCTGGCCCGGAGTAGAGTTGCCATCCGGCCCCCAGCCTGGAGAACGGCCCGCACCCGCAACTTCTACCACTTTCTCGGGCTCCGCCCGATCTGCTCGATTCGCCGGTCTCCGCGGGCTTGAAGCTTACGCCGCCGCCATTTTGTCACCACTTCGCCGGCAGTGTGGTCGCGGATTCTGCTCAGCGGTTGCCCCAGCCTCCACCGCCGGGGTCGCCGAGTATGTGGGCCTGCTCCACTAACCTTCGGCCCGCTTTGCTGTGAATTGGGGGTAGATACCCCCCCGGGAACCGCTAAAGAGCAATCCGGTGCGGCGGAGCTCCGTGACTCTGCTACCGCACGGGCGCCATCTTGGACACGCCCCCCTACTCTTTTTCTTTTTAAAAACTTAGTTTCAACAATAGCTCTAGCCACTGACTCCAGTCCTTTGGGTTGTCCTCTTCTTGAGAGGCTTTTCGAAAATTGCCACCAACATAATGCCCAACCAGATATTTTATTATTTTTGATAGGATAGGACATACTGTCTACTCTACTCTAGTACCTGAATTGTACTAGTGATGTGTGTGGTGTATGTTGTATATATTGTATTTTCATTCATGCTAGTGAAAAAAATAAATAGGGGAGGAGTATATGGCATCTAAAAAATGTGCAATGTTTTTTCTAGGCGAGCCAACTACCAGTGCTGGGGCCAGCGGCGAAGGCGAAGCCAGTAAGGAGGGAGCAGCAGATGCAGCAGCTACAGGGGGTGAGCCAGCTGCAGTGGCGGGCAGTGGTAAGTTATATTCCTTACTTATTGACAATACACTCGCTGCAAGGGTGTACACTGTACTGTTGAGAGAGACTAAGTTGTTGTGAACAACGATTGAAGAAGACACCCTTTACTTAGCATTAGCGATGGCATTAGCTGCGGGAGTTGAGTAACTAATGGCCTCTACTATCTGACTTCAACTCAGCTGGGAAAGTTTTATGAAGAAGACTAAGAGTCAGATGACCTTGATGGATGGGTTGAACGAAAAGGGAAAGAAGGATGGAAGGACGGGTGACATACAATATATGACTGGCAGAGAAGGATGCGTGGGTGAAGAAAGGGGGCCCGGGATGCATGGGTGGTTGAAGGATGGGTGAAAGGTGAAAAAAAGGATGCCTGCCTGGGTGGGTGAAACTGTATGGGTGAAAGGAATCATCCGGGGGGTTTGATGTGTCAACCTCAAAGGCAAGCAAGGATGCATGGATGGTGGTTAAAAAAAATGACAAATGTATGTTGTTGGTGAAAGGTTTGTTGAGATTAAGAAGAATGATAGACATGTTTACTTTGAATGGATGGATGCCTGGATGGTATTCAATCATAGCATAGGTGGAGACTGGATGCACAGAATGTAAAATAAAAATAAACCGTGCCAGGGTAGCAAAGCCAAGGGTGAAGATTAGAATAAAAAAATAATGTTAGAAGAGCAATGCAATGATAAATGGAAAAATCACTTGGAAGAAACAAGGACTGTTTTCTTCCAAGGTTTTTGGTTCAAGGTTGTATTTCAGAATACTCCCTTGACTCACAGTAGTTTGCAAAGCACAACATATATATTGTGTATGTATGTACCCACCCATTATCAATCGCCTCCCTCCGTCTCGGAGGCCCACTCCCACTCCCTACCTATGTCATTTCGACTGTGTCAGCCATGAGTGGCCTATCTGCTGCATGGTTACACAATCAAACAATAGAAGTACCTCGCATTGTTACATATATCATCATTTATTTTAGTAATCAGATATCATCTGCCTTGTTGTAGTAGTCAGGGTGAAAGTGAAATTGAGCAGTTGCCATTGATTTAACTGAGTATGGCCATAATAGAACAAGCATTGGCATAGCCAATAGGTCTCGCCTTTGGGACGTTATAAGTGTTTAGTGAGAGCTATTGGCAATGTTTTTAAGGTATGTTGTAGAGCAATGTGGCTGCTGTGTTCAATACTGTAAAGATTTTGTGCGAGTTGTGCTTAGGGTAGTGACGTAAGGGTAGTGGCATGGTGTGGAATGTAGTGGTGAGTTGTGATATGATGTGTGTTTGTGGGATGTATGTGTGTAGTGTGTTTTGTTGGTGTGTATGTTGGTGGTATATGTAACTTTTCACTCAAAAATAAAAATTTGTAATGAGATGAATTATGTGCGTACTGTGATGCGGTTAGTGGCTTTTGTAAGGTTTTTAAAAACAAATACATTGTTTTGTTAGTTTTCTATATGGCTATGCAAAGGCTTTATTTGAAAGTAATTAGAATCTGAAAAATTAGTGCAAAAAAGCTCCAAAATAGTTAGAGGGTGTATAATATTTGTAATAGTGCCAGTCGGCTGGGACAGAAAACACCTATTATACGGATGGACAAATGTAGAAAGTATCTACTGAATGGAAGTGAATTTATAGAGGCACAGAAAAGAGTTAATGTTGAGAAAGGGCTGTAATAAATGTTATTTAAGGTGACGTTGTATGCCTCGTTTAGAAGTGGTTGTGCTGGTAGGTTTTGCCTATTATTTTTGAACACGCCAAACGTTCGAAGGGCTGGTATTGGCACAGAAAAGTCATTTAGCACTGGCGCCACGTCACTGGTGTCCTGTTTGTGCCTGTGAAGGGGTAGGGAAGAGTCCGTCGCTTTGCCCAGCCAATTAAAAGCTTGTTATGTTGTGGAAAGTCAATCGCAGCTTATTGTTGTGGCAATAAGAGGCACGTTGGCAGCACTGCGCAGCCAGTCACATGTTATTGTAGCATCTGTGGAAGGTATGTAGGTTAAGGGTGGAGTCAGTCAGTCTGAAGTTGTGCCATAAAATTCCGGGAAGGTTAGGGTAGAGAGTATCGTGCCTAGATGGTGTTTGTAAAAAGGAGACAACAATAGTGAATCATTTGTCAGTCCCGAGGCCGGCTCAACATCCGGTGATTCTGGGCAAATCACTTAATCTGCCCGTGCATAAAACATCAATTTTACCTCTTCCATTACATTTTAATGTTAGGATATACGACGTCTATATATGGAGGACTAATAGTACGAAAATGAAACATAATGATCATAAAAATGAAGGAAATTGTTGGCATTGCGTGCACAAATTTAAGCGCATGTATTATTGTGAAAATATATCTTTAGCCTTTGTCAACAACGCCAAACATTCGAAGGGCTGTTATTGGCACAGAAAAGTCATTTAGCACTGGCGCCACGTCACTGGTGTCCTGTTTGTGCCTGTGAAGGGGTAGGGAAGAGTCCGTCGCTTTCCCAGCCAATTAAAAGCTTGTTATGTTGTGGAAAGTCAATCGCAGCATATTGTTGTGGCAATAAGAGGCACGTTGGCAGCACTGCGCAGCCAGTCCAGCCACATGTTAGTGTAGCATCTGTGGAAGGTATGTAGGTTAAGGGCGGAGTCAGTCAGTCTGAAGTTGTGCCGTAAAATTCCGGGAGGGTTGGGGTAGAGCGTATCGTGCCTAGATGGTGTTTGTAAAAAAGAGACAACGAGTCGAAGGGAAGATGCTGTCTGTGAAAGGCATACAGCACTGGACATTCAGTCAGATTGCAAGCGAAAGAGAAAGCACGGTAACCTGACCCACGAGGAATGCAGCTGCCGCCCTGCGCGCCGCTGCTCGCTTTCGAAAGCAAACCGCCGTGGGAGTGAACATTAAAAAAACAGGTGGGACATGCGCCCGCCTTTAGCCATTTGCGTTCTTCATTTTTGAAAGACACACGCAAAAGCCAACCACATGCGTGGGGGGAGTCAGACCCACACAGAGTAGTTTAAAGTACTTACAAGAAGCCTCGAAGACAGCGCAGGTGCGCTGCGCTAGGCTCGACCTAAAAATAGATAATTGTGTAGTACAGCTGCCCCACCTGCAGACAGTAGTAAAGTAACGTGAGTCTACGACTGCGACATGAGTATGTCTGTGTAGGGCGCAAGCTGACTGAGCTGGCATGCCTACAAGGCTAATTTAGCTAAACAAGAGAGAGAAGAAGAAGACTTGTCGACTCCATAGTGCCTAGTAATGCCTGAAACTCACACAAATGTTAGGGGCCGAGGAAGTGGGAGGATACCACAAATGTTATATACTGTGCTTGCTAGTGCTACTGTGCCACTATAATTTTATGTGTATAATTTTGTGTTGCTGTTTTGCTAAGAGTATTGGTTACAATTGTCTTTTTTCTTTCTTGATATAGCTACTCCTTCCCAACCACAACAACCGGCCAGGCAGGAATTTGCAGCCAGGGCCCGGCAACGGAAGCTGGAGGCCATCTGGAACGAATATCGGTGGCTGGTGGTTCTGGCGGAGGAGGAGGAGGAGGCAGCAGCTGCAGCCTTCTCCAATGCCCGGGCCCCAGCCAGGCCCCCCCAGTGCCTCTGGTGGTACGACGCAATGGTCTGGCAGCCGCCCACCGCACTTCAACACTGCTGCCCACCCCTGTTGTTCATGCAAGACATTTCAGCGCTGCATGGTCCTCCGGATGGCGTGCCTAGAGGCCAGGATTGAGGAGAGGTTAAACACCATCGAGCGGAAGATCCGGCGAGCCCACCGCTAGACCTCCGTCTTGACCCTTGCCCTTTTTTTAATCTTTTTTTTGGTGGGTGGGAGTTGGGCGTTGGGGAAAACATGTGGGGTTCTTTATGGACATTTTGATTTTTTAATTATGGACAATTGGACTTACTTCTGGACATTGGTTGGGGTTAGGGAGAGGGGTGGGTCAGGTGTTGTGAGTTTTTTTCATTCTAGTTTATTTGTTAGGGGAATAAATTATTTATAGTTTAAATATGATGTAAATCTTTTGTGGGGGGTTACTCTTTTACTTCACACTGTTTCCTTTGCTGCAGGGCCGCAGCCAGTTTTTGATTGAAATCTGCAGATATTGTAACACACCAACAGATAGATGCGGTACCCTCACTTGTCCTACTAGTACTATCAGTCTCTCCTCTTAGTCTATGCAGTCTGCAACTAAAACCCCTATATACTCGGAAGGGTGTGGGTGTGTGAATTAATTAATTTCCATAGTATATACATTATACCTCCCCCACACTTCTTCTCTTACCTGTGATTGATGTTTATACTTTATAGGCAAAGCGATGGCTGCATGGTGATGGTTTGGTTTCCCAAGGTGCCATGGTAGTGGTAGTTGTAGTAGACACTGCCAGTAGCATTTGCAAAAAAAGAAAAAAGAGACAGTCAGTCACCTGAGGGAGACTAGGGAACGAGTAGTAGAAGTACAGTACACAGGAAGACTGCCAAACAAGAAACCATGATGCTAAGCAATGCTAAAGTAAAATAAAACAGAATGGAGGGCTAGCCTTGGCTACAAGTTACAAACTGAAGTCGACTCGAGCTATGAAGTGGACAAGCGCTGCGTAACCTTTAGTGCTGGAACTGGGATGATTGATGACTCGATGCTGACAATTATATTATGAAGGATTATGTTCCTCTGGAAAAAAATTTAATGTCAAATACTGTGCATGGGTGGGCAATCTAATCTCTATGTATTGCCAGTGTGGGCTATAGTATAAATACTTGGAGCAGAAGATCCTCGCCCTGCCTTGAGTTAGTGTTGCTTTCACCTCCATCCGCCCCAGCAAGTGTGTGATCAATAATTTGTGTAAATTTAATTTAGTCACACCTGAATATAAATCACACAGCACAGAAGAGGGTTAGGGTTTGATGAATGGTTGGGAAGGGGGATTTGAGGGAAAGGTTTGACAAAAACAAACACTACACATTGACAACACACATTCATCTTGGCAGCCGGCCATCATAAATCTGTTAAGGGAGAAAAAAGAAATGCATGCATGATGATGACTTGATGAGGAGTACTAGACTTGTACAGGGTAGTATATTATTAATTATGAAATTGCCTTGCCTGTCTTCCCACAGAGAGACCCAAGTTACATACATTTTATGTTCTGTTGTACCGGGCTTCCTTTGAAAGATAGCAAATAAAATTAAAAATATCTGTAGTAGTCAAACATAAACAACACACACAGTCGTAATGATTGAAGAGAAAAAATGAATCAAATGAAATGATACTATAATTATTGCCAAATTGGGAGTTGCATCTCCGCATTCCTCTTGGTCTTTCCTTGGACTGTCCATCCTTCAATCTTGGGTGCCTTGCGGATGCGGTTTGGTAAGGTAAGTGTAAATAGTTTTTCCCAGTATAGCGCATGGTAGAGGCTGGCCTGTAGATGAAAAAACTAAAAGGATATTGAAAAATCAAGGAGAAAAGTTAAACTGCATAATTAAGGAGGAGTGCAACAAGAAGACTTTCAGTGGCGGAATAGCTAAATCATGTCTGTTTCCAGCAGTTACCTCCAACAACAGGAGCAGCCCCCCACCCAACTTCCACTTAGCTTCGAATTTGAGCCAGACAGCACTAAGCACACATACCCACACACAACATAGCATTTTCCAAATTAACCAAATCAATGCACCGCTGTCAGTCACACCACCACACTTGCCTCCACCACTACACAAACATGTAGGCCTGGTGTTGTTGTTTACCTATTAGGACACTTCACGCCCCAAGTTATTCCATCAATCATCTCCGATCCTACTGTCTCTTGACTGCAAGTATGGTATGGTCATGGTGTCCAACTCTGTACCAAAAGTGTCCTGAGTGAGGCCAGACTCGTCCAGACTCAAAATGCAATGGATCGGCCTGCCGTAGTACAATTTTGTTATTGAACAACAAGAAGGGACAGATTGACTAAAGTCACTTTTTTTGTGTGTAGAATACTAGTAGACATCATGCACAACAAACACCAATCACTCGGCGTGCAATTCTTGCCATCATTTACCTGTTCTTCCGGGGCAGTCCCTCTGAGCTCGGAACGGATAGATATATAGTCAGGTTTGGACTCGAGGCAGGCACACATTTCACATTTGTTGTATGTATTCTCCATCCAATGTCTGGCTTGAGGGAAATGGATTTAGGGCGAGTCAGGAGGAGTGGACTTACTTCTTCACTGACTGCACACAGTTGCAACTCCAACCCGGCAATAAAAGAGTAAGACGGTGGTGATGGATTTGTTGTGATTCGAACCAGAAAGACAGTGACACACACAAATAATAAAGTAAATAATATTCCTTAGCTATATCTTTTTTGTTTTTTTTGTTTTGGGGCGTCAAAGGAAGAAAGAAAGTAACTGAAAGCCTAGTTGTCAGGGAAGTAGAGCTCGTCCTCAAACTCTGGTGGTTCACCCAGGAATAGGTCGCCTAACACACTACTTCCATGACCTGAGTCGCTGTCATCATCTTCCTGCTGTACTACTTCAGGTTGGTGTAATCCGGTGGTATAAAGTGCTGATTCATTTTGATCATGGTTAACCTCTCCACGTTTTGGGGCAAGAGACTGGTCCTTCTCACTGTCAGAACGGCACCAGTAGCACTGAAAACACGCTCAGCAGAGACACTTGCGACAGGGCAAGCCAGATAGTTTATCACCAGCATGCTGAGCACTGTCAATTGGCACCTTTTCCCATACCAATACAGCAATGGGTTTTGATCAAAGTAGACCTCAGATGCGCCTGGACCATCCGCTCAAAGCTCATGGGTGCTCCGTTTTGCTCGGCCTCTTTTGCCTCCGCACTGGACTTAAGCCCTGCCTGTAGAAACCCTTCCTGTGCCGACTTTGGGGCTGATGCTCCTGTTCTTGTTGTTATTGATGTTATTCTTGGTGTTGTTTCTTAGTTTTGGCTGCTATGAGCCAACCACACTGCCCTCAGGCTCTGAAGTTGAACTTGAAGGCTGACCTGCAGTACTTGTTGTTGTGCCCTGGAGGAGCGGGACTCTAATTCCGGCCGTTCTTTTTCTAGCTGACTGGCTTGCACAGCTATCCAAGTTTTGTAGCTGGCAACATCCCCGTCTGAAAAAGGAATGAAAGTGTGCAGTAATGGTTTGTACCGTGGATCGAGAATTGTGGCACAAATGTAATGGTTGGATGACACAATGCCTCTTTGCATTCTTGTATTTTCAGATAAGCGAAGGGGTAAGCTCTCCACCAACTCATATGCTTCTTTTTTTCCCTCCACACCTGAGTACAGTGCAGACACCCCCTTCAGCTGTTCCTAAAGCATGTGCAACAATGGGATAGCTTGGCCCATAGTACTGTCCTCCTTGCTGACTTCACGTGTGAAGACCTCCTAAGGAAGTAGCATCTCTGTCAGGCATTTAACTAGGTCCCATTGGTCCATCTCAATGATCATGCCTTTCACAGTAGCATCCCCTCTTTGCATGACATATTCATTGATTGGTCTGTACTGCTTAAACAGACGTTCAAGCATGTAATAAGTTGAGTTCCAACGTGTTGGCACCTCCTGGATGAGTGTTTTAACTGGCATTCTATTATCATGTTGTGTGATCCTCAGCTGCTTCTGGGCTTTTAAAGAATGGCTGAAATGTGTGCAGATTCTTCTGCAGGTGGTCAGTAAGTTGCTGAGTCGGTCTTCTTTTTTCAGAAAGTTTTGAACAATGATGTTAATGCAGTGCGCCAAACACAGGACCCTGAAATAGCCACCATCGGCCATGGCCTTAACTATATTACTGCCATTGTCCGTGGCAACAAAACCAACATCAACCTCTTGGTCGCAGCCATTCAAAGACCTTGTTGTCAAAGTCTTTCAAATTGTTTGCAGCAGTATGAGATTTCTCCATGACGAACATGGCTACAGTTGCATGTTTCCGAGTGGCATTAAAAATCTCAGCAGTGTCAACACCTGCAGATATCTTTTCTCTAACCCTCACAAAAGAAATCCAGTGTGCAGTGATGCACATGTAATCAGTGGCTTGGCAACTGGTCCACATGTCTGTTGTCAGGTGGATAGTGTGAACAGCACTCTGCTGCAAAGCTTGTCCAAGCAATTCCAGCATGTCGTGAAGTAGTGCTGCAACAGCAACTCTGGCGAAATAGGACCGGCTGAGAACCTTCCATTTTGGGCAGATGGCTGCCACAAATTCAAGAAAACCCACCCCTTCCACCAAAGAAAAAGGGAGGAGGTCCAGCGCTAAAATTTTAGCCAGTTTCGCGTTGTACAAACGTGCCATAGGGTGGTTGCGTTCGTACTGCCCCTCCGACCAAAACATGCTGAGAATGGTAGCCTGGATTTTTTTCTTTTCTGGTACCACTGATGCAGGTGACTTCTTGAGACCAGATATTGTTAGGCTCAATGCGCGTTTTTTCATTGCTGTACTCTCTTGCCTTGGACCCCTTGGTGTCTCAGCCTGACTCTTGTGCCATTGAGATGTTGCTGATGATGATGTGGGCGGTACCACTGCACTGCTGGGGACAGGGCTGCTTTGTGTACCAGAGAAAATGTCTCCCTCTTGTTCACCTTCCACCGTGATTGGTTCTTCTTCTTCATCCCCTTCACCAACAACACTTACAATTTTTGGGCCGCTAAGATGCGCCTCCCACTGGATCAAGTTGTCTTTTCTGTGATGGGTTGTTTGGCCTCCGGTACCATAGTTTATACCAAGCTTACCCCGACTAACACTTGCTCTACAAATGGAGCATATAGCAATGTTCACCTCCTTCCTGCTAACTGAAAAGAAGTCCCAAACTGGGGAGGTCAACTTTCTGATGCTGCTGGTGCCACTTGCAATGTCGGATGAACTGGTAGGTGGGCGTGACGTTTGGCTCTCTGCAGTACCTACTTCTACTGAGGTGGTTGTTGTGGTGGATGTAGGTCACTGCCGGTGGATGTAGGTCACTGCCGGGACTTTATAAATATGGCAGCTGTAGGTGGTGTTGGTGGTATCTGTGTAGGTGGTATCCGTGCCACATCCCTCGCAGCAATTTGGGATGGGGTAATGTCGGTCTCCACTGGCGCGGGGCTAATGTCCATGATGACTAGCTTGTCATCATCATCCTCCTCTTCTACATCTACCTCCATAACTCTAAGGTTTTCTGGAACCTTCCTTTTCCATAGCCTCGCATGGCGTGTCTCACTCTTAAATCTGAGGTGGCTTCCAAGTGGCGTCTAGATAATCAGAAGGGGGGCTCGCAGAAGAAGTTGATGGACTAACCCTCCTCTTCCTTGCTGGGGATTTCGAAGACAATGGATCTTCTGAAAGAGTGGCTTGCTCTTCTTCTTCCTCTGCAGGAAGCTCAATCTCCTGAACTGCCCCTACTTTGGGAGGAACAACTACTATTGGGGGTGGTTGCGGCTGTTGTTTCCCACTTATCAGAGTTTCCTGCATTGATTGGGTACTACTTTGCGATAACAATAAGTCAATCTCAACATCACTGCTAGTCTGCATTGGACTCGTGATTAGACTGGCTGCCTCTGCAACAAACATGGGCTTGGGCTTAGGTTGGTGGGATGGGTCCACTGAAGCGGGGGTGCTGCTCCCAGCTTGCTCCCCGGACACCGCTGCTGCAGGCGCAATTTTTGGTTTCCCAAAAAAGGTCTTGGGCGACATACCGGTGGTGGTAAGTGGCAGTGCCTTCTTCTCACTAGCACCTTTCTTGGTACTGGATCTGTTACCTTTCTTTGGGGCCATCTTGAAGATGTCAGCAGCGCGCAGTGGCACAAGTTGAAGAGATGTCTGTGGTCACACGTCACGTAACGTCGTGCGCAGCAGGACTTCTGTCTGGCTCAGTACAATGGGTGATGACGCCTCCTCCTCTTTTGTGCACCTAAAAGCAAAGAAGCAAGAAGAACATCAGTGAAACATGGCATTCATTGTTGTGGTTCAATTACTACTAGTACAAACAAATATAATATAACTTAGTGTGTGGTCACACTTGTAAGTGTTATTAATATTATTAAATTTATTACCTCACTTATTAAAACAATTAACAATACAGTGCAGCCATTTGTGAGACTTTGACAACAACAAGGGCTTTCATGGTGTAATGTACAGTACACAAACAACAAAAGGGACGAACCCTGTAGGGGAATCTCAATAACTCTGCAACACTGTTCCAGGGACAAATAGGAGGGAAAAACAACTAGGTTTTAAAAAGAATCCTCATCCACCAGCCTAGTTGGTGACATGCTTCATCATTGGGTTCCCACCTGGGCTACCGAATGTAACCCAGGTGTGCTTCGACGCCTGATTACAGCGGAGCAGGTGGTTTATTTGTGAAAGGGATGTGAGAATAAAACTGCCTCTAGGATCCTCTGTCGAAAATGAGTTACTTTATTAATGAGGTCCCAGGACAAGATTAAAAAACAAGGGTGGATACTGCTAAGACTGATTTGGTCTTTAATATCCAAAAAATGGTCTACATGTTTCAGCCTTATAAAGCAATTATGAAGGCTTTCTTGAAGACCAAACGGTGCAGTGGGGCCACCATAAACTACAAAGAGGGGGCCTCGTGAAGTATCAGCATACACACTAAGGTGTGCTGAGAGTGCGAGGGTACCGTACTTACAGTTCACACCAACATTTTGGAATCTGAAAACACAAAACAGAGCATGAAAACGTTCACAACTATCTGTTATAGTGGGTACTAGTCTGCTGGCTAGATGGACCTCCGTAACTCTGTTGAATCATGCCCATATTTCCATTTCCAAGTGCAGAGAATGGCCACCTGGATCCACCAGTGGGACTGCGCGCCCGTTCCACCAGGGCGACGGCAGCCACCACTGCTTTAGGACAGGGAGTCCCCCTTAATGACATCCGTCAGGCAGCTACGTGGGCATCACTGCACACATTCACCAAACACTACTGTCTGGAAAGCCAAGTCCGGATGACTTTCTGGTGTGAACTTAGTTCGCAGACCCACCTCCGGGGTTGGTATTGCTGGGGTATCTATTCTAAGGTAAGGAATCTATAACTAACTGTTTCTTTCAGATGAACAAGTTACTTACCTTCGGTAACGATAAATCTGTAAGAAACATAGGTTAGTTATAGATTCCTTACCGCCCCACCCATCCTCCCCGTTATGCGAACTGACTTCTAGGGTTTAGGACTTCCTTTTAGGGCCCTAGTTTTGAGCACCAGTGGTCAGTGTCTTGCATGGCTCTACGAGTATGGCGTGGAAAGTTGTGTACAGAACTGACCTCAGCGCGGGAGGGCAGCGTCTATGTAGCTACTGCGACGTCATCCCGGCGACTACGACGCCAACGACGAACGCAGAGTCGACCGACGCCACCTTCCGACGCGCAGGGGTACTGCTGACGAAAAACTTTCCGGATCCAGTCTGACGCTTGGGGGTTATTCTAAGGTAAGGAATCTATATCTAACCTATGTTTCTTACAGATATATCGTTACCGAAGGTAAGTAACATGTTCGATTGGCTCTAAGTCAAGCGTGTGTCACCCAAATTAGTGCACAGATCAGTGCTGTTCTAGTGACAACGAAGTGAAGTAAAGAAAAAACACATGCACAAAGTCATACAAAAGATAAAAAGTCTAACCACCTCAGTCCATGCAAGAAGGGAGACTCATCGCGTTCCGAAAAAACATAATAGTATTTCGGAGCAGCACATAACAAAACAAACACACTGATGGCAGAGAAAACAGTCATAATCATGATCTTACTTCTACGTAGCTAATATGCAGTCATATTGATCCCGGCGGGGGTTGGGCACCTGTAGTCACACACTAGAGAACTGAAGATGGGCAGCGTCTAAAAAATAGCAGTAACCTCAAGCAGAGGAGGGCCATAGGGTTTTGCAGGCATTCGCTTACTTTGTTAAGGTGCTCCGTCCGTGTGCAAACCTACTGCTGTCCGGCACAGGATCCCAGCGATGCAGGAGCATCATGCAGTGCTGGTTAATAAAGCACAGAGCGGAAAACGCCGCCCAGAGTGTGGCGTACGTCAACGTTTGGTGTCATCAGGCGTGATGACGTCCGACGCAAGCCGTGTCGAAAGAACGCCCAAGATGGAGGGCACCGGAAAAACTAGACCGAGCGCGGAATTGATGTGTAATAATATCAACTAACTCCCTGAGTCCCTAAACCAAAGGTAGATGGTGTGGTTAGGGAATAAACTGAAAGTTAAAAACATTAAAAAGTGAAACCTCAGCATGTGCCTCCCCGTGGTCATTGGTGGGAACGGTGAAACTAAAGGACACCGGCTGAGCAGTTCTCGGGAGGAGTCGCAGGACTTCAAACGAGGCAAAAGGTGGGACAAAAAATCTGGGATTAAGGATGAGTGAAGCCCCAACAAAAAAAAAAACAACAACATCAGAATATGAAGTGTCTGCAGGGTCTAGGTGAGGTACAAGTAAAGATACAGTGTTGTGTATGACCTAGTTAGGTTCTGATTCACACGAAGGGATGAAAGTCATTAAATCTGTGTAAGAAAACCACTTGGTTAACCATTGTTAATTCCATTCCAGGGAATGTTATCATTCAGGCCCGTCTTATGGGTTGACAGGCGGTAAACCCATCGCTGCTCTTTCTTGTGTAAAAATCTCTGTAGATTGTTAAAGCCCTATCAATCTGTTCAGTGACCACCCATTGGAGGTCGTAAGTCGTATGTCAGATGGTCAGGAAATGATCTGTCATTTTGGTGGTGTTTCGCCTGCATCTAATATTGCTGCGATGTTTGCAAATTCTTACTTTTATTTTGCAGCTTGGCATGCCGATATATCGTAGTCCGCAGGGACAGGTGATCAGATAAATTACATTGCATGAGTTGCAATTCGTATGTTTACTGAGGTACCATGTCTTCCCGGGTTCCAAACTGACTGTCTTTACCGCCTTGGTGAGGTGACAGACACTACAGTTACCACATGGGAAATGTCCTGTGACATTAGATAGTCCCCATACGCTTAAAACTGTGTGCTTCTGTTGTTCCTGTGTTTTTGGACGTGTCGATACTAGGCTGTCTTTCAGACTCCTCGCTTTTTTGTAGGATAACATCAGTTTTTCCCAGTGTATCTTTCCTGTTGGAAATGGTGCTGTAGGTGGTAACAAGTAAGTGGTTTTGCATTGTCAGTTCTTACTATCGCTTCCAAAAGGCCATCCCTGTTCTGATTACGGGCCCGTTTCTGGGCGGTCCTTAGGATTTTCTCCGGGTATCTGCATTCTCTCAGTTTGGAAGAGAGGTCTGATGCTTGCTCTTTATAATCATTAACATCACTACAATTCCTCCGGAGTTGGAGGTATTGGCCATAGGGCAGGTTTTCTCTTAGAGGCCGAGGGAATTTTTTGCCGTTGGTTTGAAATATGTTTTTATCCTGAGTTTCCCATTTTCAGCAATAATTTCCACGTCCAAGAAGGAGATCTTGTGTTTGTCCATACTATGTGTGAACTTGAGATTCCTATCGCAGGCATTGATCCAGTTTAGAAAAGTGGTAAGGGTCTCTTCCTGTCCTTCCCAGATCATCAAGACATCACCAATGTAGCGTTTGTAAAGATGAGTTTCTCCTTGAATGGGATACTGGAGTTCAGGATATATTTCTTCTCGAATTCGAACACATACAGACCTGCCACACTCGGGGCAAAGGTGCTGTCCATAGAAGTGCCGCAGGTCTGCAGGAACAGGTCACCTTCGAATTAAAAAAAGTTCTCTTTTAATGCCAGTTCAGGTCAATCTAACACAAAGGACCTCGGGGTGTTATATTCCCATGGTGTTGCCTCATGGGCTGCTTTCAAGACTCTCAGTGTGTCATCTTGGGGGAGACTAGTGTAAAGGCTCTTAATGTCAAGACTGACCAATAGAGAAGTATCCGGGTTAAAAGTAATTGAATCTAGTTGTCTCAACAGATCTTTTGTATCCTTTAAGTAGGTCGAGGTGGCTTGCACTATTGGTTTGAGGAAAAAATCACAAAAGCGGGAAAGTGGGTCTAAAAGGGAACCAATACCTGAAACTATCGGGCGACCCGGAGGAGGGTTCCGGTTTTTGTGTGTTTTTGGAAGGGTGTAAAAATAAGGGATTTTTACTTCCCCTGTAGTCAGGAAATCAGCTTCCCATTTGCTAATGTCACCCCTAGTTTCAGCATTCTCCACTATAAGTTTGATTTTTTGTTTCAAACTTGCTGTCGGATTGTTCTCTAGCTGCCGATAGTTCTTCTGATCATTTAATAGGCGTCTGCATTCTGCTTGGTAAACCATTTTATTTTGGAGAACTACTCCACCCCCTTTGTCAGCTTGTTTAATGACAATATTGTTACGTAGGGTCTCCAAACCTGTAAATTCCTCTCCACTCATGTTCTTGAATTTCTCAGTCTCTTTTGTTCTTTCGACCTCATTGAAACTGCTTGTTCAAATGTGATCAGTTCCACTGGTATTGTACTGGGTGAAGGGCTAAACGTAGATTTTAGTCTTAGGTTGGTATCTCCTGTACTTTCTGCTGCTTCTCCCGTAATGTGATTCTCAAAGAAAGCCTTCACCTTTAGCTTTCTAAAAAATTCTGCTAGTTCACAGTGCAGTTTAAATTTATCCAAACGTGCGGTGGGCACGAAACCCAGGCCTTTATTCAAGAGGTTCTCTTCAGCTGGGGTCAAAGCATGGGAAGATAAATTCATCACTAGACTCTGTGAGAGCTTGGTCCCGCTTGTAGGTCCCTTTTTTTGCTTCGAGTATTGAACCCTGTGTTCTGTTCCTCCTCCCAACGTACATGGTTTGTTATTCTTCTTCTGCCTCGTCCTCTCCTGCCCCTCCCTAAAAAAGGGAACCTTGGGTTGTGATTGAAGAAAGGATGAGGAGCTTGTGCAAATGGGGGGCTCCACCCAAACATCGGGTGTGGATTTGGTTGTCCAAAGGGTCCCGACAAGTTCATTGGACCTCCCGGTGGGAATTGTTGCCATTGTTGTGGCCAGTCTCCAAAACCTCCTCTCCCTCTTTGTTCGTTTCGGTAGCTGCCTCCACTGGATCCGCTATTAACTGATGAGCTCTCATCCTGTACAGTACACTCAGGAAGGATAGGAAAGAAGAAGAACAACAACAGCAAAAATACAAACGTAACAGTTTGGCATTGTGCATCATGTGGAATGCAGCATTCAGGGAGCTGCAGCTGACAAATGACAATGGATGGAAGCAATGAGCCAAGAGGAACAAGGGAAAGACATGCAGGCCTATGGCAAAAGCACACTAACTGCTACCACCAAATGGCCACCAGCCACATGGTCACTCACAACAACAACAAGCAGGAGGCCTGGAAAACAATAAACTCAAGCAGGCCTATATGAAGACAGACTTTACAAATGGCCCCTGCTCACCCTGGGGTGCTCAGCCAAGGCGATTGCTGGGCCACTATTACAAACACACTCACACACTGGCCAGACAAAGGAGGCATGCTAAACAACACAGCTTTAATGCAACAATACCAAAAACGAAAATCCACATGGCTAAAAAAGGTTTGCAAGTTACAACAACCACACACATCCAACAAAGGCATTTATTTAACACACATGACAAAAGTGAAATATAAAAAAAAAAACATTTTGCAATTCAATCCAATGCCATCCATGCCCTAAATTATGTTTAAATTAAACAGACACCACAGAAATAGTTGTTTCATGCACCCATGAGTAGCTCTGGGCCTATTGGTAGGAAAACCCATTGGCAGACTAGGCCACATAGTGAATCAATTCAAATCAATAATATTGCAAATTTATTAGAAAATGTAGTGACCTGTGCAACATTTTTTGCTGGATAAAAGAAGAAAAAATTGCATGCAAAACAACAACCTGCAAATAGGCATGGCCACCACAAAGAAGGCAAGCAGGCCTAATGCAGAAGCACACTGGCTGCCCCTTCACAAAATGGCCGCCAGCCACATGGCCAGGCCACAACAACAAGAAAGGGAAGACAGACAATGCAGGCCTATGGCAAAAGCACATTGGCTGCCTTCACAAAATGGCCGCCAGCCACATGGCCAGGCCACAACAACAAGAAAGGGAAGACAGACAATGCAGGCCTATGGCAAAAGCACACTGGCTGCCTTCACAAAATGGCCACCAGCCACACGGCCAGGCCACAACAACAAGAAAGGGAAGTCAGACAATGCAGCCCTATGGCAAAAGCACACTGGCTGCCTTCACAAAATGGCCGCCAGCCACATGGCCAGGCTACCACAACAAGAAGCAATAAGTCGAGGAACAATGAAAAGACATGCAGGCCTATGGCAAAAGCACACTAACTGCCTCCACAAAATGGCCACCAGCCACATGGTCACAAGTCACAACAACAAGCAAGAGGCCTGGGGAAACAATGAACTCAAGCAGTCCTATATGGACACAGACTTCACAAAATGGCCCCTGTCCACATGGGAAAGCTCAGCCAAGGCAAATGATGGCCCACTATTACAAACAAACACACTCATACACTGGCCAGACAAAGGAGGCATGCTAACAACACACCTCTAATACACCAATGCTAAAAACGAAAATCCACAGGGCTAAAAACAGGTTTGCAAGTTATTACAACCACACATCCAACAAAGGCACATGAAAAAAAAGTGAAATACCCCCCCAAAAAACATTTTGTATTTCAATCCAATGCCATCCATGCCCTAAATGATGTTTAAATTCAACAGACACCACAGAAACAGTTGTTTCATTCACCCATGAGTAGCTCTGGACCTACTGGCTGAAAGGCATATTGGCAGACTACTGGGATACATAGTGAATTAAATCAATATTGCAAATTGATTTCAAAAGTTGGATAAAATGTAGTGAACTGTGCAACATGTTTCAAAAAGATAAAGCTAGACAGTGGAACCCTACGAACCACAGCACCTGACCCGCTATCCCTATATCATATATATATACTCTGGAAATACCCAGAAATCCGTGTGCACACTGTAAAGCACCCACTGTCACAATGCAATCCCAATACAGGGATATCACAATTTAAAACAAAAGCAAAGGTGCACCACCAAAGTACAGAACAAGGAAAAGAAAATTAGATCCGTGTCCACAAGTGTATTCCTTAAAGTTCTTCTTTTATTTGGTACAAGATTAAAACACGATCAAAACAGCCGACGCGTTTCGTCCCTACACATGGACTTCTTCAGGGCTGTTGAAATTAACACAATGTTACATAAATTTGATATTAGAGAGAAAATATGTAAGAAAAACAGACACACTTATGTACAGAGTTTTTAAAGTACAGGCGAGGGCATGCCTATTGTGTGTAGACAAGAAGGGAGAAAGTGTGTAGATAAAAAGGGGAAAAAGGAAAAGAAAGAGAAAAAGAAAAAGAGAAAAAAGGAGACAAGAAAAAAAGGGTGGGGGGAAGCCATGTGTTATCAGTGCCTCATGCCTAAGAGAACAAAGGATAGTTTCCCAGGGGGGAAGAGGAACGCCAGTGGAAAATGTGTGGCAAACCCAAAGACATTCCCCAAAGTGCTAAATAGTGGTCTGTAAAATGTACCCACCATAGTAAGTCTGTACGTTATACAAGACGAAAATGGTCCAAAAAATAAGAATAACAAGGGATATAGTATGATCCGTCCGCTTGTCTATCTAGAAAAAGGGGGGGAAACAAATTCCGTTACTCCCTAACTGTTAAAAGGGAAGGGTACATGTAGCGGCAATCAAACGAATAAGGTATCGGTACTCACTTAGTCGAGCAAGCAGGGAGCCCTTGACTTGGCATGAGCGAAAAAGGTATGTGGTCAGACTAATCACTACATTAGTGCCACTTAGAATATCAAAATATTCGTCCGCTTGGCTATCTAAGAATGAAAAGAGGTAAGAATCAGTGATCCCTTAAGTTAAAATAGAATCAATCAGGAGGGGAGAAAGCAAAAACAAGACCCGAGTACTCACTTTGTCTGGCGTACAGAAAAGACCCTACGTGTAAGTAAGGAAAGCAGATGTGTGGTCAAGCCAAAACGAAATGAACCTTGGTCCAAACAAAATAAGGTGGGCCCAATATAATTGGCAAGTGCCGTAACCAACCTGGAACAAGGGGGAGAGATAAGAAATCATGAGAGAGATACGATATAATAACCTGCCACAGACTATAAAAGAAAAAGTGATCATAACCAATAACAAGGACCTATATTCTGTTTCTTCGTAAGCTAATTGGCTATCAAAACATTCATAAAGAGATAAGAGTATTAAGCTTATGCCCGTCTGGTTCCCCAATCACGAGTGGGTCGTAGGTCCAAGGTGAGAGTAGAATTAATTACCACAATGGGCAGGTCCACCTATAAAGCTTGGGACCAGGATATTTGTCAGGAAAGTTCGGAGGGCGCAAAAAGGTACTTAACGTAAGATATGGCAAAAAGAACTATGTGGGGCAAGGAGAAGGGGCTGGATCAAAATAACCAATACCCGGGAGTAAGTGTAAAGAGCCTAACTGCGTCTGGTCTCTTACCTCAATAAGTTGGCGTTCACGATCGAAACGTCTACTCTCCAGTAGATTCAGGACGGACTGATATGACAGTAAGAATCCGGTTTAAATAACCCGCGTTTAAATGTGAAAAACTTGAAAATTAGAACAGCTGTGAGCGGTGGCGTTGGGGTGCCGATATCAAATGTAGCGCGCAAAGTAATGCGTCATAGGCCGCCATCTTGTAGTGGTTTAGCCAGATGAATACGAGTCTAAAAAGGCACCTTTATTAGATTCGAGACCCTCACGATTGCTCCAATATTACACCCACCGTAATATTGGTGTATATTTATAATATACCTATTATTGTGCAATGTTCGCACTGCCGAATGAAGGTTGCCGTCATAATAGCACAGTGTGGAACGCATCACTCATTGAGAATGTGGTCAAGCCTAAATCCTTGTTAATGGTTAACCACTGCACCCACGGAATAACCGTAGGTCGTGGGTGTTTTACAATATGTATCACGAAAGAAAACGGCCGCTCAGGAGTCTAAGCCAGAACGGCCGCCATCTTAACATGGTGTTTTCCCAAGGGAAGAGATAGAGTATACCATGAAGTTAGGTTAGCACTCTACCTAACTTCATCTGGCGAAACCACTACAAGATGGCGGCCTATGACGCATTACTTTGCGCGCTACATTTGATATCGGCACCCCCAACGCCACCGCTCACAGCTGTTCTAATTTTCAAGTTTTTCACGTTTAAACGCGGGTTATTTAAACCGGATTCTTACTGTCATATCAGTCCGTCCTGAATCTACTGGAGAGTAGACGTTTCGATCGTGAACGCCAACTTATTGAGGTAAGAGACCAGACGCGGTTAGGCTCTTTACACTTACTCCCGGGTATTGGTTATTTTGATCCAGCCCCTTCTCCTTGCCCCACATAGTTCTTTTTGCCATATCTTACGGTAAGTACCTTTTTGCGCCCTCCTAACTTTCCTGACAAATATCCTGGTCCCAAACTTTATAGGTGGACCTGCCCATTGTGGTAATTAATTCTACTCTCACCTTGGACCTATGACCCACTCGTGATTGGGGAACCAGACGGGCATAAGCTTAATACTCTTATCTCTTTATGAATGTTTTGATAGCCAATTAGCTTACGAAGAAACAGAATATAGGTCCTTGTTATTGGTTATGATTCACTTTTTCTTTTATAGTCTCCGGCAGGTTATTATATCGTATCTCTCTCATGATTCCTTATCTCTCTCCCTTGTTCCACGTTGGTTACGGCACATTGCCAATTATATTGGGCCCACCTTATTTTGTTTGGACCAAGGTTCATTTGGTTTTGGCTTGACCACACATCTGCTTTCCTTACTTACATGTAGGGTCTTTTCTGTACGCCAGACAAAGTGAGTACTCGGGTCTTGTTTTTGCTTACTCCCCTCCTGATTGATTCTATTTTAACTTAAGGGGTCACTGATTCTTACCTCTTTTCATTCTTAAATAGCCAAGTGGACGAATATTTTGATATTCTAAGTGGCACTAATGTAGTGATTAGTCTGACCACATACCTTTTTCGCTCATGCCAAGTCAAGGGCTCCCTGCTTGCTCGACTAAGTGAGTACCGATACCTTATTCGTTTGATTGCCGCTACATGTACCCTTCCCTTTTAACAGTTAGGGAGTAACGGAATTTGTTTCCCCCCTTTTTCTAGATAGACAAGCGGACGGGATCATACTATATCCCTTGGTATTCTTATTTTTTGGACCATTTTCGTCTTGTATAACGTACAGACTTACTATGGTGGGTACATTTTACAGACCACTATTTAGCACTTTGGGGAATGTCGTTGGCACACATTTTCCACTGGCGTTCCTCTTCCCCCCTGGGGAACTATCCTTTGTTCTCTTAGGCATGAAGCACTGATAACACATGGCTTCCCCCCACTTTTTTTCTTGTCTTCTTTTTCTTTTTCTCTTTCTTTTCCTTTTTTCCCTTTTTATCTACACACTTTCTCCCTTCTTGTCTACACACAATAGGCATGCCCTCGCCTGTACTTTGAAAACTCTGTACATAAGTGTGTCTGTTTTTCTTACTTATTTTCTCTCTATTATCAAATTTATGTAACATTGTTTTTGGTGGTGTGATTATAGCAGCACCATCACAAATGTTATTGGTGCTTGGCATCTTGGTAGAATATGATCTGTGAAAGGATGTAAATTAGTGTACATAGTAGTCTTGTCTTAAATGTTATTTATGGTCTTGTGTTTCTGTCGATGTCCTTTGTAATATATTTATGTGTATATATTTGTTAATTTCAACAGCCCTGAAGAAGTCCATGTGTAGGGACGAAACGCGTCGGCTGTTTTGCTCGTGTTTTAATCTTGTACCAAATAAAAGAAGAACTTTAAGGAATACACTTGTGGACACGGATCTAATTTTCTTTTCCCTGTTCTGTACTTTGGTGGTGCACCTTTGCTTTTGTTTTAAATTGTGCAACATGTTTCCTTTATAAAAGAAGAAAAATTACTTACAAAGAAACAACTAGGCCCCTACTGAAACTACAGGCCAACCACCACAATAAAAACGATGAAAAGTACAAATAAATCTAGGTGCATGGTCCCAATCAAACAAACAACACCAATTTTCCAACTTACTTGTGAAATCTCAAATTCAAAAGTCCTCAAATCCAATGACATATGATGCAGCAGACACAAAGAGTGATCCTTCCAGCACCAAATCCAAATGAAAAGTGACCATGAGATGGTCAAAGCCCTGCTGGAAAGGGACCGGAAGTTGGAGACTCTGGGGCACTTCCTTCCTCTTAAAAAAAAGTAAAAAAGGACTCCTTGCACAAAAAAGTACAGCCAAATGTCAATTTGAGGAGTTTTTGCAATCCAAATCGTCATTTCGAGAAGGTTTTGATGCTGCTCGGGAGAGAACCTTCTTCAGATTGCAGTTGCCGTAGATTCTGCGTGTTCGGGATCGCGTTCTTCACAAAACTTCCGCCGTAAGTCCGATGGCGCGTCCGAATGACGTGTTTGCGATCGCAAACTCTCGCGGGACCATGCAGCCACCTAGCAAATCTCGTGGCGCTTTTGAAGGGCTCGGGAAATCTCATCACCGATCGCAGGCACCCGGTAAGTCGCTCCCGCGCATGCTAAAATGCATTTTGGGCGCGCAAAAAAAAAAACCTCCACTCCGTTGCGTAGTACTTAGTTTTTCGGCAACTCCTCATTCTACGCGGAACATGGAGTTGCCAAAACTCCGCGAGCGGAGCGGAGTTTTGCGCCCAGGGTTACTTCTAACCATGTCTGAGCCATTGCATCAGCCTTAGTATTGAAACTGGCAACATTGTTAGCAAGCTCCACCTTGATATTGTATTTATTGGAGAAACAAGTCTGGTTGACGAAGATGCAGGAAATTGCATCCATATTGACTATCAATGCTATTCAGAGTTATCATTCTTCTTACAGAGAATGTGAAAGTGTCCACACTAAACACCAAAACTGATTATGATTGAAGATGGTTTAGATACCAAGAAGTGGACATTTAAATTGTGTGCTGCTGCCAGAAAGCTGAACGTGTTTATGTCTGAAGCTGAGAAAACAGCAGTCAATTATTTGCATATTACATATAAGCAGAGTGTAGTATAGGAAAAAGCCAAATATTTTCTCACTCAAAAACAAGAAGCAGGATCTCATGCAAAAGGATATTTTATTGCCATTTTTAGTAATAAGAAAACAATACAGAGAAAAAAATTAAAGAAGTAAATATCAATGTCAAGAAATGTACATCGATGAGATACTTGTGACTATAATCGCCAAGTTTTGCATTGTTAAGTGCTTAAAATTATGCCATGGGATTGTTATGTCAAACTAGAAAGCTGATGTGTGGGAAAGTTATGAAGTGATAGGTGTTAGGGATATGGTTGAGTCTTGGGGTGTGCGTGTCAGTAGTATATGCATATCGTACATATCATTATGAGTGTGATCTGGTTCAAAGGCTATAGATGGGAAGGAGAGGGGAGGCGGAGTCATGTGAATCAATAGCAAAGTTGTTAAGCTTTAGGTAGTGTAAGCGATGAAAAACATGTGGCCAGTAGGTATTGGGTTTGCAGGATTTCCCATTAGGGATATATACTGCGAATAAAGAGGTCTAGCGTCTCCCAAATACGCTGGGAGGCTACAGGGTAACCTTTGTTACTGGATTGGGTTTTGTGCTAGCTTCTTAGATAGGTAACCCAGGCCCACCAGGTATGGTATGATACGTTGTTGCTCGACTCACAATCGATCAGTATTACTTTGATGACGATAGCGAGTAGGAGGTCAAGAAGGAAAGTTCTGTATCAGAGAGATCAATTGGGGGATCTGCGAAATGTGGTCCTAATAAAACAAGTGGGAAGGATAATGGAATGGTCATTCCAAAGATTTTTTGTAATTGTAAGGAGACATTTCACCATTAGGAGTGCAGATGGGGGCAAGAGAAGAACATATGTTCTTCGTCGCCAGGTGATGAATCACATGCCAAGCACGTGTCAGCATCTTTGAGTTTTAGTCGGAACAATTTTGCGGGGGTCCAGTATAGGAAGTGTGCAGCGAAGAATTTGGTTTGGGTTAGTGAGGGAATCAATTTGTGCTTAAGTAGGTGCGATCCTATCTTTGACCAGGTGTCTTCACTAGGGGGAGCAAGGCCTTTAGAGAAAAAGTGGGGATCCCACGTATGTATCAAAGGTGGGTGGTGTGGAATTTCTGTAGTGGTAAGTATTTTATAGAATTTTGAAGCAGCATGACCACTCAAGAGTATCAGTTGGAGTTTTTGTAGTATGGGTGAATTGTGGATGGGACTGAGCTTGGATATCTTGGCCTTGATTTGAAGGAAATCATAAAAATCCATGTTTGAAAGATCGTGCTTATGTTGTAAGGTGGCGAACAAGAGTGGTTCCGTGTTAGCGTAGTGGTCTGATATCGTTAAGATCCCTTTGGTTACCCATATTGGGCCGATGGTTAATGAGTTAGGGTTTTGTAGTTCCTTATTTTTCCATAATGATGTGAGATCTGATTTACGAATATTAGTTGCCAGTGCTGCATCTAAAGGCCGTATGGCTGATATAGTGTGTTTTAAGATTTTCCAGGACTGGCTATAAGTGTAGTATGTCATCTTCAGGGTAGACAGGAGTGAAAAGGTATGGCAGATGGAGGACTTCTCGTCGAGCCATACAGGTTTTTTTAACAGGTTAGTTTCAAACCACCGTGAGCCTTGGGCGCCAGGTAGGCAGTTTAATGGGTAATCCAATTTGGAAAGATTAAGGTATGTCATAGAGTGTCGAGTGCAATTATCTGGTACCTTGTAGCTTGCATGGTAGGACTTGAGAAATGAGGATACAAGACTTCGGTGTCCAAATATTGCATAAGCAGAGTGTCGGTATCGAGACAGGGGACATCAAGTGTGGTCCCATTGTGAGGGGTTGTACGAAATTAGAGTGCGTGTGCCTCATGGTGGGCTGTTTCTCGGCCATGTGTCAGGCCGTTTGGTGGGTCATATGACAACGCACCCGGGGAGTTGGGTCGTGTTGTAGGGTGCAGGATGTAGTTGTAGGATAGTAGGAAGTCTTGTAGTGGGGTTTTGCTAAGCGTACAATAAGGCAGCATAATTTGCATAGGCAGTAAACAGATGAAATATAGATACTCACACAGGGGGCATTGTGCCGTCCCAAGGAGAGGATTATAGAAGAGTGGAGTGCTTGTATCGTCCAGTCGGCCATACACCTATGACGTATTGCGCACAGAGGTTATAAGGTGTGGAACATGCATAGCAAGTGTGAACATGTGGAAATGTGAAGCCTAAAAAGTGAAACATTAGAAATATTATAGTGCTTTGGAGCGTTATTGAACATTATACGATCTTATACAGCATTATGCAAATTTATAAAACATTGTGGGTTGTCTATTACCTTCAGCCCTCCCCACTCTGGGAGTCTTCCATGTGAGTCTCTACAGAGTTGTCTAGGAACACTTGTAAGTCATTGGGCTCAGAGAACATGTTGGTCTTGCCATGATAATTAATCTTAAATTTGAATGGACCAACAAAGGAGTGTTAGATTGCTCTGTCCATCAGTGGTCGTTTGAGGGCTAGGAACCCCATGTCTCAGGTGTAAGCCTGGGAAATGTTGATCCTTGCGCCTTGCCAGAAGAGTGATTTCGTTTTCTTCATATGTGATAGGATGAGTTCTGCATGCTGGTAGCGCAAGGGTCAAGATATTAATGCCTGTGGGGTGGACATGTTTTTAGGTTTGTAGGAGAGCTCCCTGTGGGCGCGTTCGATTTCAAAGTACAGGGTCGTCGGGATCCATGTTTCAAGGAAAGCGATCGCGGCTGGAACTTTGTCTTCTGTTCCTGCTGGCAGACCAAAGCTCCTTAGGTTCCCCCTCCTATTGTGGCCTTCCAGTTTGTTTATTTCGCGTTTGAGAGTAGCGAGGGCCTTGTCATTCTTGAGTCAGGTGTTTGGATTGCGCTGCCAGGCGATCCTCTGTCATACTTATTCGGCTTTCGGCGCTCTTTACTCTCAGGTTTAGTTCTTGGAGGTCTCTTCTGAGACAACTTCCATTTGCAGCATATCAGTGTTGGTCTTTGTGCTTTGGTCAATGTAATGAACATCTTTTAGTTTTTTGAGAATCAATTTTAAGGGTGGACTGGTTCTCGTCCTTATCTTTGATGGGAGAGTCAGGGGTCAGAGCTTCATGTTCTGACCTTCTAAGTCCAGGTTTGCTTTCTTTGTCTTTGAGGGGTTTGTGATCCCTCTGGTCTGCCATGTTTGCAGAGTATCTGGTGACTTCTGGTGGAGCAAGGAGTGGAGCCCTGAGGCAGTATGATTTGCGCCAGGCCGGCTATGTCAACTAAATGAATGACTCTGACTGGATATCAGACAGTAGGGATACGAGGAATCTGTTGCGAGATTGTTATGGGGTCACAGGCCTACTGTAACTGCCCATCGCTGCCTCTGCACTATCCCTGTAGTGCTCTACAGGGAGTAAACCCTTCTCACAGTACATAGTATACAAGCTCACGGGGCTCACTGGGAGGTTAACGTATGCAGTTGGATCAACTCACATCAGGATCACATCAGGTTGTTAGAGTATACCTTGGTTTACCTGAGCATCGTATGACAATCATCAATTCATAAGATATGCTTCACATAACAACCATCGAGGCTGCCTGTATCAGAGAGATTTATAGATTTTGCTGTACAGCAGGTTCACATTCTCTATTGTTGAACAAGTGCTGATCGCAACCTCAGGCGCTGCCATTAACTTCATGTGCTTAACTTCATGTGCTTAACCGGCTGGGAAGTTGTGCAGGTAATCGGGTCAGGCAGGGTTTTGGCACAGAATAGGCACTGTGTGCTGGGTTCAAGGCTTGCTCACCGGCCGCTAGCGAGAAAAGGTCAGGGTATAGCTCACAACGATAGCCAGAATTAGCAAGGCCAGTAGCCAGCTAACTTCAGGAGGGTCAGCAGAATGAAGTGCCAGAGGGACCATTTGGGAGTCCCGAACCCAGCTATACTGCAATGGAGGCTCCCGCTGCAGTAGTTTTATTGAAGTTTTTAGGCCAGCCGGTGCGCCCTGGGTGCAGTTGTTGGCACCTGTGCACTGTGGGCACGATGAGGCCTGATCACCACGAGGATCGGGCAATAGCCAAGAGAGATCATGTGGCGAGGTAAAGTTACGGTCAGCACTGCGGCGCTAGTGACAGTTAATGACATAGCAATGTTTAGCGCTGGGAGGCCTTTTGGTAGCCATGCGCTCTAGAAATGCATATTCATTCATTCATTCATTCAAATCATCCTGCAAGATCCAGGATCAGTAGGCAGCTGGAATCAAGAGGATCAGAACGTTCAGCAGGATGAAAGGCCGATGAGACCAGGTGGAAGTCACAATCCCCAGTTTTTCCACTATGGCGGCGGCCCCTCGTGATAGTTACAGCTATTAGGATAGTAGGTTCGCCGTAGCTGCAGTCATAGGTGCACTACGGGCATGAGCACCATGAGGCTTGCACATAAATTTGAACAGTTTGTACAGCGAGACCAATTTAAGAGGAGCGCCGTAGTGCTATTAGTAGACACTAATGGTGGAGTTCGATCATCCTGCCTGAGTCAGAATTGTTTAAGGCAGGCGCAGTGTTAAAAGTCTGTAAATATTCGAAGGCACAGGTGCGTCAGGGCTGAGTAGTGTGGGCCACGGGGGTCGTTCCCCGGGCTGCGCGGGCAGAGGCCGCGGAAGCAGATCAGAGGTCGTGCTTGATAATTATTGGGCTATGAGGAGGTTTCACTGCCACGGGTACCACGTTGTCGCTGGAGACTGTGGAAACGCAGCACCCGCTTGAGAACTTGTAAGTCAGGGCGCGTTCGGGTGCTTCACGATCAGTCTTCCGATCAAGTAGCTGACGCCGCCATCATATCGGTTGAGCTGGTCTCGGGGAGTTGATCGAGGAATCAGTCCTCACCGGGTCTAGGAACCTTAAGGACCCTGATCCCTCAAAACAGTTGCACATAAATAGCGAGGTAGTAGTGTTCGCAGCAAGTCGCCAGTCAGTCGTCAACATTCAAATCCTCTTTGAATGTTCCAAGGAACTTTTTGCTACAGTACTAAAATTAAGTAAGGTTCCAGAACCTGAAAATAAGTCAGCCAGCCAAGCAGTTTGTAACACATTAGCCGTCTTTTTGCAAAAAAAGGTAGAAGCTATCTACAACATGTTCCCGGCTGACCACTCTGTCAATGCACTACTCACAGAGATCGATGAGATTAATAACATTGACTCTATAGATTTCAGTCCTTTAGGCTTTCCTGACTCAGCGGTAATCTCGTCTGATTCATCTACCATTTCACTGGATATCTCTCCCTCAGATCTCACTGGGAAATGACTTCTAAAGTCCTTCTCCTATCTATCTGAGGAATCTGGCCTGTCCATGATGAGCCAAACCAAGCCTGCCTCCCCACCGGACCCCTGCCCTCCTTGGATTCTTCAGCTAATGCCAGCAATTATTTCTAAATATCTTACAGACATCTTTAAAAGGATGTTTATGCTGGGTTCCTTTCCAAAGGAATGGAAAAAGGCTTCTATTCTGCCTCTCTTAAAAAAAAGCTAACTTAGATAGCAACTTCCCCAACAACTATAGGCCAATTTCTCGCCTTCCATTTCCTTCTAAGATCGTCGAAAAAGCTATCAATCAGGAGCTTTCTCAGTTTCTTACCAATAATTCACTTCATGACACCACGCAGTTTGGTTTTAGAAGCCAACACAGCACCGAACTAGCATTAAATATTGCCTCTGAGCAATTTAGTCAAACCCTGGACAATGTAGGTAATGCTGCTCTGATTTTATTAGACCTCTCTGCAGCATTTGACACTGTTAACCACGAACTCCTCATTGATCGTCTCTTCACCACTGGCATCAGAGGCAAAGCTCTCAAGCTCCTCAAGTCATTTCTCTCAGACAGAAAACAGTTTGTCGAGTTCAATGGTTTCAAATCTCCCTCCTTCTCTTTGCCTTGTGGTGTCCCTCAGGGTTCGTCTTTGAACCCAACCCTTTTTAACTTGTATGTGACTCCCTTGGCCAACCTCATAAGATCGTTCTGTTTTGCAGTAGTGTTCTATGCCGACGACACCCAAACCATGGTGTCAGTAGTTAGCAATCCTGACAATATGGCCTCAAGATTCCATGACTGCATGCTCCAAATTGGGAAGTGGATGGCCAGCAATAGTCTAAAATTAAATTCGGCAAAAACTGAGGTTCTGCTCTTTGGGTCTAATACATCCTTTTGGTCTCCAAAGTGGTGGCCGCAGGAATTGGGGAATCTACCAATCTTAGTTCCTAAATTAACAAATCTTGGGGTTTATTGTGACAATAAACTCTTCTTTGAAGGCCATATTAATTCCATCACTTCATCTGGCTTCTTCATGCTTAAAGCCCATAGGAAAATCTTTCCCCACATTCTCCTCGAATCGCAGAAGGCAGTGATTTCTGCTCTCATTCTGTCGAAAATTGATTACTGCAGTGCACTCTTTGCCAATATTCATAAACATTTTTAAACAAACTGCAGATCTTACAAATTGCGGCTACCCGGCTGCTTTTGGCTATTCCCAAATACCATTCAGTATCCCATGCTCTTCCACTTCTACATTGGCCACCGGTTAGCAGAAGCATTGAATTTAGAGCCCTCTGTATTACTTTTAAAGCCGTACATGACTCAGGACCCGACTACTTAAAACAGCGGTTTCAACTATATGTCCTTAGCAGATCTCTGCATTCCTCCACAGCATTCAGTTTTGTCATCCCCAAGGTCAGGAGAGCTAACTGGGGAGGAAGAAGTTTCCTCACCTGCACGGCTAGACTGTGGAATTCTCTGCTGTGGGATCTTAAAACCAAGTCAGATTTTCTTTCCTTCTGTAAAGCCCTCAAAATCTGGCTTTTCAATCTATGATTCTCTTTGCAGTTGATCTGCTTTGTTCTGCTTAGGTTTTCTTTTCGCTGAGCAGCAGCACCTGGCCACCCTAGGGTAGTAGTGCGCTTTTATGAATTTACTTTTTATTTAATTTCACCTTTCAGGAAGGTGTTCAGGGCCGGGGAATCCAGTTAATGAAGCAGCGGGCTCGGCGGCGTTTAGAAAGAAGCCGCCATCTTGCGTGGACGCTAGCCGCACCACCAGTGCAAAAGGACTTTTTAGCATCCTCTTGATTGTGACATCTGCCTGGGTTATTAATGAGCTGTCTAATACCCTACAAAGCATTGCCTCAGGCGGGGCTGCTTGTTACTGTTTTTTGAGAAGGTTCACAGTATCCGTGATAGGATTCACACTGCTTTAGATAAGGAGTCATCAGCCCAGGTGAAGGGTTTCATATTTATTTCGACGATATAGTCATTACGTCCATTAAGTGTCAATCAATCAATCAGGGAGTTTTAAGCTCGCTACTCACCCGTGAGGGTCTCAAGGCTCTGGGGGGGGCAGCTCCGGTCAGTCGAAGAGCCAGGTCTTGAGGGTCTTCCTGAAGATGTGCAGGGTGGGGGTGCGTCTGATGTCGATCGGGAGCTCGTTCCAGGTCTTTGCCGCGATGTAGGAGAAGGTTCTTCCACCCGTTCTTGTTCTGCGGATGTGCGTGGGTTCGGCAAGGGTGAGGTTGGCGGATTGGAGGTTCCTCTTGGGTACGTGGAAGGAGATTCTATCGTTGAGATATTGGGGTCCGGTGTTGTGGAGGCATTTGTAGGCGTGGGTGAGTATCTTGAAAGTTACTCTCTTCTCGAGGGAGAGCCAGTGGAGGTTACGCAGGTGTTGGGAGATGTGCTTGTGTCGAGGGATGCCGAGGACGAGTCTGGCTGCGGTGTTCTGTATGGTCTGGAGTTTGCGAAGCAGAGACTTGTTGATCCAGGCATAGAGGGCGTTTCCGTAGTCCAGTCTGCTGGTTATGAGTGCGTGGGTGACGATCTTTCTTGATTCGGGGGGGATCCATTTGAAGGCCTTTTGGAGGATGCGGACGGTCTTGAAGCAGGTGGAGGCGAGGGGGTTGACCTGTCGGGTCATGGAGAGGGAGGAGTCGAGTACGATGACGAGGTTTCGGGCGTGGTCAGTGGGGTTGGGAGGGCTGCCGAGGGCGGTGGACCACCAGGTGTTGTCCCATGCAGAGGGGGAGGGTCCGAGGACGAGGACCTCTGTCTTCTCCGAGTTGAGCTCCAGGCAGCTGCTGCTCATCCAGGATGCAATGTCCTTCATTCCTTCCTGGAAGTTGAGTCTGGTGGTGAGGGGGTCCTTGGTGAGGGAGAGGATGAGCTGGGTGTCGTCGGCGTAGGATATTATGCTGAGTCCATGCTGTCTGACGATGGCGGAGAGGGGGGCCATGTAGATGTTGAAGAGGGTGGGGCTGAGCGATGATCCTTGGGGTACTCTGCAGTTGATCTCTGTGGGTTCGGAGAGGAAGGGTGGTAGTCTGATTCTTTGGGTTTTGCCGGTGAGGAAGGAGCAGAGCCAGTCGAGGGCGGTTCCCTGTATGCCGGCGTCGTGGTGTCTGGCAGTGAGTGTGCGGTGGGAGACGGTGTCGAAGGCTGCAGAGAGGTCAAGAAGGATCAGGGCTGTGGTGTGTCCTTGGTCGAGGAGGGTGCGGATGTCATCTGTGGTGGCAAGTAGAGTGGTCTCAGTGCTGTGGTGACTTTACTGCAGAGTCATTGGCCTTGTGAACCCTATTGGAAAAGTTTCATAGTTGAATGCAGACTTTTTGGCTCTCTTTTTAAACTGATAAACCTGAGCTAATGTTGTTGGAGATGCAATCTGTGTGCAAGAGACTCTGGATCAGTTTGGTGGGATGGAAGAACTGCAGTACATCGGCTGATCTCTCCCCGCCAAACTCGCAGTTCCCCAGCTCCATTTAGATTGGGGAGATGTCTGTTTACGGTCAGTCAGAGAAGGTGGCCCATATGCCTCGGGTCACTGGCTTTCATGCGTGGGAGACTCATGTGATGCATATTTTCCCTGCCTGGATCAGCTATGCGAGGAATGACGGTCCCAAGCAAGAAAAACTATAGCTCTGAAGTGCAGGGAAAAAACTCTGTTCACGTCAGGGTGATTGATTTGTTTTCCGATTTGAGAGTTTGTAAAAGAATTCCCACCCCACCCACCCCTACCACCAAAAAAACGATGGCACTTGCTCGGCATTGAGCTCAGCTACCTCAATGCCGGTTGGGATTTTTTACTATGCTAGGTTGTCTTTGAGCAAGGAGACAGAATAAAGGTCTTCTGTCAACCAAAAATTAAGGGGCTCATTAGGATGGTGGACGGAGGCACATCCGCGGTGCATGGGTGGCGGAAAATGTCCTTTTCCGCACGCCAGCAGCGGTCCTCACGCCGCCATATTACAATGGTCAAACATAGCCAATTTCCCGTCCGCCGCGGAGCGACGTGAACCGCCATAAATATGCACCCGCTACCGCGGCGGTGGGAGCCAATAGAGACCCACCGCTGTGCGGAATGACGTCCCGTCCGCCGTACAAATCAGGATGCCCCAAACAGCTCGTCACACCGCAGTGGAAAAACCACCCAACCAGAGACGGCAGAAGCACGACAGCGGAGCGCGAAACCAGACTCCCGGTCACCTCCACCCGGTGCGGACCGCTATGGATCCAGCTCTACACGCCTTTCCGGTGCTGTACCTGCTCCACTACCAGCAAATAATGGCCCGTCGCAGACAACGCCGCAGGTACGCAATCACACAACTCTGCACACAACCACAACACACAACTCCTGGGCTGACATACGGTTCCTGTCCACATCAGACATTCTGGTGGGGACAGGAACACATCCCCAGGTGTACCCACACATGTCCTACCTGTCACAAATCACCCCGCCGCATCCGGGTCACCCGTCAACCGCGAAATCACAGCAATGTCCCGGTCACGTCACCGCAGCGGTGCAGCCACAGGGAAACATGCGCACAATGTAGTAGGCAGGGCCAGCGCCAGTGCACAAAGATCATAGGGCCCCACCTTCACCCTACACACACTACGCCCCCCACACCCATTTGGGGACATGCTGTGTGCTCCTCCTGTGCCCCTCCTGCACAATTAACCAGCCAGGTGTACCCAGACCCTGCACCACACACACCAAACAACCAGGGAGCCTGTCTCAGAATGTGGGGGTGAAGAGGAACACCCTGCACAGAAGCTCAGGGGCAGGGCATTCCTCCTCCTCACACCTACCCCCCACTCATGTCAAGGAAACTGAGTACAATCACAAAATGAACACTCACACTGCATAAGAACATCCACTTAACTGCACACACTGCCTGTCAAGTCACCCAGGCACACCCCACACTGACACACAGCCACATACACATACCAGACGTCAGCAGCAATGGAGGACAATAAATGGGCTAGCCAAAAGTGAGGTGGACAGTGCTGGAAAGCCATGGAGCAAGCTACAAACCATGTGTACATCACATGCAAGAGAAGAAACATTTCACACCACCCTCAGGCCATCAAATCAGACATGGCTGGCACAGTGAGTGGAATTAAACCACAGTGACCTCTGTGCAACAACTCAGGGAGACAGCAAGGCAAGCCATGCATTGGCACAGGAATGATAGGAAGTGTCTGAAGTCAAACAGTGATCAGCCACACATCTGTCTCAACTTACTTGACATGTGTATGTCATCAGCACAACACACATGGCTCATTGTCACACTCCCTGACCGTCAAACCCAAGTTTGATCTCACACACATTCCCCTCCTATCCCCACCTCACACCTGCAGCACTCAACACCAGTGTTAAACACACAGAATGGTGCAAAAGATGTCCTTGGAGTACACTGACAACCAATCACACTCCTTGGGGTGCATCCACAAACATCACACACACACTCAGGGATGCCTGAACCAATGCTGACACAAAAACAATAGCCAAACACAAACCTCACAAACAACATACACAGAAGTACAACAACCCCACATATGGCCAGCCAAACAGTGGAAAGGCAATGGGACCCCAGACAGAACAGGAGTACACAACATTGTCACTAAGGACCAATGCACAGACACCATAACCCAACAGAAACAAGAATTGCATCATCTCAAAACAGTCATGAACACAAACTGGGATCAATGGGACAATAAGCTAACACAGACAGACACACCACACCACCCACCAAGTCAACATGGTGTCATACTGTACCACAAGCATGCACATGTACAATCCTGACAAGTGACAGGTCAAAGATAGGAGGACATAGCACTATTGGGCACTCAAAACAAGCCCAGTAACGAGAATACACCTTGCTGCATGTGACAGACACACAAGTGATGCATACTACACTTGCAACACACAGAATGTATCACAATGCCCAAACTACTCACGCACAATGTCATGCAAATAGAACATCACACACAGAGCATCTGTCAGCAGAAAGAGCCAACACAGGCCAAACACTGCATACATCCACAACAAAAACACAACAGATGCACATGCCAATCCATCACATTGCAAACTCAGCTGGACATCAGGGGATGCACACCTGGCAAGTATAAGGCAACATACACTGACAGCACTGCATGCAGGCCAAGCAGTGTGCGCACACCAACCAAATCAGTAGCACACACATCTCAGTGTCACACCATGTACTCCCACAACACAAAGCAGCACAGCACACAGACAACATCACAATCTGGAAGGGTAGCAGTACCTCACCAAACACACATACAGCTAACCCAACACTCACAGATGCACAACTCAAGGACACCCAGGTGCAAACACCATGAACAGAGGACTGTGCAGCACAAACAGTTGCACTGCACATGAGCAACCATGACTGCAAACCAGTACAAGAAAATCACACATAACCATATGTGAAACTGTCCTGAGTGGCACATTGGTCCTGTGCACAGATCAGCACCACAAAGCATAGTGTAACAAATGAAGTGGTGGGGAGGCTCACACACTGGCAACCCAAGGGGATAGGTGACATGAGAGTGAAGTGGTGTGTACGTCAGTAGTGGACAGGTCAGGAGTGTACTATACACAAATACATGGAGGAGTCACTCATAATGGGTAGGCATCAGAAGCAAAGCTAGGGGATGGTATGACTCCACATACCACATACCATACTGGAGCCAAAAATGGCTCAAGTGACAGCAATGCATGAGAAAACTCACCAACAATGTCACTGTAGCTGAACAGGACTGCACAGTGAGCACAAACAGTAACAAGACACATGGCTGATCAACAAAACACAACACAGACTTGGCTGTCACACACTCTGCATACTCACAACTGGCAGCAACAACAAGTAGGTGTCCCCCAGGAGTGCAAGGACACACCAACACACTGCACAGTGCACAACCTACAACTCCTACATGTGCACACAATCACAAGCACAGGGCTGACAAATCAAACAAACAGGCACTCAGCTCCCGGGTCATACGTGTGTGCAGTTGGCATTGCAGGGGCACACACACATCAACAGCACTGACCAAGTCACCCCCTTCACACTTCATGACCACTCAAGTGCACACATTCAAATGTATCCATGTGACTAGGAAGACAGGCCATCACAAGATGACCATACACCAACACTGCTGTTCACACATCAAGAAAGATCACACAGACATGATGGACCCTGGCCAGCCTGCCTGCAATTCTGTGGATAGAATTCCCCTCTGTGCTGGTAGTGCATCCTAACATGAAATGTGTACAATTTAGCAAACCTGATCATAGAATTAATAGGATAACAGTAGGTCATCACAAACAACCATCATTGCGCACCCCCAAGCCTCAGAGTCAAGAAGAACTGAAGTGCCTGTCACCTCTGGCAAACCCTGAAAAAGTGAAACAAGCCATTGGCAATGTTAAAGTGGCATACAGAGCATGTGTCACATTAAACCATACAACTACATTAAACATTCTTTATTTAGCAAGGACACTGACAAAGCAGACAACAGGAGTAACTGTCTTTATTACATATTACCCAGATAGGCATCAAAAGTAGACAAGAGCAAGGCCAGTGGCCAGTCCATAGTTCCAAGTAGGCACATGTGTGCATGAGGACCTGCACAGGGAATGGGCAAACACAGTGAAAAACAGCAAGGCCAGTGGTCAGTCTATAGTCCAAGTAGGCACATGTGTGCATGAGAACCTGCACAGGGAATGGGCAAACACAGTGAAAAACAGCAAGGCCAGTGGCCAGTCCATATTTCCAAGTAGGCACATGTGTGCATGAGAACCTGCACAGGGAATGGGTGAGAACGTACACTGCCATGGTCAGCAACACAGCTAGGGGGATAACAATGGGCAGTCCAGGCACCGCTGTGGTAGAGACAGGTGTGGGAGGGGACTTAGCCTCAGAATTGGCTGTCAGTCGAACTGGGAGGTGGCTGACAGTCGGGCCCAGTTGGAGGACTGGAGCTGGGAGAGAGAGGACCAGCTGAGGTAGAGGCATCAGTGGCTTTGGTAGCCGGAGGGCTGCTTGGACCGGGTGGTGTGGTGGCACGTGGAGGCGGAGACATGCTGCAGTGAGACACAGTGTGTGAGGGAGAATGTGGAGGGGTGCCTTTCCACTTTTTGGGGATTCGATAGGTAATTTTGGTCTTGGTAGGAGTGGGAGGTGGTGCGGGCACAACAGGCACACTCTCCACCAAAGGTGCATCAGGTGCAGGCGGTGGCCCTTCTTCTGAGGATATGCTGGATCCGGCGGGACGCTTGGCCTGGCCTTGCCTTTTCCCCTCCATCCCCTGTTGAGCAGCTGAACCCTCTACAGTGCCCTCCTTTCCCAGCTTCACAGGGGTGTGGGTGGGAGTTGAGGTTGTGGGTGAATCTGCCTTAGAGGGCTTCTTCTGCGGACTCTTAGCAGGAACCAGCTTCACAGCAGGCACGGCAACTGTCTGCTTGTCTTTGGGAGACGCTTTTGGGACGGGAGTGTCCTTGGTTGGGGATGGTTTTGAGGCATGTGAGCCTGAGGCCTGCTTCTTGGCTTGATGCCCCGGAGTGTCACCTGAAGGGCTTTTGCCTTTGCGCTCCGGGGTGACTTTGGTTTGTTTGGGGGATGGTGTCTGTGCTATGGCCCGCTTGGGGTGCTGCTGTTGTGTGCTACGTGTGGTGTACCTTGAGCCCGAGGGCTGTGGTGTGTGGTCACTCTTGTCAGATGTAGCCACTGGCAGGGGGGTGGCCGAAGGGACTGGAGCTGGACTCTGAGACTGTGACAGCCGAATGGCTGCCGTCACTGTGGAGGACAAAGACTGGACAGTCCTGTGTAGCCTACCCACGTCTGAATGAATGCCCTCCATGAAGGCAACTACCTGTGCCAACTTCTTGTCATGGTCTAGGAAGGCATTCAGGAGAGTTGTCTGACCCACACACAGCTGGTGCAAAAGGTCCACAGCCTCAACACTGAGGGCAGCAGGGGAGACAGGGGCAGCGGTGCCTGGGGGGGAAGGACACTCTTCCCTTCTTACTGGTGCGAACACGGGCAGCACTAGTGGAAGTAACTGGGAGGGTGGGCACTGGACGATGTGTGGTGGAAGAGGAGGCAGATTTCCCACTCCCTGTGCCCGCCAACATCGAGGAGTCACCGCTGGCGTCCGATGACGTTGAGGTTGGTGTCTCTGGCTGTGATTCCTCAAGCACACTCCTGTCCCCCTCCGAGGCGCTGGTCACATCAGTGTCAGTGTGCTCATGTGAAGCAGTCGTGCCTGATGCCTCACCACTGATGTCCGTCCCCTCTCCTTCTGTGCCCTCGGTAGATGCTGCAAGAGACAGAGACGTAGGTTCAGTTTAGTGCCATACACACAAACATCATATGCAAACAACGCACAAAACAAGATGGTGATACCCCCAAGTTGCACACCACCCTGTGCAGTCACATTGTGCAACCTGGATTCCAAACTCAAACATTGCATGGTAACATGCAAACCTGGCATAATTGACCCATGTGATGTCCACACAGCCAAATAGCTTGCCCGTGCCTCCGTGTAACCAGACATACAGATCCCTCTGAGCATACCTAGATCCCTGTGGGTGAAAAAGATGTACATCCCAACATGTTGCCACAGTCACATATGGAGTCACCATAAGGGGACAAACACAGATACAGACTCCAAAATATCATTTCGCAATGGCCATGAGCTCATGCCATCCACCATGTCGTGCTTTGGGGCACAACTACAATTGCACATTGGTGTCAGATGTGTAGTTCTCACAATTTTGAGGTCAGGCACTGCACACATTGATGAAAGCACACTCAGATGAGGCACACTGCCGTTAACTGCCATGGGATGTTCCTGACTCCCACAATGCAGGCAATGCCATAAGGCCACAACTCAGAATGCAAGGTCAAGGGCCATTACATCAATGACATGAGAAAGTACATGTAGCGAAAAATGCATGACAGCTGCACCCAACAGAGAGGCCACTTACAAGCCATTGCATCACAATAGCAACATCACAGTGCTCAGCACTGGCTCAGGCTTGGAATACATGCAGTCACTCACAACCAAAGACACCCTTCCCAGAATACTCACCCCCAACTTGCTGCTGATGGTCCTTCAAACGTGCATCCAGCTCTGGCTGTGTCACTGCCAAGATGTGGGCCATTAGTGGTGTCATGCTCCTGCGCGCCAACCTGCCAGTCCGAGGGAGCAGCCCCAGCGTCATCTCTGCCACGTTTTTGCTCAGCCGGCAGATGTCATCCCACCTCTTGTGACAGTGTGTGTGTCGTCTGTTGGAGACACCCAGAGCCCGCACCTTGCGTGCAATGGCCCTCCATACAGCCTTACGCTGGTGGACTTTGAGCTACAGGCATGGGAGACAAGAGGAGGACATTTCAGTGACACTGGGTTATGTACCACTATTTCTCAGTACAGGAGCATGCACAAACTCAGCACAGCTTCACAGATATGTTTAGCAGGAACAATACAGCATGACACGTAGTACATGAGCATGGGATGGTCATACCAAAAGGCATGCAGGTATGAGGATGGACACAGTACCTGCCCATCTCATACACATGCTGAATGGCAGCACAGAAAGCAATGTGAAGGAGGCCCACATCTGCAATTCAGTTTGTGAGTGAGCAAGACATACATTACATTTGAAATGATGTGTCGGGGCAGACTCACTGTGTCCAACACTGCACACCCCTCAATGTCCCTGCCCTGTGAATGACTCACTGTGTCATGGAGGTCACATGTAGGGACATGATCTTACAATCTCACACCCTTCTCACAAGGTCTGTCTTGTGCAATCCACAGGCCTGAGATAGCTGTTTGATGGTTAGGGTAGCAGACAACCCATATGTCTCACTCTGTCCATGCAGTAATGGGTCCTTGTCAAATTGGGCAGTGACTGTGCAGGCCAGGGGGGCTCACACTGAGGTTTAACGTGGGCCATCAGAACTTTCACATGCAGGTACAATATGAGAGGGCAAACAGTGCCTATACATGCGAGTCTGAACACATGATGAAAACAATGGAAGGATGATATTTCCAATGTACAGCAATCTGATGTGTCATATGTGAATTATTCGGCAAGAGTGTCACCCTCAGGCATTTCACTCTTGTGCATAATGCTTACATATCCATGGTGGCAATGTAGAGTCAAACTCACTTCCATCAGTACCCTCTGGACGTAAAGTCTATCTCATTTCACAAATGAGCCTGTGAAAATACCTCATGGACTCAAAGATCCATTAGCACAGGCAACTCCCACTTTCTATACTTGCAGTGTCACTGTATGGCTGCAAAAAGACTGCATGTCCCTCCCATCCTGAAATGCAGCCCGGGGAATGAGTGAAATAGGCTACAAACCCCATTTCCCTGAAGTCAGCATGCTAGGCAGTGTATCACACAAACCCACACTCTCAGGCACATACTGCAGCAGATCAACTTCATGTGTGCACTCCCTGCACTCTCACTCCCACTCCCACTCTGAAACACTTACCATGACATCCGGAGCACCATATAGCCTCCCATACTGTGTGAGCACCTCGTCCACCAGGACCTCCAGCTCCTCTGTGGTGAAGGGACGGGCCCTGATGTTCTCAGTCCTCGCCATCACTGGGTCCAGGAGACAGGAGAAGCAGCAGTTGGTGTTGAAGAGTGTCAGGCAGCAGTGTCTGGGTCCAGGAGACAAGAGTAGCAGCAGTTGGTGTTGAAGAGTGTCAGGCAGCAGTGTCTGGGTCCAGGAGACAGGAGCAGCAGCAGTTGGTGTTGAAGAGTGTCAGGCAGCAGTGTCTGGGTCCAGGAGACAGGAGCAGCAGCAGTAGGCGGTGAAGAGTGTCAGGCAGCAGTGTCTGGAAGCAGTGGAAAAAGCCGACTCCAATTCCACGCACCCCAAAGGACCCTACGATCAGCTCAGCTCTCCTACGCCGTGGTCCCCCGCACCAGAAAAACCAGATCGGGAGGCCACTCCTTCTCCTTCTTCGCGGCCAAAGCCTGGAACGCCCTTCCGCTCCACCTCAGACAGACAACATCGCTTCCCATCTTCGCTAGAAACCTCAAAACCTGGCTCTTCGACAGACCCCCTCCTTGATGGACTGGAACCTGCACCACCCCCAGCGCCTTGAGACCCCTACGGGTAAGTAGTCGCGCTTAACAAATGCTTGATTGATTGATTGGAAATGTGACGCTCTCTCCCGCACATATATAGCCCCCTGGGGTAGTTTCTGTGGTTCTAAGCTGCTGCAATTGGTGTTCCAGGTCAGCTTTTTTCAAATGCATCCAATGTCCGGCCCCGCAGTAGCAGAGCACGCCTTCCGCGATTTTCAAAATTGCATTTGGCTACCGCGATTGAGGTTCCCATTGGCTGTGAGGCATGGGCATTGGCGGTGACACATCGCAGTGGCCAGGCGGTTGCTACCGTGATCGTGCATCTTTCAATTGCATCCAATGACCGGCCCCGCGGTAGCGGAGCACGCCTTCCGCGATTTTCAAAATTGCATTTGGCTACCGCGATTGCGGTTCCCATTGGCTGTGAGGGCATCGGCATTGGCGGTAACACACCGCAGGGGCCAGGCGGTCGCTACCGCGATTGTGCATCTTTCAATTGCATCCAATGACTCGCCCCGCAGTAGCGGAGCACGCCTTCCGCGATTTTCAAAATTGCATTTGGCTACCGCGATTGCGGGTCCCATTGGCTGTAAGGGCATGGGCATTGGCGGTGACACACCGCAGGGGCCAGGCGGTCGCTACCGCGATATGGCTGCTATACATTGGTGCCTATGACCATGATTTGTGTGGCGGAGCATGCCAACTGCCATTTCACAATCTGTATATCACTACCGCGATTGCGGTTCCCTTTGGCTGTAAGGGCATGGGCATTGGCGGTGACACACCGCAGGGGCCAGGCGGTCGCTACCGCGATATGGCTGCTATACATTGGTATATTATACACTACTAAGGCAAAGAAGGAAAAGAGCCCTTTTCCCTTTTTGGCCGTGAGGGCTGAGAGGACAATTCACAAGGGAGTACACCCTCCCGTATTTTAAGATACTGAAACACAACAAGTACTCCTGGGGTTTGTGGGCGAAATTCAGGTATTTCTATACAGTGGACCCTAGTGGGGTGTTGGAGGGAAGTCCTATCTTGAAGAGACACCCTAGGGAGTGGGGAAGGAAATAATTCCTTTTGTTTTAATTACCCTCACACACCCTAGTGGTGTCATGCTTCATCATCGGGTCACCCTGACCCCTATAAGTCAGGGTGGGCTCAACCGTATTGCAGGGAGCTCTTAGTGAGAAAATGACCAGGGGGTGTTTAAGATTAAAAAACCATAAACAGATCCCAGTATCCCTTTAATCTTCGATCTGTTGTGGTTATTAAAATATAAAAACGGGGTCAATTGGAGTATTTATGGTCCTATGACCCTAAATCCAACATGTTTCAGTGCTGTTTGGGCCTCGCTAGGTCCTGGACTTTCTTCAGGGCAACGTGATACACTACCTGGAAGGCGCAGAAGGATATTCCCTATACTGCTGTTTATGTAAGGGCAGATAGCTGCTCCTTATCGGTTAGGTCAAGACAATTATCTTTTTTTAATTAAATTTTCCTTTATCACTCCATCTGTGAAAAAAGAGAGAAAAAAGAAACAAACAAAGATATATCATTGTGTATAGGTCACTGGACGTCTGTCACTGCTTCCCATTTGTGATGTGCTTGCCGGAACACCTGTGTTGTGTACACAGTCTGCAACACACATCATACATCATACCTAATTTTGTACGTGAGTCATAGATTACATTTAGTTTTACCACACTCACCTAGGTGGGCAAATGTGGTGATGTGGCGAACATGGTCGCATTCTGTCGGTAGCCGCATACTTGTGTGTGCACAATCGTAGTGATACACCAATAGTGGTGCTCGTTCGTGTCACTCACTCCCTTTATCAGAAATGCACAAATCAGTTGCCGTGATTAGCCATACATATGACCCATTCACATCACAGTCCTTACCCTCCTATGGGGGAGGAATTTCATCTCCGGGCACTTTGCTTTGTCAAGGGGTAGCCCTGTAGTCACACACTATATTGTGAAAAAAACAGGCGGTGCCAGAAAAACAAGAAAGACAACACGGAAGAAAAAAGAAGACAAACAGTGCAAAGGTTAAAAACCAGCAACTACTATCGAGCAGTGAAAGGACTCGTACCTGCATCATAGTAAAGAGTTTGTCAATAGGCCCTGTCACTTACTACACCAAGGGTCCTGCCCCGCTTGACGACCTGTTCGGTGTTGTCCCGGACTTTGGCAGAAGTAAACGGAGGCCGCAGAGGGGTTTTAAATATCTGTGTCCCAAACGCAGGGAATTTGCAAGCGGACACGCCTCCTGGGTGTTGCGACGTGTACTTCGCGTGTGGCGTTCAACCTCGCGTGATCCCTTGAGAAGGATCATGGGAAATGTAGTTGTTAGTTCGCTGACTTTTGCCGACGAGTACGGGCTGTGGTAACAAAATGTATACACACATGGGCCGATTTTGCCGAACCAGACGTAGTGTTGATCACGCAATTAATTTTTATGTATATGCGTCCCATACACCCAACTTTGCAGATTATACTCAGATGTTATGATAATCGTTAAGGGGGGGTTAACACGCCGTATAACTTACATAAGACTTGCCTTACTGAACAGTCTAACTCCAGTGAATAATGCGCTGGACGAGTGACACACCGGGTAACTTTATTAAGACATGCCACAGTGCACCCTCTTGCTGCAGTGATGGATATGTCCATATTATGTGTTGCTAAGCGCACCAGTTCATTGAGCTGTGATTTTTAAGCGTGATAACGTACAGCTCTGTGTAGTGTAGTTGTTCTATTTTGACTTCTAGTTTCAACCTGATGTTGGCGCTATACGCTGTCAACGATGATAGATGGCGACGTATTGGCCATATATATAGTGGTGCTTAGTTTGCATATCATGTAGAAAAAAACAAGGTATTTGGTAAAACTAAGTATCGTGGCAAAAATACACATCGTTATAATTATGTGTTTGAAATAAACATAAAGGTGGTGTAGAGCACCTTATATTAGACTCATTCAAGAAAATATAAGCCCAAGTGTATACGCAAATAATGCATTCGGTTATCTTTACTCATGTTGGAAAAGTAAAGTCAGGACTGGAATTAGGTAAAGATGGAAGTAACAACTCCCATTAGTACGTTTAAGATAGGTGGACTTCATCTTTTGTTTAGTTGACACCAAGGAATCGAGTCATTCAATCCAGTTATATGAGTCTGTAATCGATATACCCATCGTTGTTCACGCTCTAGTAGCCTGTTGGAAAGGTTGCCAGTACCAGTCACCCTCTCAATTATAGACCATTTCATGTCTGTGTCACTGTGTTTCTTTTCTAGGTAATGGGCAGTCAGTTTGGTAGCAGTTATCGCCCGTCTGACAGTGCTTCTGTGCTCACCTATTCGTATTCTTATTTTTCTGCTGGTCATTCCTATATACATGAGCTGGCAGGGGCACTTGATGACATACACCACACTGTCGCTGTTACAATTTGTGTGTGACCTTTGTTCCCAGGGATAAGCCATTCCCAGACCTTTTTGCTGGTGTGTTCAGTAAGGGGACACACCACACATGAACCGCAAGGGTAATGGCCCATTACTGGCGGAGTGTCCCAAAGTGTAAGTTGATTAGTGATCATGGGTTTGTAAGAGTTGGTGTGTATGAGGGTATCTTTTAGGGAGCCGAAGCAACCCAATACTCCGCGACCGACGCGTACGCCGCACATGAAACACAGCATAAACACAGCTTGAAAGACTCGGAGAAGCTCGCACGAGCCAACTGCAGCGTCCTACTCGGTCAGAAGAACGTCTCCTACATGCCTAAAAACTACAAAGGAAAAAATACAAAAAAAAGGGCCAAACAAGCAATGACAAAGCCAATAAATACAGGGGGAAAAAAACATGGAACAAAGACACCCACAACTCCACCCATATAAAGGCCACAAATCCCTACCATGATCCTTTGCAAATTCAAATGACCTGCCAGCACAGAACACCATCAGACAGCAACCACAGACACACCCACAACTCATCCATCACACAAGCCACACACCATTAGCACCTCCCAAATAGCACCCTCACATACACCCAGCAAAACCTACACTCACCCACCCTCACTTGCACACACACACACACACATCAATCCCCACCACCACCCATCACCATGCCCCCAAAGAAGAATCCAAAGTTCCTAGACAGTGAATTGGAAGTCCTGGTAGATGAAATCCTCAGGGTAGAGCCACAGTTGTTTGGTACATTGGTCCAACAGAGCCCCATGTCGCAGAAAACCAAGATGTGGGAGAGGATCGTCGACAGGGTGAACGCACAATCACCATGTTTGCGCACAAAGGAAGACATCCAGAACAGGTGGTATGATGTGCGCAGGAGGGTCAAGGCCCTACTCAAGAAGGATTACGCCTTGAGTCATCGCACCGGCAGTGGCCCTCCTGCCAAACCAGTATACCTCAGGCCCTGGGAGGAGAAGGTGTGGGCCATCCTACCACCAGAGAGCGTACATGGACTATCAAACATCCCAGAGCCTGGTGAGTACACAACCAATATACCCAATATTGTGTGACATTACACACACATCACTGTCAAGGGGATAGTGAAACCATGCACCGTTAGCAAAGCCACAGTAACCAAAACATAATCATCCCAAGATGTGTATGTTAGTCAGACAAACACAATACCTGCCATCTCATAGTGATATGTAACTGTGTCATGACATGTACAAACCTAACAACAAATAGAGCAAGGCAGTGGCACAAATCTAACCAACAAACACTGTCAGACATTTTGCCACCACTAGAACACCACCTCACAGGGAAGCTCACTGAAAGGAAGGAAATCTGTGTATGCTGGTGAAGTCAGTGTAGCCAATAGCATGATGGGAGTTGTAGTCACAGATATTGGTCACCCTCACAATTGGCCTATCAACACCACTCTGAACCATGCTCACATCACAGGGAGTGGAAAAGAACTGACAAGATGGCTGACACTGGGTACTGCTGTGGGGAGCACTAGGCCCTGCTGGGAACTGCACCAACCAACAGCAGGACACCACTGACTGACATCCTGAAAGCCAACTTGCACTCCCTGCAATGGAAGCACGTTCCATGGTGGGATATCTGGCTGGGTGGGAAGGAGGACTGACAGCACTGACCATAGTTACCAGCAGCTTTTTTCACACACCCCCTTAACACAAACTCCACACAACTCACCTGGGAGAATGCATTGCCTCACACTCTAATTTAATATCCCACAAAGAACCACCACCCTGGGTTATGCTGTGTGAAGCACAGGACACTTTTGGGACTTGTAGCCAAACTAACGCCAGGACAACACTGTCAGCCATCCTGTCAGCACAGGCACACTACCCCACAGGGAAGCAGAGTCAAAAGGAAGGAAGTATGGGCAAGCTGGGGAGGGGGTGTAGGCAATAGCATGGTGGGAGTGGTAGTCACAGCTCAACATCCCCCACCCACATGGCCCAGCAAGCTCACACTGAAGCATGCACACCTCACAGGGAGTGAAAAGCCACCTCAAAGATGTCTGACACTGGCCTCAGCTGTGGGGAGCACAAGGCCCTGCTGGGAACTGGGCACCAACAAACAACAGGACCACACTGTTAGCCATCTTGCCATTGCAGTCACACTCACACACAGTGAAGTCCACTCAAAAGGAAGGAAGTATGGGCATGCTGGGAAGGGGGTGTAGGCAATAGCATGATGGGAGTGGTAGTCACAGCTCAACATCCCCCACCCACATGGCCCAGCAAGCTCACACTGAAGCATGCACACCTCACAGGGAGTGAAAAGCCACTTCAAAGATGTCTGACAATGGTGCTCTGTTGTGGGGAGTACCAGGCCCTGCTGGGAACTGGGCACCAACCAACAGCAGGACACCACTGACTGACATCCTGAGAGTTAACCTGCACCCACTGCAAGGGTGGCATGCTTCATGGTGGGATAACTGGGCTGGGGGAGAAGGAGGGCCGGATGTCAACCAAATACCACCAATGCTGGTCATGCACACACCTCAACATTCACATTGAAATGCTTCAGGTTGGCAGGACAATGTGCTACACCAATATCAACCTCTGACTGTGACAACTTAGGACAATGCAATGTACAGGCCCGCTTCCAGAGGTACAGTCACAACTGTCAGGTGTTTGAACCATTGATGCCTGTAGAAACATAACATACATTGTGTATCTCTTCCAAAAACAGGTGATGATGGGGACACAGCAGCAGATGATGAGGAGTCCCTGTCCCAGGCTCCGGGGGCCCCTGAGCTCTCTGGTGTGGAACAGCCTCTGCCCTCCTCGGATGGCGAAGACCTACCTGGCCCCTCCGGTGTGAGTCATCATGCAGCACCAGCAGGACCACCCCCTGCACCCACTCCTCCAACATCTGCCAACACACAGACCACCCCCGCCGACACGGACAGACCAAGGACACTCAATGACAACAGCACAGGGACCCCGGACCACCGTGAAGCAACGGACAACAACCCCAGTACCAACCCCCAAGGGGGCCTAGGCTCACCTGTGCGTGCCACCGCAGGTCCCGCACGTGTGGCCAGGGGTGGTGGGAGGGGTGGTAGGCAGAGGTCGCTGTTTGCAGAGGGGTCTGGACTGCATGATGACCCACAACTGGTACGCATTGCTGATGCGTACCAGAATAGCACCGGAGAGGTCAGCCAGGTAGTGGGGATCCTCAAGGACATTCAACAGCATCAGGCTGCCCATCATGCCCGCTTGGACTCCCACATGTCCCGTGTGGAGACACACATGTCTCGCATGGAGTCCAAGTGGGACACATTGGAAGAACTGACAGCGGTGCAGAGGGACATATTGACATGCCTCTGCCAGATTAGCACCAACATGGCCACACCTCCCTGTGTGCCCACAACATCTGGTGCCGCAACAACTGCAACTGCCACAGGGAGGGAGGATGACTCTGGTGGAGAGTCCTCTGCACCGTAGCGGCCTGCACGTGAGGGTCCCCCCCGAAAGAAGAGGGGTCGTCCGAGGAAGGAAAACTGAGAGGCCGATGGCCATGTACATCCCCCAGGAACCCAACACCTGTTCTGGAAATTCTCCTTTGTGTGCAAACTGTTCACCCTGTCGAATGCAATCCAACTCTCCCACATGACATGGGGAGTTTAAGTTGGACCAATGTATCAGATGACTGTGGACTTTACTCAGGACATTTCTGCTACCAACACTTCCAACTCATCTGGGAACTTTGGATTCCAATCCCAATGTACAGCACCCACCATCCTGTGCACTAACTATCCTCACACATGTATGTAAATAAACTCACTAATACACCATACTTGCCTCTGTTGTGATTCCAACGTTGTTTTTGTCATGGAGATGATGATCTGCTAAATGACACTGTGCATGCTAACTGCTACAGCAAGTTCAACACCGTCATGTGAGTCATGGCGACGTGACACATATGAGGGAGACACACCACTAGGGCTACACAACACATACACACCAGGGCCATCTGACTCATCGCCTACACTGATGTTGCCAGGAAATACAGTGGAATGCACAGACACCACACCTATTCAGAGTCTGTGTTAACTAGCCCACAGGTGAAGTAAGCAAATGTCAGTCAGATGTGTGACCACAGACAACGCACATCCCAAAGTGAAGCACAGGTTTATTACACATTTGCAACATGTTGTTTCCACTACAGATGCAAGGTAATCCCACGTGGCAGTGGCCACACAGTCACCAAGTGTAGAGGAAATAAAGTCCAGAGGTGTGTGGCACATCACCTGCAGGGAAACGACTGCTTCCACCCTGGAAGTTGAATCATGGTGTCGGGGGATTCGAGTTGACCAAACAACTCTGAAAGTATCCTGTGAAGGACAGACATGACACACAGTCAAAAGCACTGAAGAACAGGACAGAACTGCAATACTCATGCCCAATACATGTCACAAGATACCTACACAAAACCAAGTTAGCATGTCAACACTGTTGGGGAGTACAGACTACCTGTAAGGACACATCGCTGCACGCATACAGTCAAGTAGCACATGGCCACACTCAAACAGCAACAGAGCACCACCAACACATATCATGCAAACTCAAATCATTGACATACCAACTCTGTATACTCACATTCAGCTGAAGAAGTTGGTGATGAGCTGTGTGCGGATATCCCCCTCATCATCATCATCGTGAGGACAGATGTGCCCCAGGCATCACAGCTCTTTGACAGGTAGATTCCCAGGGACCCTGTATTGCCACATGGACACTGGCATGACATGGCGTATCATGTACACGCCAGCAAAACAACCATGACTCCCACAGGTAGTGGCCCCTGTTGCCTCTGCAGGACAGACATGGACGTCTGTGACACACACACACGCACAACATCAAAGTCGATGCACAAACAACGTGGATGTGGAGACTGTCTCCCATTGTGCACATGGAATCCGAGACATCTGAAACACAACATGCACACAGACTGTAGAGGGCCATCACAATTGTGGCAATGGGTCACCCTGTGACGTACATACCATCCCACATGGGACTCAGGGTGTATGTGACATAACATACACATACACAACCTGGAGATGTGACCATGCCACATGCTCTGAACTGAATAGTTGCACATCACAGTGGTCATGTGCACAACACACAAAGGATTCTGTCCCCATGAACACGTGCACAGCCTGGGAGTGGCTGCCCCCAAGTGCCACCCAACAAACCACATGTTGACCCCCATACACACACAGGTAATGCAGCCTTACATGCCTTAGGATACAGTGTGGACAGGCTGTGGTGTTGTAGGTGTGTGCCTGAGTCCCTGGCAAGTAATTGTGGCTGGCATACGTTCACCAGTGACAACCATGGTGACATATGCGAGTGACTTGTACAGGGACGCGTCGTACAGCAATGGACCGATCCGTGTGCACGCATTGGCCATTGCATATGATGTGGACGGATGCGTGTCATTTTCCGAAATACGCGTCGTACAGCAATGGACCGATCGGTGCGCACGCATTGGCCATTGCATATGATGTGGACGGATGCGTGTCGTTTTCCGAAATACGCGTTGTACAGCAATGGACCGATCGGTGCGCACGCATTGGCCATTGCATATGATGTGGACGGATGCGTGTCGTTTTCCGAAATACGCGTTGTACAGCAATGGACCGATCGGTGCGCACGCATTGGCTATGGACTGACATGGTAACGGACGCGTTTTCGAAGCTTTTACGAGTCGGATGCAGTGAATTCAGTTGGCCACCCACAACAATGTTGCAAATTCATGGGTGTCATGAAGTTGAACTTTTGAAGGATGCTGTGGGCGTGTATAAGTGGTGCAATTCCATGGATTGGCCAGATTCAGAAGATGCAAACGACTTGGACCTATCACTTTGGACACATGGGACAGTATCTACCTCTGCAGCACACATATAATGCTGGCTGTTCCCCTGAGAGCTCACTTGCCTGCACTACATGCTCCAGGACGACATCTGCCACCACCACTGCTGCTGTCTCTGCATCCTCTGGCTACTGCAATGGCACGTACTGTGGAGAGAGCCCCAGCCTTCAGCACTGAGGAGAACCAGGCCCTGCTGGACAGCCTCCTTCCACAGTACAGCAAGCTGTATGGGAAACCAGGGGAGCAGGTGAGTGTGCTGTCCACTGCCTTACTAATTGTGCATGTTGTCTGACTAGCAAGACTTACAGTGTGTACACCAGTGGCTAGCATGCTCACTGAGTAGTTGGCACCCCCAAAGTGTGTAGTTACATGCACTGAACAGGTATAGTGCAGTAACAGTGCATTCCAACAAGGTTTTACTTCCCAGGCAATGATACCATTTAGTAACTGCTGGACAACTGTTCATAGCCATAGTTGCACTACCTGTGTACTTCATATGCCCCTGTGATTGAGACATGTATATCCAACTGTGTGATGCACGGATATGTTGCATGTGTAGTAATGGCCTTTTCACTTTGTCATCCTCACAGGTTGATGCCCACCAGAAGCAGGACATCTGGCTGACCATCGTCCGGGCAGTAAGATCTGTGGGGGTCTGCAGGCGCAGGATCCGCAACTGCCAGAAGAGGTGGCAGGACCTTCGTGGCTGGACCCGGAGGATCGCAAGGGTCCAGCTGAAGCTGTCGCCTCCTCGCAGGAGGGGCGGACACCGGACCCTGACCCCCCACATGCTCCGGATTCTGGCGGTGGTCTTCCCTGACCTGGATGGGCAGCTGAAGGCCAGACAGCAGCAAGGAGGGGTTAAGTGCTAGCCTTTTCTGTGTACTATGACTAACATGCTCTATGCACTCCTTTAGCCTGGTTCCACTTCCACAGTACAACTGTCTTGTCGTCCTGGACTCATGTCCCTCACTTGTGTCATGCCCCCTCCTCATCTGATACACAGGTGTGGCCCTTACAGTCTGTGACTTAGGTCACTTGGGTACTGTGTACTTGCAGTTACCTATGGTTCAAGTTGGGGACAGCATCAGTTACAGGAACTTTGTTGTGGGCTGCATGGTTGGTACAATTGCTCACACAATGCCTGTGATCTGACATGTACTCTGGGTATGGCTTCACAATGTGTTCCAATTGCTGCTCTGACTCACCACATGTCTGGGGTATGTGCCACACACCCATGCTGCAGCAGAGACCAAGGGGGGAGCCTCAGAAGTGTGTACATCATGTGTGTGACACATGCATAGCCACCTGCCTAGTGTTCAGGGTAATACCATGTTGCACATGGACCAGGACTGTAATGCCTACTCCGTACATCGAAGGCACTCTGTTCTCCCACTCCCGTGTGTCAGCATACATATTGGGCATTGTGAAGAGTGCACTCAGGTGTCTGCCTCTGTGTCACCGTGGTGTGGCCTTGCTTTTTGACTCCTGGAGTGTTTAACAATTTGGGGTGGCCAGCCATCTGAGTTGTGACTATAGGATCTGCACATTGGTTAATGCATAGGTCTCTGATCCCTTGACTGTGCACAAAGGTGTATGAGACATTGAGGTGCAGGCAGCTTTGGTTCATTCTCATCAGACGGTGAAGTGCCCATGTGTATGGATTTGTGTTTGCAGTCACTCAAATGTCTCATTTGATTGACGTGGGATCATCTTAGTCCTCATGATGTGGGTGGCCAGGGGTGCACATGTGCACCTGTCAGCTACAGGGCTTGCATACCCAAAACTTCCATGATTGTGACACAGTGTAGACTGGTGTTATGTGTATGCACTGCCCCTGTGACAGGAGACAGTTATGACTGACTTGCCAGACAGGCCTGTGCCATGACATTCAACTCGCAAAGGGTGATCCAGCAGTAGTGTGATATGTCCTGCAAGCACACCATTGTCGCATTGTCTATCAGGACATGAGGACATCATTGTGTCTGGTGATGGAAGCAAAACCCGCATATCGACAGAGACTCTGCCCGTCACTTTTCCTGACACATGTACTGAGTTAGTGGCAGGAGATGGCATGTGTTTGGAGTGACACATTCCCACATGTTCTCTTGGATGTCCAACAACTGTGTATGTGGTGCATGTGTGCACATATGATTAGTCGCATACAACAGGCACCAGACAGATGGGTGCATGGACAGGTAGGATATGTGTGGCATGAATGACTGTCAGGCAGACAATGGGCTTCTTCAAATCAGTGTCAGCACTTATTGCAATGTCTAGCAAATGATGGCAGGGCTTGCTCTGTGATGTGCTGTACTTACTGTGGCGTGTGTGGTCAGTACAGGTGACTAATGTTGCTCTGTTTATCCTGATTGTTTGCAGATACATCCACGGCCACAGGAGGAGACAGCTCCACGGACCAGGAGGAGCAGCAGAGCCAGACTGGGTCCACTGCAGGGGAGACCGAGGGACCGAGTGGCACGGAGGGTGAGGGGAGCCCCACTGAGGAGACCTCAGCTACGACCACCTTGGCTGAGGACCACAGCACTTCCAGTGAGGACTCCCTTGTGGAGGCGGGTGTCAGCAGACCAGAGACAAAATCAAGCAAGTCTGCCCCCGCCACCACCACCATCTCCACCCTCCCATCTGCTCCCATCCCACATGTCCGTGGAGGCTCCCGTGTAGGGGAGCGTGTCTCCTTCATGCCAGGCACCGCACCCCCTGCCTCTGTCTCCCCTGCTGCCCTGAGTGTGGAGTCTGTGGACTTGCTTAAACAGATCCATGTAGGGCAGGCATCAGTGCTGAGTGTCCTCCATGCACACACGGGTCTGTTGACACAACTGGTGTCATTCATGGAGGGCATGTCATCTGGCATGTCTGCCCTACATCGGACCAAACAGTCCATGGCCTCCTCACTGACGGCAGCAGTGTCCCTCCTGCAACAGTCCCTCACCCCTCCTACCTCTGCCCCATCCACAATCCCCAGCACCCTGCCTGTCCCAAGCACACACACACCGGCACAGGCACCCACCAGCACAGACACAAGCAGCACACAGACACACACGCCAAAATCCAGACGCACATGCACGCACAGTCAGGGGACTGATACCTCACTCACAGGGGATGGGGCCCAGGAACACACACACGCATCCACGAGCACTGCGCAGTCCTCAGATACCTCTCCCTCCAAAACCCCTTCCCTTGCCTCACCTGCAACCCCCCTCCCAGAAGCTCTTCCTCTGTGAGCTTGGCCTCTTCCCCACAGATCCATCTTACCCAACGCACAGGCGGAAGAGGCGACCACCACACACAGAGGGGAGTGCCCCTCACACCCGGACACCCTCCCCCAGGCACAGGCAGACTGAGGACCCCATTCGGAAGTCCCCCCGGACCAGGAAGGGCAAGACCCCAGCACCACCACGCAGCTCCACCACACAGTCTCTCTCCTCCATCCCCAAGGCCACCACTCCACAGGTTCCCCCGCCACACCCTGCCCCAGGTCCCCCCACACACCCATACCGCATCCCCAAAATGCTTAGGCCCTCCCCCCCTACCACTTGCTCTTCCACCCCCAAGCCAGACGCTCGGCCTGTTTGTGCCACTGGTGTGGAGACCGGGTCCCCCCCTCTGTCGTGCTCACCTCATCTGCCCCCCTTCCACTTCCTTGGAGTTATGCACTGCAGTGGAGTCCACAACCACCCCATGTGAATTGGGCACTGCAGTGGGGACCCAGTCCACCCCATCTGACCGGCCCACTGCAGTGGTGCCGGCACCCACACCATCTGACTTGTGCCCTACAGTGGTGCCGGCCCCCACTGAGTCAGACACCTCCACTGCAGTTGCCGGTGACACTCCTGCACCCACCACCCCTTCACTGCCTCCTTCTGGCATCCACTGATCCTGTCCCTGCGGTGCCTGGCCTGCCCCTTGTATGCCCCTCCGAGGGGGATGTCCCCTGTCCGTACCAGTGCAGGCAAGCAATGGGTGACAAGTTGTCACATATCACCCTGTTCGGACTGTGTATGTGGACTGGCCATTGGCATTAGTTTCTTTTGGACTTCAAATTTTTCTCAACATTTGCTGAATAAAGCCTCTTTTTGTTTACTAGTGGTTTTTCTTTTGATGTACATGATGTAGATGAGTATCATCATGCATTTGCTGTTGTAATAGTGTTCAGATCAGGTAAATGAAGTGTTGCTGTGATGGACTCCATGTGGTCCATGGGATATGTGTCCTAATCTAGTCTGGATCCATAGCATCCTTTGCTGCAGTCTGAGGGTGTAATGTTCTGCATTTGACACAGGGATGTACGTTTTGCATTTGTAAATTGACATCTGTGGCTTACACTGATGCACATCTGGTGGGCTTACCACTGTTCAATGTTTCTATTTCCCTGACTGTGTGCCCATCTCCACTGGACATGCAGTTTAGCACATCAATGTTGAAGGACTCATCTGTGTATACAGTGGAACTTGCTTGACACGTGTTTTGGGTATATGCAGATGACTGACGTGACACTCCCGTACCCAGGCTGATGTGAGCAGAGCCTTCAGTGTGTTGTGATTGTTGACTCACTGACCGAGTGTTTTGCTGACATGTTTGAGTGCTGCACAGACAAGGTTTGGCACAGCGGACCTTCCACAGGAGTGGAGTGCCCTCATGGCAGTGTGTAATCCTGTGACATTGCCTGGGCCCGTGTTGTGTAAGCATGTCTGTGTGTGTTCCCTTCCCTTTTCCTACACCGGCTGTGTCCCTACGGATGTTCCTGTTTGTGATGCTTGCTGAGTTGTCCTGTGTTCATCCAGCATCTTGTACCTGGTTTCTCCGTGATGTGGGTGCATGGCAAACTAATGTTCATCAGGTTGTCATCCCTAGTTGTCTTTGTTATCAGGGCTGGGGATGTGGGCAAACGCAGATGAGACACAGTCAGGATTCCCCTTGGCACTTGTTGGTTACACAAGTCATGTAATTTACAGTTTGTGGTAGCTTTCAGTGATTGTGACACGTTGTGTGTGTGACTCCTGCCACTCCTCAGGGTCAGAGCTGCAATGTTGGAAGTTGTCTACGTGTGTTCTTTGTGGGTGACCTTGGCTTCTTCATTGGTGTGTGACTGTGGCCGGGATCCCATTGATTGGGGTGGAGTTCACATCATGCCCATGTACGGCGTACTGTGCAGTGTGTCAGACATTCACGAGTCTTGTTGACTGGCCAGGTGTGATGGGTTTCTGCACCTTAGTTCCCACAACCACCCCTGGGATTGTCATGGGTGCATGTGCAATGTCACCTGTCCATGTGAGCTTCACTGCTGCACATTGGTGGAGATCAAAGTGTGTGGTGTTGAGTGTGTGCAAATGTGAGTTGTTGCACGGCTAGACCCCTACCTCCATATTGGCCTTGGCTGACAGGCCGTGCTGATTGATTTGTGCTTGTGTAGGTGTGATGGTAGTTTGTTGCTCAGGAGACATGGCTGTGGTTCACAGTGTGAACGACATCTACCTTTGACATCACAGTGGGATTATCATGCAGGCTAGTGTCACCACTATGTGGGGTCCCTGGGGATAGTGCTGTGGTGGGTCTGTGTCTTGCTGTGTTAGTTGCTGTTCCTACAAGCTTGTGTGACATGTGTAATTTGGGCTCCCTCTCATCTAACAATGCCTGATTGCCCACATAGGGGAATCCGATCCATGAGTTACTTTTGTATGGCACTGTATACACATCTGTGTAATGAGAATTCAGGCCTCCTCATGTGTGGTGTGGTTGCCTGGGGACACTGGCACACCCCCCCATCACGTGTTGTGTTTGATATGCAGTGTGAGACTGCCTGTTTGTGTTTGTGCATCTGCACCACTGCATTGGCATATCTTTGGTGTGCCATTGCCTGTATGTTGTTTGGAGGATTTCCCATGCTGTCCCTGGGACTCCTAGGTCATCAGTCAGCAGAATAATCATGGTTCGTATGTCCCATTGCTGCCATGGTATGGTATTTGTTCACCTCACATCTACAGTCTCCCCAGGATATCTACATTTGTGTGTCCATTAGTGCAGATATGTGGGTCTGCATTATGATGGTCACTTCTGGCATTGTGTAATTGATAAATGGAGACAATGTCAGTCCCCATGGGTGATGTTTGTCTGCACATGGCCAAAGGTATGTTTTATTTGCACTGCACTGTTTGCCTCACCCAATCTATGTTGCTATGGGACACAACCACTACTTTGCCACTGATGTGTTTGTTGTTCTGTGACCAGGAATCATCCATGCTGTTTGGCAGTTGCAGCTTTTTCCATGACAACACTTACCTTTTGGTCACTGTGATGATGGGGGTTTGGACCCCATTGCTACAATGTTCAAAATGTGCTTCAGCTATGGACCCCACACTTACCTTTTGGTCACTGTGATGATGGGGGTTTAGACCCCATTGCCACAATGTTCAAAATGTGCTTCAGCTATGGACCCCACACTTACCTTTTGGTCACTGTGATGATGGGGGTTTAGACCCCATTGCCACAATGTTCAAAATGTGCTTCAGCTATGGACCCCACACTTACCTTTTGGTCACTGTGATGATGGGGGTTTAGACCCCATTGCCACAATGTTCAAAATGTGCTTCAGCTATGGACCCCACACTTACCTTTTGGTCACTGTGATGATGGGGGTTTAGACCCCATTCTCACAGTGGTCATGGTCTGCTTGCATTGTGAAGGCCACACACATTTGTGTGTGACACATGTGATAGGGGGTCACATTGTATGTTCAATGTCATGTTCAGTGTTGTAGGCATTTGACACAGACTACACACTCTTGTCATGATGTTGGGGGGATATCTTTTGCTGACATTCCTTATGTTGGAGTATGCTGGTTGTGTCATGCATTACCCGTCCTATGAGTGGGGATGGTAGTTGTGACAGGCATCCAGCCCCCATGAGTAGGGGTGGTGGTTGTGGTAGGCATCCAGGCCCCCTGAGTAGGGGTGGTGGTAGTGACAGGCATCCAGCACCCCATGAGTAGGGGTGGTGGTAGTGACAGGCATCCAGCCCCCATGAGTAGGGGTGGTGGTAGTGGTAGGCATCCAGCCCCCCTGAGTAGGGGTGGTGGTAGTGGTAGGCATCCAGCCCCCATGAGTAGGGGTGGTGGTAGTGGTAGGCATCAATTCCCCTATGAGTGGGGATGGTAGTAGTGACAGGCATCCAGCACCCCATGAGTAGGGGTGGTGGTAGTGACAGGCATCCAGCCCCCCTGAGTAGGGGTGGTGGTGGTGGTAGGCATCCAGGCCCCCATGAGTAGGGGTGGTGGTAGTGGTAGGCATCCAGCCCCCCATGAGTAGGGGGGTGGTAGTGACAGGCATCCAGCCCCCCCTGAGTAGGGGTGGTGATAGTGACAGGCATCCAGCCCCCCCTGAGTAGGGGTGGTGGAAGTGACAGGCATCCAGCACCCCATGAGTAGGGGTGGTGGTAGTGCTAGGCATCCAGCCCCCCATGAGTAGGGGTGGTGGTAGTGGTAGGCATCCAGCCCCCCCTGAGTAGGGGTGGTGGTAGTGGTAGGCATCCAGCCCCCCATGAGTAGGGGTGGTGGTAGTGGTAGGCATCCAGACCCCCCTGAGTAGGGGTGGTGGTAGTGACAGGCATCCAGCCCCCCCTGAGTAGGGGTGGTGGTGGTGGTAGGCACCCAGCCCCCCATGAGTAATGGTGGTGGTAGTGGTAGGCATCCAGCCCCCCATGAGTAGGGGTGGTGGTAGTGGTAGGCATCAATTCCCCTATGAGTGGGGATGGTAGTAGTGACAGGCATCCAGCACCCCATGAGTAGAGGTGGTGGTAGTGACAGGCATCCAGCCCCCCCTGAGTAGGGGTGGTGGTAGTGACAGGCATCCAGCCCCCCCTGAGTAGGGGTGGTGGTGGTGGTGGTAGGTATCCAGGCCCCCCATGAGTAGGGGTGGTGGTAGTGGTAGGCATCAATTCCCCTATGACTGGGGATGGTAGTAGTGACAGGCATCCAGCACCCCATGAGTAGGGGTGGTGGTAGTGACAGGCATCCAGCCCCCCCTGAGTAGGGGTGGTGGTAGTGGTAGGTATCCAGCCCCCCCTGAGTAGGGGTGGTGGTAGTGGTAGGCATCAATTCCCCTATGAGTGGGGATGGTAGTAGTGACAGGCATCTACCACCCCATGAGTAGGGGTGGTGGTAGTGACAGGCATCCAGCCCCACCTGAGTAGGGGTGGTGGTAGTGGTAGGCATCCAGCCCCCCCTGAGTAGGGTTGGTGGTAGTGACAGGCATCCAGCCCCCCTGAGTAGGGGTGGTGGTGGTGGTAGGCATCCAGGCCCCCATGAGTAGGGGGTGGTGGTAGTGGTAGGCATCCAGCCCCCCATGAGTAGGGGTGGTGGTAGTGGTAGGCATCAATTCTCCTATGAGTGGGGATGGTAGTAGTGACAGGCATCCAGCACCCCATGAGTAGGGGTGGTGGTAGTGACAGGCATCCAGCCCCCCCTGAGTAGGGGTGGTGGTAGTGACAGGCATCCAGCCCCCCCTGAGTAGGGGTGGTGGTAGTGACAGGCATCCAGCCCCCCCTGAGTAGGGGTGGTGGTGGTGGCAGGTATCCAGGCCCCCATGAGTAGGGGTGGTGGTAGTGGTAGGCATCAATTCCCCTATGAGTGGGGATGGTAGTAGTGACAGGCATCCAGCACCCCATGAGTAGGGGTGGTGGTAGTGACAGGCATCCAGCCCCCCCTGAGTAGGGGTGGTGGTAGTGGTAGGCATCCAGCCCCCCTGCGTAGGGGTGGTGGTAGTGGTAGGCATCAATTCCCCTATGAGTGGGGATGGTAGTAGTGACAGGCATCCAGCACCCCATGAGTAGGGTGGTGGTAGTGACAGGCATCCAGCCCCCCCTGAGTAGGGGTGGTGGTAGTGGTAGGCATCCAGCCCCCCCTGAGTAGGGGTGGTGGTAGTGACAGGCATCCAGCCCCCCCTGAGTAGGGGTGGTGGTGGTGGTAGGCATCCAGGCCCCCATGAGTAGGGGTGGTGGTAGTGACAGGCATCCAGCCCCCCCTGAGTAGGGGTGGTGGTGGTGGTAGGCATCCAGGCCCCCATGAGTAGGGATGGTGGTAGTGGTAGGCATCCAGCCCCCATGAGTAGGGGTGGTGGTAGTGGTAGGCATCCAGGCCCCTATGGGTGTGTATGGCATTGGTGATAGCCATCCCGCCCCTATGGTTCTGATGTTGCTAGTGTACGTCATTTCTGCATCCCTATGTGTGTGTGACATATGTCGGGTATGTGTCGTTTGTTTGTGTAGTGGGTGTTTGACTTACCGTCTGCGCCGTACGCGTCCGTACCGGTTCCGGTAATAGATGTAGAGTATTGGTAGGACCTGCGCGATGGGATTCATGGTTGGTTCGTCTCGTTCGGGTTTCTCGTGGCTTCGACTCGTACTCGTAGCTGGCTTGTTCGTCTCGTAGCCGTGGATCGTCTTGTGGCGCGAATCGGAGCTTATGTGCGGCTCTCCCGGATGCTCTGACGTGCCGGACGTAGCGACCAGTTCGGCGCGTACGCATTGCGCATCGTACTTGTCCGGCCGGAAGGTGCTGTGTATTTACTTCCGTGCGACTCGAATCGGCGTTTCCGGATCCAGCTCGGTCGGGGAACTGGAGATGGAATGGGTACGTACGGCTCGCTCGGAATTTTAGCAGTAATGCGCAGCGTACTTGCTCGCTCGGACGACTGTTCGAATCGGTCGGGAAAAACGCGTTGGGCTCGTATTTCTTCCGGACAAATCGTATTCGGTGCGCTTCTGGCCGAGATCGGAATCGACCCCATACTGTGTGACTACAGGGCTACCCCTCACTACGATTGTGCGCACACAAGTATGCGGCTACCGACAGAATGCGACCATGTTCGCCACATCACCACATTTGCCCACCTAGGTGAGTGTGGTAAAACTAAATGTAATCTATGACTCACGTACAAAATTAGGTATGATGTATGATGTGTGTTGCAGACTGTGTACTCAACACAGGTGTTCCGGCAAGCACATCACAAATGGGAAGCAGTGACAGACGTCCAGTGACCTATACACAATGATATATCTTTGTTTGTTTCTTTTTTCTCTTTTTTCACAGATGGAGTGATAAAGGAAAATTTAATTAAAAAAAGATAATTGTCTTGAACTAACCGATAAGGAACAGCTATCTGCCCTTACATAAACAGCAGTATAGGGAATATCCTTCTGCGCCTTCCAGGTAGTGTATCACGTTGCCCTGAAGAAAGTCCAGGACCTAACGAGGCCCAAACAGGACTGAAACATGTTGGCTTTAGGGTCATAGGACCATAAATACTCCAATTGACCCCGTTTTTATATTTTAATAACCACAACAGATCCAAGAATAAAGGGATACTGGGATCTGTTTATGGTTTTTTAATCTTTAACGCCCCCTGGTCATTTTCTTACTAAGAGCTCCCTGCAATACGGTCGAGCCCACCCTGACTTATAGGGGTCAGGGTGACCCGATGATGAAGCATGACACCACTAGGGTGTGTGAGGGTAATTAAAACAAAAGGAATTATTTCCTTCCCCACTCCCTAGGGTGTCTCTTCAAGATAGGACTTCCCTCCAACACCCCTCTAGGGTCCACTGTATAGAAATACCTGAATTTCACCCACAAACCCCAGGAGTACTTGCTATACATTGGTGCCTATGACCGTGATTTGTGTGGCGGAGCATGCCAACCGCCATTTCACAATCTGTATATTACTACCGCGATTGCGGTTCCCGTTGGCTGTAAGGGCATGAGCATTGGCGGTGACACACCGCAGGGGCCAGGCGGTCGCTACCGCGATATGGCTGCTATACATTGGTGCCTATGACTGTGTTTTGGGTGGCGGAGCACGTTAACAGCACCTATGGACACATCATGCTGTGTAAATGGCAATGGCCAGTTCTCAACAGTGTACAGTAGACACCTGATTCATGCCACAAGATAGTGCAAACAGTGCCATGTCAGTGCACATGATTGCAAACATTGGCGTGTACTCCCTCACATGTCACTTATGATATTGTTGTGCATGTACACCGATCAGTGGTGTGATGGACTCTCCAATGTGTACATATGTCAATGTGTGATCTGGCTAAGCGATACACAGTGATGAAGGTCTGACTACACAATGTGCATATTTCACTGTGTAGTTTGCTTTGCTCATGTACATACTTGATCCTAATGCACAGACTGTGCTCATTGTGTTGTTGATGTGTGCCCTGTTCGACTTACGCAAGAAGGTGTGGCAGGTACAGCAGCTAGGTAGGAGCCAACAGTGTTGCTGTTTCACACATATGCTGTATGAACTACTCTCAGGGCTGGTTACTCAAGATGTGGACATGTACCTTTGGGCATTCACATAGTCTGAATCTGTTTGGGAGGTACTCACTGTGTGGAAACTGGACAAGTGTACGACTAGTGTAGCTGAAGGTGTCCCTACATGTAAGTTGTGCTGTAAGCTGAAGTGTGATGCCAGTCAATGGTGGCGCTGTGTCAGTCAAGACATAAGATGTTGGACACATCTCATGGTGGATTGCATTGACATGTGTCCCCTTTCATCTCACCTAGGAGGCGACCAAATGTGCATCGTCCCTTCACAGTGCTGGCGGACATGGAGGATGAGGACGTCATACGGACATTCCGTCTGGATCGACCCACCCTACAAGACCTATGTGCTCTGTTGGAGCCCCACCTGCGGCCTCGCAGGACATATCCGACTGCTTTCACACCAACGTCTAAGGTGATGGCGGCACTGCATTTTTTGGCAACTGGCTCATTCCAGTACACAGTGTCCAGCGCAGGGGGGATGTCGCAACCTAAGTTCAGCATGGTGCTACGTGATGTCCTGTCCGCTATGATGACCTACAAGGACAGATACATCCATTTCCCCAGGAGGCATGAATTGGCGGATGTGAAGGCTGATTTTTATGCCCTTCGCCACATCCCTAATGTTGTTGGTGCAATTGACTGCACACATGTTGGCCTCGTTCCACCACAGGCACGTGAGCACATCTACAGGAATAGGAAACATTTCCATTCAATGTGCAAGTGGTGTGCCAGGCGGATCTGATAATCTCACATGTCTGTGCCAAATTTCCCGGCTTGGCCCATGACTCGTACATCCTGCGTAACAGCATTGTGCCACAGCTGATGGCAAATCTGCTTCCGGAGCGTGCATGCATTGTGGGTGAGTACGCAGAGTCAAGTGGCGTGCTGTATGTGTGAAATGCTGCCCTCTGCCACAGTAATGTTACAAGTTAGTTCTGTGTGTCTCACACCTAGGTGACTCTGCATATCCCAACCGGCCTTGGTTACTGAGCCCACTGCGCAATCCCAGGACCCCAGGTGAAGTCCACTACAATGATGCCCATGGGAGGACATGTCGTGTGGTGGAGCGTACTTTTGGTCTCCTGAAGTCACGATTTCGCTGCCTGGACAAGACCGGAGGTGCACTGATGTACTCTACCCAGAAGGTGTGCCAGATCGTAGTTGCATGCTGCATGCTCCACAACCTGGCCTTGCGCAAGGAGATCCCCCTGCTCCTGGACGCTGATGAGCAGCCAAGGCCACCGCCTGCAAACCCACCCATGTCCAGTGACGAGGATAGTGGAGAGGAGGAAGGTGTTGACCTGCGTCAACAGCTCATCAACCGCTACTTCCCTTGAAGGTGAGTGGAAACATACAACGGTGCCATTGTCTGCTGATTGTGTTTTTGGTGAAAAGGCCTACGGGAGATTTGTGACTGCTGCCTGTTGTTGGATCTGTGCTGGGTGCTGATGTTTCGGGGACAAGGTAGTTGTGCACAGCTGCAGGATGTCTATGTCGGTACTGTTGCTCATTGTAATATGTGCAGATTAGAGTACCTTGATGACAAGTGTTGTGTAATGGCTGTGATGCCATCACCTGACAAGTGAATATTGTTCTTTTGTGTTTTCCTAGGTCCCTTCTGCCTCTCAATGCCTCCAAACAATCCGTGCTCCTGGTACATTGTAATCCCAGTCAACATTGTACATCCAGTAATAAACATGGAGCTGACACGAAGACATAGGTGTGTAAGGAGTGTTTATTTACAATGGGTATATGTGACAGGGAAGTGAATATTTACAAACAGGTGAAAAGTGAATCAATGAGTTGTCAGTGATGGTAGATGAGACAATAGGGTAGTCACCACATTGATGTGGTGACACAGTCCAACAGACTCATGCCAGGTTGGCAGTGTGGATAAGGACAGTCAACAAAGTCAATGGCAAGGTGAGGAGGGATGCCATCATGGCTGGCTCCTTGACTGGCGTTTGGCTGGTGCTTTGCCACGTGATCCTCCCTGGGATTTCTTTGGACGGCCCCTTGAGCGTTTGGCAGGGGGGGCGTCTGCTGCAGGCTCAGCGGTGTCTGAGGACTCACCCCTCTCTGTGGCCGCAGGGGAGGTGGAGGAACTGTCATCCTGCGGGCCACTGGAGGTAGGTTGAGCTGTTGTTTGGGCCGCAGGCCTTTCTCTCAGGACACCCACTAGCTGGCCCAAGAGGTCCACGATTTGGCCCAATCGTGCGTCTATGGACCTCAGCAGCAGGCGGAGCTCAAGGGATTCCTCCAGAGCCTGGCCCGTGTGTCCCTGGGCTTGTTCATAGGCCCCAAGGACTCTGGCGATGTTGGCCAGGGCTTCGGTCCCAGTGTCCGGTTGGTCTTGTCGCCTAGTTGCCCTCCCACCTGCCCTGCTGTCCCGGACCTGTGGCGTCACCACTCTACGCACCCCCGTACTCTCCCTGCCCTCCTCAGATTGTGGGTTTGGGTGGTCATCCTCTGAGGCAGGGACAGTGTTGCAGGCAGCACTGGTGGTGGTGGTGTTGGAGGCCGCACAAGTCGTTACATCAGGGGTCAGCGTAGTTGTTGTTGCTGAGGTGGTGGCGGTGGGGACAGTGGGGTCCTGGGACCTGTTGCTCCCTGGCGTGCCTGATGGGCCGGCTTCGGGCTCCGCATCCGTGAAATCTAGAAAGTCTGCATCAGAGAGTCCATGTCCCGGGGGTGGAGACTGGCTCTGCAGGTTGGTGTGGTCATCTGCAGCTGTCAGTTCTTGGTCACCTGTGGAACAGAGGGGAAATGGTCATTGGAGTCCACCCCTCAAGCTTGGTGTTAGATGTTTTCTTGTTACATGTTATGCACCACACAGTTTACATTGATATTACATTGTATGTCTGCACAGTATTGAGCATCATGTCATGATGTGGAGGTACATACATTACTTGTCCATGGTGTGACATGTCAATAGGTACCATGCGCAACGTGCAGATTGTGTGATTACAAGGACATGTCATCATCTAATGACTAGCAGCACAACAACTTTATGTGAATCACCTTTGTTGTTCACTCTGCATGGAAGACATTACATCTGAGCATGAACTAGCCATTGTAGTCTCATGCATACCTTTGTCATATCATGTGCTTTGCTTTCTTTTTACTGCTGACCATGCTTGTTTTGTTTTGATATGGGCCTTGCTACTCTGCCCCCATGGCACTTACAGATAGCATTCAGTGCTGTGCATGAATGTGGCCTGGATTTCTTCAACATGTGATTTGGTGAGTCACACTTTGGTTTCTGTGACAGTTACATACGCTTTTCGGTCTGCACACTGGAAGTGGCTATTGGATCTATGCCAAGTTGGATGACATGTGGGGGCTGGTGTGGTCATCTGGCTCCATGCTTTTTGAGAGGAATGGCAGGGTGCATGCACTGTCTACCTACCTGTTCTGTGACACAGTTGAGGGGAATTGTTGCAACATGGTTCTGGGTGTGGGGGGTGTACCATCCTGCTGAACTTTGGAACAAGGGTGCCTGGTGGGAGTTGTAGTGCAAGCCTCCCACCCCCAAATCCCCCTCCCTGTGAAGATGGCTACCTACCTGTTAGGTGAAGGTGAACAATGCAATGGCTGCCACATGCTTCTGGGTGTGGTGGAGTGCTACATCCTGCTCAGGGGTGGGACAAGGGGGCCTGGTGAGAGTTGTAGTGCAGGCCACCCACCCCCAAACCCCCCTCCCTGTGAAGATGGCTACCTACCTGTTAGGTGAAGGTGAACAATGCAATGGTTGCCTCATGCTTCTGGGTGTGGTGGAGTGCTACATCCTGCTATGGGGTGGGACAAGGGGGCCTGGTGGGAGTTGTAGTGCAGGCCTCCCACCCCCAAACCCCCCTCCCTGTGAAGATGGCTACCTACCTGTAAGTTTGGTTGTTGTTATACAATGGCTGCCACATGCTTCTGGGTGTGGTGGAGTGCTACATCCTGCTCAGGGGTGGGACAAGGGGGCCAGGTGGGAGTTGTAGTGCAGGCCTCCCACCCCCAAACCCCCCTCCCTGTGAAGATGGCTACCTACCTGTAAGTTTGGTTGTTGTTACACAATGGCTGCCACATGCTTCTGGGTGTGGTGGAGTGCTACATCCTGCTCAGGGGTGGGACAAGGGTGCCTGGTGGGAGTTGTAGTGCAGGCCTCCCACCCCCAAACCCCCCTCCCTGTGAAGATGGCTACCTACCTGTTAGGTGAAGGTGAACAATGCAATGGCTGCCACATGCTTCTGGGTGTGGTGGAGTGCTACATCCTGCTCAGGGGTGGGACAAGGGGGCCTGGTGGGAGTTGTAGTGCAGGCCTCCCACCCCCAAACCCCCCTCCCTGTGAAGATGGCTACTTACCTGTTAGGTGAAGGTGAACAATGCAATGGCTGCCACATGCTTCTGGGTGTGGTGGAGTGCTGCATCCTGCTCAGGGGTGGGACAAGGGAGCCTGGTGGGAGTTGTAGTGCAGGCCTCCCACCCCCAAACCTCCCTCCCTGTGAAGATGGCTACCTACCTGTAAGTTTGGTTGTTGTTATACAATGGCTGCCACATGCTTCTGGGTGTGGTGGAGTGCTACATCCTGCTCAAGGGTGGGACAAGAGAGCCTGGTGGGAGTTGTGGTGCTGGCTGCCTGTACACATGCAACCCTGGGAATGTTGCTGGCTACCTTTGGGGTGATTCAGAGGAAGTGAATGTTACATCTGTGAGACATGTGTTGGGTAGTGTGTGGTGCACATAAATGGATTTGGGCCTAGGAGGTGTAGCTTTGTAGTTGTGCAAGGCAGTACATGGCAGTGTGATGGTAGACATTTGTTTGTACTTACCAGCCGCCACTCCCCCGGGTATTCCTGTGAGACTCTTTGGATGCAGTATGGCAAGCACCTTCTCCTCCCATGCAGTGAATGTTCTGGGTGGAATGGGAGGGACACCACCAGTCATCTGAGCCAGCTGACGGTTCTTGTAGTTCTTCTGTTTCACCAGCCTCTTGAGGTCATGCCACCGCATCATGATCTCCTTTTTGGTGCGCGGGGTGGTCCCTACTGCATTGACCTTGTTGACTATCCTTCTCCACATTTGTGCTCTGGTGGCTAATGGTGTCTGTTGGACCAGGTTACCAAACAATTGTGGTTCTACTCTGATTATCTCATCTGCCATGACTGACAACTCACTGCCAGTGAATTTAGGCATTTTCTTTTGTTCCATGGTGTGTGATGTGCAAATGGTTTGTGGTGCAGGTGGGAGGGTGGTGGGGGTGATGTAAGTGGGGTGTGTGTGTGTGTTGTTGTGCTGGTGAGATGTGTGGTGGTTTGCCTCTCCTTTGTGCTGTAGGGTTTAGTTCCTTCAGGGGTGGAGTATTGCAAAGGGTTCTGGTCAGGGAAGGGGCTAGTTTTATACTCAGCTATGTGGGTGTGTCATAATGGAGTATTGCTGTCAGGTGGGTTGTGTGGGTTGTCCTGGGATTTGTATTTTTTTAGTTGCCATGGGGGTTTGTCATTGGGGTGTGTTTTGTGTTTTGGGGGGCTGAGCTAGTTTGATGTGTGCACTTGGTGGCCTTGTGGTGTGTCATTTTTGTCGTCCGCCATATTTGTTCTGGTGCGGCCGTGGCGGTGGGTATGCAACAGCCCTTCCGCCGGCTCTCCCATTCATCACTGTTTGCGATCACGGCGGTCGGAAACAGCGGATCGTTCTGCTGTCACCTCAATGTTATCCTAATTTCACGTGCGGTCTCTCCGCTGGCCTAGCGACGGTTTTGGGTGTTTCCACCGCAAATCCGATCGCCGTGGACGGATTTTCACCAGCTCCGCACGCTACGGGCGGGCTTTCGTGGCATCGTTCCGCCGCGGTCGGATTTTTCTGGCGGTTGATCCTAATCAGACCGCCGGTTTTGCCGCGGTATCTGCGGACAGTTAATTTCCGCTACCATGGCGGTCGGAATGGTTTTCCGACCGCCATCCTAATCACCCCCTAAATACCTCCCTTAGTCTGTCTCACTACAGCTGAAGGATGGGCGTTAATATTATTGATATCTCCTAGAAAGTAGAACCTTAGTTTGGAGTTTCAGCTGGTATTGAGACGGAATATCGAGTTGGAAATGTCGACTTACACAAATATCGAGTTGGAAATATCGTGACACAGAAATATCAACAGCAAGTATATCGTGGTCAAGAATATCGAATTTAAGGTAAGAAATATCGTTTTCAAAAATATAGAAGTCATTAATATCGTTTGCAAAAATATAGTTGTTTAAAATATCGATTTTTTAAATTAGTGTTATGTATTTTATTATATATTTTAAATGTATGTGATGTATGTTTTTTGTATAAGTATTGTTTATGTTTTTAATATATGTGTTACATTTTTAGCAGTTATCAATTTTATTTTAATTTAATTTTGCGTTTTTTAGTTCCGTAGCGGGTTGTGGGTTTATAGTGGAATAGGGTGGGAAGTAATTTAATTATAATACATTTATGATTATTTTTTATTTATTAATATTTATTTCATTGAGTTTTTATGGTGTTAATTGTGGGAAGTAATTCATTTGTAATTAATTATTAATTGGTTAATTGATATTAATTAATTAATTGGTCATTAATTATAGTAATTGTGTACTTTTTAGGTGCAGGTTGTGGGGTTTATAGGGGTAAAGGGTGGGAAGTAATATATTTGTAATTAATTATTAATTAGTTGTTAATTAATATTAATTAATTAATTGATAATTAATTATGGTAATTGTGTAATTTTTTTAGGTGCGGGTTGTGGGGTTTATAGGGGTAAAGGGTAGGAAGTAATTTATTTTTGAATAATTAATAATTAGTTGTGAATTTATATTAATTAATTGATTGAAAGTTAATTCTGGAAATTGTGTAATTAATTTTAGGTGCGGGTTGTGGGGTTTATTGGGTAAAGGGTGGGAAGTAATTTATGTTTAATTTGTTAATAATTAGTTGTTAATTTATATTAATTTATTGTAAATTAATTATGGAAATTGTATAATCAATTTTAGGTGTGGGTTGTGGGGTTTATTGGGGTAAAGGGTGGGAAGTAATTTATGTTTAATGAATTAATAATTAGTTGATCATTCATATTAATTAATTGATATTTAATTAGGATAATTGTTTATATTTTAGTGTGTGGGTTTTCCTTTTATGGGGTAAAGGGTGAGGAGTAAATTAATTTTACTTACTTTATAATTAGTTGCTAAATACTATTAGTTTTTTGATTGGAAATAAGTTTTAATTGTGTAATTAATTTTTTACAGTTTAATTTTAGCTGTGGTTGTGGGGATTATAGGGGTAAAGTGTGGGAAGTTAATAAATGTTTATGAGCTTCAATTTGTTTTCTAATTAATAATATTTCTTTAATTGGTAATTAATTATGTTAATTATGGAAGTACATTTTAAAATTGTTTTAGATGTGGGTTGTGAATTGTGTGGTGTTATAGGGTAGATATAAAAAAAGTACATTTATGTAATAATTAATGTTTTTGTTTCTAAATAATTTCTAATTAAAAATATTTATTTGTTTGAAAAGTATTTTTTATTTCATTTAATATATTATTTTGTAGGTACTTGTCATATGTGTTTAAAATTATAATATTGTTTTAAATTTTTTTAATATTAAATATATTTGTATTTTAATTTTTAACATCTTTATATGTTTTTTATTCATTTTGTTTTTTAAATAGTTTTGGTGTTAATGTTTTGTTTGTTTTTATTTTTGAACTGACTGGAGTGATAATATTGTTACTCCTCTGCAATCCAACACTTTCCCTACTGTTGCGCTCATTGGAGTGGGAATAGTAAATTTTATCCTCCCACTATCCACATTTCCCTACAGTTACACTCGCTGGAGTGGGAATAGTACTTTTTACCCCTCCGCTATCCAACACTTTCCCTACTGTTGCACTCATTGGAGTGGGAATAGTAATTTTTACCCCTCCGCTATCCAACACTTTCCCTATTGTTACAATTATTGGAGTGGGAATAGTAATTTTTGCCCCTCCGCTATCCAACAATTTCCCTACTGTTGCACTGACTGCAGTGGGATTCTTAATTTTTCCCCCTCCGTTATCCAACACTTTACCTACTGTTGCACTGATTGGAGTGGGAATAGTTTATTTTATCTCGCCACTATCCAACACTTTCCTTACTGTTGCACTGACTGGAGTGGGAATAGTATTTTTTACCTCTCGCTATCCAACACTTTCCCTACTGTTGCACTCACTCGAGTGGGAATAGTAATTTTTACCCCTCCGCTATTCAACACTTTCCCTACTGTTGCACTCACTGGAGTGTGAGTAGTAATTTTTACCCCTCCGCTAGCCAACACTTTCCCTACTGTTACACTCACTGGAGTGGGAATAGCAATTTTTACCCCTCCGCTATCCAACACTTTCCCTACTTTTGCACTCACTGCAGTGGGACTAGTACTTTTTAACTCTCGCTATTCAACACTTTCCCTACTGTTACACTCACTGGAGTGGGAATATCAATTTTGACCTCTCCGCTATCCAACACTTTCCCTACTTTTGCACTCAATGGAGTGGGACTAGTACTTTTTACCTCTTACTATCCAACACTTTCCCTACTGTTGCACTCATTGGAGTGGGAATAGTAATTTTTACCCCTCCGCTATTCAACACTTTCCCTACTGTTGCACTCAGTGGAGTGGGAATAGTAATTTTTACCCCTCCGCTAGTCATCACTTTCCCTACTGTTACACTCACTGGAGTGGGAATAGCAATTTTTACCCCTCCGCTATCCAACACTTTCCCTACTCTTGCACTCACTGGAGTGGGAATAGTAATTTTTACCTCTCGCTATCCAACACGTTCCCTACTTTTGCACTCACTGGAGTGCGAATAGTAATTTTTACTCCTCCGCTATCCAACACTTTCCCTACTGTTGCACTCACTGGAGTGGGAATAGTAATTTTTACTCCTCCGCTATCCAACACTTTCCCTACTGTTGCACTCACTGGAGTGGGAATGGTAATTTTTACCCCTCCGCTATCCAACACTTTCCCTACTGTTGCACTCACTGGAGTGGGAATAGTAATTTTTACCCCTCCGCTATCCAACACTTTCCCTACTGTTGCACTCACTGGAGTGGGAATAGTAATTTTTACTCCTCCGCTATCCAACACTTTCCCTACTGTTGCACTCACTGGAGTGGGAATGGTAATTTTTACCCCTCCGCTATCCAACACTTTCCCTACTGTTGCACTCACTGGAGTGGGAATAGTCATTTTTACCCCTCTGGTATCCATCACTTTCCCTACTGTTGCACTCACTGGAGTGGGAATAGTAATTTTTACCCCTCTGCTATCCAACACTTTCCCTACTGTTGCACTCACTGGAGTGGGAATAGTAATTTTTACCCCGCCGCTAGCCAACACTTTCCCTACTGTTACACTCACTGGAGTGGGAATAGTAATTTTTACCCCTCCCCTATCCAACACTTTCCCTACTTTTGCTCTCACTGGAGTGGGAATAGTAATTTTTACCCCTCTGCTATCCAACACTTTCCCTACTGTTGCACTCACTGGAGTGTGAATAGTAATTTTTATCCCTCCGCTAGCCAACACTTTCCCTACTGTTGCACTCACTGGAGTGGGAAATTTAAGTTTAAAGATTTTTAAATAGTTTGATGTTTTAATTTATAATAGAATGCTTTTTTAATTAGATTTTATGTTATTGGTACATATATGTATATTTGTAAATTTTTATATAATATTAAAATTTTAAAATAATTTAAAATTAATAGTTTATTAATAGTTTTAAAGTAAATCTTTATACATACATTTTTATGTATGTGTAAGTTTTTTAATTAAGTGTATTTGTTGTATTTGTTAAAATGTATATTAAATCTACTTTATTTTTTATATTGATTTTATTATTTAACATATTTAATATTTATTATTTTATATATATCAAAAAATCGATATTTTGTACAACTATATTTTTGACATCGATATTTTTGTTTCGATATTTTTGTACTTACCTGTTTAAGTATAGGTAGTCGATATTTTTGCATTCCATATTTTTTACTTCTATATTTTTTACATTGATATTCTGTCAGTGAACCCTTCCAGCTCAGTCACCCAACACAATCTTTTTTCCACAACATTTTTCTGTTTTCACTCTTTGTAGCCCTTCCTATCAAAAGAAAGCTGAGCCCAATAGTTCAGTCAATTATGGGCTCCTGCTCAGATTACCATTGTTCACTCCTTGTGGTTAGAGCCTAAGAAGAGTTTGGGGTGCACATAGCTCATTTAAAAGTATGCCATCAACGTCATATTACTCTTTATTTCGGTAATATACCATAAAAGAGGTGTACAATACAGAAATACAATAATTATCATGGTTTAAAATTGATCATCATATTTAAAAGGTAATGATGAACATCAACCTCATTTGTAATACAATAAAAATACACTGGGGCGATTCCGATCTCGGTCGGAGGCGCACCCAATACCATTCGGTCGGGAAAAAAGCCATGCGAAAGCCTGTTTCCCGACCGATCCGTACAGCACACCGAACGAGCCAGTACGATGCGCACAACAGCAAAGAATCCGGCCGAGCCGTACTCACCCAAACCAGGTCCTGTTCTCCGACCGAGGCGAATCCGGAAACGCCGAATCGAGTCGCACGGAAGGAAAAATGCAGCCCCGTCCGGCCGTACAAGTACGATGCGCTTTCCGTACGCGCCGAACCCGTCGCTACGCACGGCACGTCAAAGCATCCGGGAGAGGCGCACATAAGCTCCGATTCGCGCCACAACACGATCCACGGCTCCGAGACGAACACGGCAGCGACGAGGACGACGCGAAGCGACGAGGACGAGGCGACGAGGACGAGGCGAAGCGACGAGGATGACGCGAAGCAACGAGAAGGACGAACGACACGAACCAACCATGAATCCCTTCGTCCCGATCATACCAATATTCTACATTTACTACCGGAACAGGCACGGACGCGTACGGCGCAGAAGGTAAGCCAGACACCAACCACAAAACACATACAACACGTACACGACACATCGCACACACACACAGGGATGCAGAATATACTTACACCAGCAACAGCAGCACCATAGGGGCGGGATGCCCATCACCAATGCCACATATGCACACAGGGGCCTGAATGCGCACCACCACCCCTACCCAGGGGGGCATGATGCCTACCACCACTACCACCCTTACCCAAGGGGGCTGGATGCCTACCACTACTACCACCCTTACCCAGGGGGCTGGATGCCTACCACTACTACCACCCTTAGCCAGGGGGCAGGATGCCTACCACTACTACCACCCTCACCCAGGGGGGCAGGATGCCTACCACTACTACCACCCTTAGCCAGGGGGCAGGATGCTTACCACTACTACCACCCTCAGCCAGGGGGCAGGATGCCTACCACTACTACCACCCTCACCCAGGGGGCAGGATGCCTACCACTACTACCACCCTTAGCCAGGGGGCAGGATGCTTACCACTACTACCACCCTCAGCCAGGGGGGCAGGATGCCTACCACTACTACCACCCTCACCCAGGGGGGCTGGATGCCTACCACTAGTACCACCCTCACCCAGGGGGCAGGATGCCTACCACCACTACCACCCTTACCCAGGGGGGCTGGATGCCTACCACTAGTACCACCCTCACCCAGGGGGCAGGATGCCTACCACTACTACCACCCTCACCCAGGGGGCAGGATGCCCACCACTACTACCACCCTTAGCCAGGGGGCAGGATGCTTACCACTACTACCACCCTCAGCCAGGGGGGCAGGATGCCTACCACTACTACCACCCTCACCCAGGGGGGCTGGATGCCTACCACTACTACCACCCTTAGCCAGGGGGGCAGGATGCCCACCACTACTACCACCCTCACCCACGGGGGCAGGATGCCTACCACTACTACCACCCTTAGCCAGGGGTGCAGGATGCCTACCACCACTACCACCCTTACCCAGGGGGGCTGGATGCCTACCACTAGTACCACCCTCACCCAGGGGGGCAGGATGCCTACCACCACTACCACCCCCACCCATAGGATGGACAATGCATGACACAACCAGCACACCACAACCTAGGGAATGCAAGAAGAAGACATCCCCCAACACCATGACAAGCGTGTGTAGACTGTGTCAAATGCCTACAACACCGAACATGACTTCTAACATACAATGTGACCCCTAGCACATGTGCCACACAAATATGTGTGTGGCACACACAACGCAAGCAGGCCATGACCATTGTGGCAATGGGGTCCAAACCCCCATCATCACAGTGACCAAAAGGCAAGTGTGGGGTCCATAGCTGCAGCACATTTTGAACATTGTGGCAATGGGGTCCAAACCCCCATCATCACAGTGACCAAAAGGCAAGTGTGGGGTCCATAGCTGCAGCACATTTTGAACATTGTGGCAATGGGGTCCAAACCCCCATCATCACAGTGACCAAAAGGCAAGTGTTGACAAAGTAAGAGGTGCAACTGCCAAACTGCATGGATGATTCCTGGTCACAGAACAACAAACACATCAGTGGCAAAGTAGTGTATGTGTCCCATTGCAACATAAATTGGGGGAGCCAAATCCTGCAGTGCAAATAAGACATAACTTTGGCCATGTGCAGACAAACAACACCCATGGGGGCTGACACCGTCAACAATCATCAATGACACAATGACAGAAGTGACCATCCGAATGCAGACCCACATATTTGCACCAATGGGCACACACATGCAGATACCCTGTGGAGACTGCAGATGTGAGGCGAACAGATACCATATCATGGCAGCAATGGGACACACAATCAACAATTAGCACCAAATGAGGGCTCCCGTTCCATCAGCCTGGTCATGGAAGTGCCAACGGAATCATCAGCACAGATCCAACACACTTGTATAGCAATGTTGCACTGACAACACAGATGAGTCCTTCCCCATTGATGCCCAAACCTGCATGTTCACTGGAGATGGCCACACGGTCAGGGAAGTAGACGAATAGAACAATGGCAGGCACAACAGATGTGCAGGGGTGGAAGCCACAGATGTGAAGTTGCCAATCTAAGTAGGAAATCTCATTGCCAAATACTGAACACATGACACCCTCAGATGCTGCTATGGATGACATGGATACACCACAGGATAGGACACATACCCCCTGGACCACATGGGTTCCTGCACAGTAACACTTCATTATCATGAGACCAAATATCACCATCACTGCAGCAAGGGCATTGTTAGCATCATCAACATCATGTACATCAGAAGCAAAAGCACTAGAGAACAGAAAGTTGCTTTATTCAGCATATGTGGCATTAAAAGTAGAAGTCCGGTAGAACATAAACAAAGGCCAATGGCCAGTCCATCAACAAAGTCACAAGTGGGTGACAGTGGCAGATGCCACCCTACACATGCCTGCACAAAACCAGAGACAATCCACTAGGAGGGGCAACCGGGGGGGTAGGCCAGGCACCGCAGGGACAGGATCAGGGCTCACCAGGAGGAAGCAGGGAAGGGGTGGTGGGTGCTGGAGAGCCACTGACAACTGCAGTGGAGGTGTCTGACATGGTGTGTGCTGGCACAACTGGGGGCATGGCTCAGATGTTGTGGGTGCCGGCACGACTGCAGTGGACCCTGCAGATGGAGTGGACAGGTCCGCCACTGCAGTGCCCAAGTCAGACAGGGTGGTAGTGGACTCCACTGCAGTGCCTACCACCAGGGGAGGAGAATGGGGAACAGGCAAGGTGGGCTGGACAGAGGGGAGGACACCCTCACCACATCAGTGGCACAGACAAGCGCAGCGGGGGTGTGGTGCCGGGAGAGCAAGTGGCAGGGGAGAAGGCCGGAGCCTCTTGGGGATGGTATATCTGTGGGTGGGGGAACCTGGGGCAGGGTGTGGTGGGGGCACCTGTGGAGTGGGGGCCTGAGGGATCGAGGAAGGAGACCTGGTGCTTGAGCTGCAGGGCGGCGGCGGGGTCTTGCTCTTACCACTCCGGGGGACTTGCGGGTGGGGGCCTCAGTCTGTCTGCGCCTGGGGGAGGGTGTCCGGGGGCGAGGGCACTCTGCTCCATGTGGGGGCTTCCTCTTCCCCCTGGATGCTGGGGCAGCTGGATCGGAGGGGAAGAGGCCGAGGTCACTGAGGAAGAGGCGCTGGGTCTTTGGGGTTGCAGGTGAGGCAAGGGAGGGTGCTTTGGAGGGAGAGGCAACTGAGGACTGTGCAGTGCCCGTGGATGCGTGTGTGTGTACCAGGGCCCCATCCCCTGTGAGTCTGGTTTCAGTCCCCTGACTGTGCGTGCGTGTGCGTTTAGTTTGTGGCGTGTGTGTCTGTGTGCTGGATGTGTGTGTGCTGGTGTGTGCCTGTGCCGGTGTGTGTGTGCTTGGGACGGGCAAGGTGCTGGGGAGTGTGGATGGAGCAGAGGCAGGAGGGGTGAGGGACTGTCTGAGGAGGGACACTGCTGCCGTCAGGGAGGAGTCCATGGACCTGTTGCCCCTCTGTAGGTCAGACATGCCCGATGAGATGCCCTCCATGAACGACACCAGCTGAGACAACAGTGCGGTGTGCGCATGGAGGACACTCAGCATGGCTGTCTGCCCTACATGGAGCTGGCGAAGGAGGTACACAGACTCCTCACTCAGGGCAGCAGGGGACACAGGGGCAGGGGTGCGGTGCCTGGGCCAAAGGAGACACGCTCCCGAACATGGGAGCCTCCACGGACCTTGGGAATGGGAGCCGATGGGAGGGCGGTGGTGGTGCTGGTGGTGGCGGGGACAGCAACACTAGCTGGGGTGTGGTGGCTGCTGACACCCGCCTCCACAAGGGAGTCATCCTCCGAGTTGCTCTGGTCCTCAGCTGAGGTGGATGGTGCTGAGGATTCCTCGGTGTGGCTCCCCTCGCCCTCCGTGCCACTGGGTCCCTCCGACCACTCCTCGGCTGCTGACCCAGTCTGGCTCTCTGGCTCCTCCTGGTCCGTGGAGCTGTCCCCTTCCGTGGCCGTGGTTGTATCTGCAAACAATGGGGAAACAGACAGACATCAGTCACCTGCACCAAACGCACACACCACTGTGAGCACAGCACAACACAGAGCAAGCCCTGGCATCATTAGTTGTACATTGCTAAAAGTGCCCTAACTGAACAGGAGAAGCCAATTGTCAGTCTGATGCCAAGCATGGCACTCACATCGCACATGGCCTTGCACCCATCTGTCTGGTGTCTGTTGGATTGCAACACCCCAGTGTGGACACATGCACCAAGTACACAGTAGTTGGACAGTGCAGAGGACACGGTGTGGACACATCACAGCTCTTGCCACTGAGTCAGTACAGGTTTCCGGATGAAAGGGATGCCCAGAGTCAAATAGGAAATGCATGTGATGCATACCAGCGACAGACACCATGATGCACCCATGTCCTGATAGCCAGCGCCACTATGGTGTGCATGTAGCACATGTCACTCCCCTGCAGGACCACAAATAAGTTGACACATGCCATGGCAGAGAAATGACTGCTAAGTCATACATCACTGTCTCAGTGATGTATGACTTGGCAGCCAGACAACAACACTATGCACTGTGTCACAATAGTAGGTCATGGGGAATGCAAGTCCTGGAGCTGCACAAGTGCACATGTACATCCCCCACACAACACATCATCTCAACCCTCATCTGTCCAGGTCACACCTATTGGACATATGGGAGACCTGTGACACTACTCTCTGAACCTGAGCCCCTCACAATTTGCTGTGAATGGGGAACAGCTGCCTGAACATCACATTCGCATACCCCAGTCTGCACGGGCAGCTGATCAAATACCTATGTGACACACAAGTATCGTCTCCTATGGTCACATCTCCAGGGGCATGCTGAGCCCCTACCAAGAAACACCCCAGCAGTCCTGGCAACTAATCCACAGCACACTGACACAGAGGCAGACACCTGAGGGGTCAAATCACTGTGCACAATGTGTCAGCTGATACACGGGAGTGGGAGTACAGAGTGCATTGCATGGCCTGGAGTAGGCATGACTGTCCTGCTCCACATGAATGAGGGATGTGCCCTGGACAGTGGATAGCTGGCTATGTATGTGTGACACACGTAATCTGCACACTCCTGGGGCCCAAACATTGTTCCCACCCGCTGCATGGGCGTGTGCCACATACCCCAGGCACATGTGGTGGCTCAGCTCAGCAAGTGGACCGCATATCAAAGCAACACGCAGATCACATGTCCAAACCCAGGCGTTGTGTGAACAATGGACCCACCCATGATGCCCACAACAGAGTTAGGGAAATAGATGCTGTCCCCCACCTTTAGTGAAGCAAACTGCAAGGACACAGTCCCAAGTGACACAATTCCCTGAATGTAAGGGCCACACCTGGGTATCAGATGAGCAGTGGGCAGTGCACAATAGAGGGACATGGCTCCTGGACAACATGACTGCTGCACTGTGGCAGTTGAACCAGGCCAGAGGAGGGCACAAAGCATGTAATACAGAGTTCACAGTGCAGTCTTTGACTCACCCCCTCCTTGCTGCTGTCTGGCCTTCAGCTGCCCATCCAGGTCTGGAAAGACCACCGCCAGGATCTGGAGCACGTGGGGGTCAGGGTCCGTGTTCCGCCTCTCCTGCGAGGAGGCGACAGCTTCAGCTGGACCTGTGCAATCCTCCGGGTCCAGCCCCGAAGGTCCTGCCACCTCTTCTGGCAGTTGCGGATCCGGCGCTTGTAGACCCCCACGGACCGGACAGCCCGGACGATGTCCTTCCAGATTTCCTGCTTCCGATGGGCATTAACCTGTCAGGATGACAAAGTGAAAAGGCCATTACCACACATGCAACATATCCGTGCATGACACAGTTGTATATACATGTCTCAATCACAGGGGCACATGATGTACACAGGCAGTGCAAAGCTGCCCATGGACAGTTTGCCAGACGTCACTACATGGTATCATTGCATGGGAAGTAAAACCATGTTCAAATGCACTGTCACTGCACCATACCTGTCCAGTGCAAGTCACTACACACTATGGGGGTGACAACTACTCAGTGAGCCTGCTAGCCAGTGGCGTGCAGACTTCCAGCCTTGCTAGTCACACAAAATGCACATTCAGAAAGGCAGTGCACAGAACACTCACCTGCTCCCCTGGTGTCCCATACAGCTTGCTGTACTGTGGAAGTAGGCTGTCCAGCAGGGCCTGGTTCTCTTCAAGGCTGAAGGCTGGGGCTCTCTCCACAGTACGTGCCATTGCAGGGTCCAGAGGGGCAGAGACAGCAGCAGTGCAGTGGCAGATGTCGTCCTGGAGCATGTAGTGCAGGCAAGTGAGCTCTCAGGGGAACAGCCAGCAATATATATGTGCTGGAGAGGCAGATACTGTCCCTTGTGTCCAAAGTGATAGGTCCAAGTCGTTTGCATCTTCTGAATCTGGCCAATCCATGGAATAGCAGCACCAAAACACGCCCACAGCATCCTTCAAATCTTCAACTTCATGACATACATGATTTTGCAACATTGTTGTGGGTGACCAACTGATTTTCCAGCAACCGACTCGTTCGGAATTCGAAAACGCGTCCGTTGCCAGGCAAGCCCATTGTCAATGGGTGCGCACCGATCGGTCCATTGCGGTACAACGCGTACAGGGGTACAACGCGTACCCGCACACATTGAAAGCAATGGGCCGGCCGGAGGCACCGATCGGTCCATTGCGGTACAACGCGCACAGGGGTACAACGCGTACCCGCACACATTGAATGCAATGGGCCGGCCGGAGGCACCGATCGGTCCATTGCGGTACAACGCGCACAGGGGTACAACGCGTACCCGCACACATTGAATGCAATGGGCCGGCCGGAGGCACCGATCGGTCCATTGCGGTTCAACGCGCACAGGGGTACAACGCGTACCCGCACACATTGAATGCAATGGGCCGGCCGGAGGCACCGATCGGTCCATTGCGGTACAACGCGCACAGGGGTACAACGCGTACCCGCACACATTGAAAGCAATGGGCCGGCCGGAGGCACCGATCGGTCCATTGCAGTTCAACGCGCACAGGGTACAACGCGTACCCGCACACATTGAATGCAATGGGCCGGCCGGAGGCACCGATCGGTCCATTGCAGTACAACGCGCACAGGGGTACAACGCGTACCCGCACACATTGAATGCAATGGGCCGGCCATAGGCACCGATCGGTCCATTGCGGTACAACGCGCACAGGGGTACAACGCGTACCCGCACACATTGAATGCAATGGGCCGGCCGGAGGCACCGATCGGTCCATTGCGGTACATCGCGCACAGGGGTACAACGCGTACCCGCACACATTGAAAGCAATGGGCCGGCCGGAGGCACCGATCGGTCCATTGCGGTACA